>LPNX011131563.1:281326-420658 GCA_001517045.1 Pseudotsuga menziesii | reverse complement strand
GGATGATGTCATCTACTAGAATGTAATTGGTTGATTTTTATAGTACATTTTGGTCCTTTTGAGGCCCATTTTTGACCTCAAATTCTCTCTAATGAGATTTGGTGAAATGCTGCTGGAATAATGTTGTTGGATGTGTGTGTTTTTCTTCCCGACATATTTGGATCTTATTTTTATTATCTCTTTTATTTAAATAATGGCTGCAAATGTTTATCATTTGGTGAGATGCCATGGGAATAACATTGCGGGATGTGTTTTGGATCCCTTTTATTCTTCCTTTTTATTTAAAGAGTGGCTAGCAGTGTTAAAGATTTGGTGAGATGCTGCTAAAATAATGTTGTTGGATGTGTGTGTTTTTCTGCCGGATGTATTTGGATCTTATTTTTATTATCTCTTTTATTTAAATAATGGATCCAAATGTTAATCATTTGGTGAAATGCCATGAGAATAACGTTGTGGGATGTGTTTTGGATCCTTTTTATTCTTCATTTTTATTTGAAGAGTAACATACATCGTTAAAGATTTGGTGAAATGGTTAAATGAGGCTGTAATAATGTTGTTGGATATTTGTGTTTTTGTGCTGGATGTGTTTTGGATCTTATTTTTTGTTTCTTCATTTTATTTAAATAATGGCTGCAATTGTTAATCATTTGGTGAAATGATGTTATTTTTTTTATTCTATTTATTTAAAGAATGAGTGCAAGTATGAATCATTTGGGAAAATTTTGTTGAGAATAAGTTTCGTGATGGATGTGTTTTGGATCATATTTTATTGTTCTTTTGATTTAAAAATGGATGCAAGTGTTGATAATTTTGGGAAATGTTGCTGATGTGTCTTCATGTTAATATGTTTTGGGTGAGTTCTATTAACAATAAGGAATATGTTTTGAGTTGGAAGACTTTAGGGTATGATGTCGGATTAAGTTGTTTTTATTATTATATTAATTTTTTCTCATAGTGTGAGTTCTTCATGGAATAGTCATCTAAAGTTAATCAAATAAGTGTGATCATTTGCTAAGTGCATAAAAATGTTTAGACTGTGAAAGTTTGTAGGCAATGGATTCACTACCCTTGTAATTTAAGGGAAACCTGTTTTATTAACTTGGGTCTCATTTTTCATGATAGTTGGGACTTATGTATTGATATATACAACTTATTGTTAAATTAGCAAACTTTAGAATAGAGGCTATGCCTTGATTTGAATTGTGAAGAATTCCCTACTTGTGTGGATATTGTGGGAATACCTCAGAAAGGCTCCCCGAGGAGGAGACCATGAATATAACATAAAAATGTATGACAACATTTGTGTTCCGTAATTCCTTAATGAAATAAATGTCACACAATTTGACCGTTCAGTGGATGTAGCCCAAGGATTGGGTGAACCACGTACTCTTGTGTCTGCCTCATTTTCATGTGTCTAAATGTTTTACTTTCCTCATATCAATTTTGTACATATGACACTATTCTGCAAATGGATTGTAGTACTGTAAAAGATAATAAAAGAATATTAGCGTTATCCCAATGATTTCTTGTACGCTTAGTATGTCATGTTCAGGGCACTATAATGTTGTACAATTGAAGATTATAAGATATTCTATTGATATGAATGAAAGTGCCTCTCATACAATTATTTAATTAAGAATAAACAATGAGTAGTCCATCAAATCGATCACTTTGCTTAAGAGAGATCCGTATTGTTAGTCAAAGGTTAATGTAGATATAATGTGGTGAAAAGAACATTAGTGTATGCATCAAATGACAAGTTAATTGCTACACCTAATTATTCCGCCAATGAGACGATCTGATTAATGGTGTGAATACTAGAAGGCATAATAAGCATGTTTGTTTTATGTTATCAATAGCAATATTAGTGAATTGGATGCAAATTGCATGTTTGGTTGGTGTAGAGGAGGATGGATGTAAATTGTGAAATGATCGTTTTACAATGCGTATAGTTTTGACATTAACGAATTTGATTGGACATGCTTCATTGAAATGACATGAGAAATTTACCACTAACATGATTGAGTCATTTTGTAGTAACACTGAAACAAAAAATTTACCCCTTTTTTAATCATAATGGCATTGAGGTTTAAGAGGTATGTTACATATGGTATCAGAGTGAGAGTTGAAACACTTGAGCCTAATTGGGCTCAAAATGCTCCTACATATTTTGTCATGGAAATGATGATTGAGTTTTGCTTTGTGATGACAGGAATCAACAAGTTTACACTATTCTGCAGTACATGTACCTTAAGATGTACCAAACACAGATAGTTATTAACCTTGTAGTTGTGCAAGGGAAGGTGGAACATTTTCTCAAAATCGCAATGAAGATGTACCATTACCTTGCCAGTTCAATGTCAGGCCTGGTGATGTAAGTACATAGGTATCTGGTTATTTCTTTGATTACTTCCGAATATGTTTACGAATGGCTAAGATGATTTCTTCATCTCTATTTAAGTTGAGCCAATAAATTTTAATGAAGTATAGAAGCCTTCTTAGACAAACTCATGGTCGATGAAGGTACTATTGAAATATTTGTCATGAATAGTAATGTGGGAATTGAATTGCTGTAAGAAGTGACTTTCAGAACCTACATCCATCTAGTTGAATTGGCCGTTAATGACATGATGTATGTTAAAAAGATTCTTAGAATTCCATGTGAATTGTGATAGGTTACATTGTAAAACATGGTGAAATAGGTTGCTAAAAGAGTAGCATTAAAAGGGTTACCTAATTTCCTAAATACCTAATGAGAATTGAGTATTGATTAGAAGTCTTCTGGACCTAATTTGGGGTTCACTAATTGTAAATATACATACATAACTTGCCTGAATTCCTTGAGGATAGCAAGGTAGCTATTAAAATGGAACTTGGTAAGTTGATCATTTAGGAGTAACTATATTACCCTTGAAAACTCTCTAAAAGATTAGCAGCAAACTATCACATATAGTAAAATGCTTTAAGCACAAAGGTAAGTAATGCTAAAATAGTAGCTATGCTAAAGGCATATATTATATTGTTAAAGTTTTTACAAAATACAAATGGCATCAAATGAATGTTAGTGGTGTTAAAAATACTAACATTATATTAAGTATGAAACACCTCTTTACACTTGGAGTTTCATATAAACATGGAACAAATAAATTGCACTAAATCGTATGCATACACCGATACATGTTAGTCGAATGACTACGATTGCATATAGATGTTGGTAATAGAATGAATTGGTTAAGGTGCATGACTTATTATAGCCAAAACAAATTTTAATGATTGAGCATTAGATCAAAAGTAGGGGGAAATAGTGGTTCTCAAAGATTTGGGTCCACTAATTTTGGACAAAACTCTTTCACCTATATGTATGCACATAACTCGCATACAACTTTGGGTCCTAAAAGCATATTTCATAAGGAAGAATTATGTTTTGTTATTGTTAATCTAGTCTGGATATCATGAACTAATAGACCTAGAAATGGTTAGTGGTTACGTATAACAAGTGAATGATGAGAGAAGTGAATTTGTTTTCTAAACCTGTGCACAAGAGTAAATTCTCAGAAAGTGAATGTTAACTTCTTTATCAGAAGTTGCTTGTGAGTGTTGAATACCACTAGAATACTAAATGAATGCTAAGTAAGGGTAGGACTTGAACTTCAGAGTTGTCGGGAAGAGAATTCAAGTTAGTTACAATAATACCACTGTCATAATGTATCCATTAAATATAATTATTACTGTGCAAGAAATTTTATTATGCACATAAAGACTATTGAGCTATTTACTACATTTTCACTAGTATTCTTATACATTTCCTGAAAATGACAACATTCCTTACAATATTTCTTCAAGAAAAAGAAAAAGAAAACTAGACTACTTATGAACTTGGACCACAATACAACTAAGGTAAATAGCACAATGTGTTGTGCCTAATGTTACAGGTCGTGCGGAAGGAGTACACCTATATAAAGGCTCTCATTTTGATGAACTAGAAAAGTTGTAAGATATGACATAAGTAGTTGAGGTATGAAATTATGGTAAGCAGTTTGCTTTGTTTACTTTGAATTACTAATGTTATTTTCTGTGTCCCTAGCATCGCCACACATAAAGGTGGTGTAAAGTTGGAATATTCCTTCACTAGCAGTTATCCAAATATAGGAGAGTAAGGATGTCTAAAGGTATTGATATTGAAAATAATAAATTGATGAATATTGTATAATGCTATATACTAACGTTGCAGGGCATGCTAAGAATACTATCAGTTGGAATTGACTGTTAGTAAGAATATTCACTGCCTCAATTAATTAGGTTAAGAATGGGTAATGTTCTACTTATTATAAATTTTCAAATTTCGAGGTTTTATAAACCAAGGATTAACTATGGATGATGTTGTTTATATACTGACATTACAGGCTTCACCAAGATTATGACCATTGTTGCAATCAGTGTGCACTATGGTATATAAATCTACCTACGTATGTAAGTTGCGCTCAATTGCTCAGAAATGAGTAAGAAGTAATTTTTCTAGATGATTTAAAACGTTATATAACTCATGAATGCTGATTAAATGATGAAGTTTTGGGTTATCGATAGATGCTTTGACTAAGAATGTAGCCAATTCATGAATCGGGACAATGACAGTAAAGTCATGCTAAGCACCAAGGAGTGTGCGTTACGAATAGTCAAAGTTAAAACTTATACTAAATACTAACAAGGAAAAATTTTGGATGCTGCGGGAGCACCATGGTGTTAGGCAAGTGATTTCCGCATGAGCACCTTGTTGTTAGGCATATACACTGCAGGAGCACAATGGTGTTAGGAAAGTGATTGTTGCGTGAGAACATTGGTGTTAGGCATATGGTGTGGCAAAAAGACCTAGGCAAAGCTAGACATCTGGAAGATAGGATGTTGTTTGATGTCACTGAGGAGAAAACTTTTAACTAAGTGTTAAAAGGGAGAGTAACCTCAGAAATTGTTGTAAGACCACATGAGAATGGAAAAGAAAACTCAAGGGATTTTGGAAAATATAACAAACGTAAAATGTGTTAAACGAATTTCCAAGTAATTAGACTGTTACATGCTTAATGTGTAATGTGAAGAAAGGATTCCCTCAGGTCGAGGACTTTATATAACTATCTAAAGGATGGAGATAAAACTGACACCCAAAGGATAGTGATTATGTTTTATTGATCAATAAATTGCATTATGAAAAATAATTGGGTATTATGATACCAAAAAAAAGGGCTAGAAAGTGTTCCATAAATTGTAATTGTGGTGTTGCACAAGGATCCTTTGCTTATGTTTTAAGCTGAATTATAATTTAAGACATAGTTTACTAAATAAATTTTGGGAAGACCCGAATTGTGTTACAGGAAAATAAAGGTCCTGAACAAATAGCAACTTGCGAGGTTGAAGGAAAAGTCTACAGGATCATAACCAAAAATACAAAGCAAGCAAGGATGACTCAAGAAAGGAAAGACAATTGTTGAAAGACAAGAACACCGAGGATGGTGTTATTTTTAAGGGGGAAAGGATATAATATCCCTCTTGTATGCCCTAAATTATCTTTTAATTATGAATATTGTTTTTCTGGTGAGGAGCTCAAGGCCAAGGCCCCACCAGAAATACTTAGGTGAGTAATTTCCTATGTGGTAGACTTAGGTGACTTAAAGACATTGACACAACTAGATATGGGAAACTAAAGTCCACTATAGCAAAAAATGAATGGTTTGAGAGCCATAAAGATTACCTCACTACGCAGCCCGAAAGAGGAAAGCGTAAGTGAAAAACCCTAGTCTCCTGCAAAATTTATTTAGGAAAAAATTAATGACGCAAAGGGGCTGACAAACGTATGAGTGACAAGAACTAGGATGATGGACGATTCTCCACTAAGGGATCGAAAAAAGGTTAGAAAAAAGAATTATAAATATATATGCTTATTTATAATAATATAAGATATAACTATCAGTTTAAGAATTATAACATGAGAATAAAAGAAAAGAAAAGTTATAAATATATGTGCTCGTATATTTATAATAATAACTATTCATTTATTAAAGAAAATGATAGATTGAGTATTCATAAAAAGACAAGTATTATTATTATATGAAGTCTATCTATAAGGAAAATGATACATAAAAGAATTGGAGTATTATGATATAAAGTATATCACAAGGACAAAGAAAATGATAGATTAAGTCTTTATAAAAGGATACATATTACTATTATATGAAGTCTATCTATAAGGAAAATGATAGATTTAAGTATTTATAAAAGGCATCGAGTATTATGATATAAAGTATATCATAAGGAAAAGAAAAGATGAACTAAGTCCTTTTATGAAAAGGGGCAGAAATTAGTATTATCATAAGAAAATGAAAAAGTGATAAACTAAGTCTTTTCATGAAAAGGGGCAGGAATTAGTATTATCATGAGAAAATGACAAAAGTGATGAACTAAGTCATTTTTAGACATTAATTCTTTTATAAATAAAAATGACTTGAATGAATTATTATTATTGCAACCTTTATATTTTATGAAAAAGGAGAATTAAATCCTTGAGCTAAAAATCATGAATTTTTGGATTAAATCCTCTATTCCATTTTCGCTTTGATCTTGACTTGACAAAAGGAGGATTTTGGCTTGGATGGAGGAATTAAATAATTATTGAACATGATAGCCATGCCCCTCTCTCACCACATAAATAGTCGCCTGAAATAATGGAATTGATAGCGTAAAAACCGCGTTGTTAGTAGCAACGACAACCCTATGTTCAGGAATCTCACTCGGATGATAGGAAAAGCATGGTCTTACCTAATAAAGGAGTAAATTATTTATATGAGGTTGGATGGAAAATAAGGGGGTGTTATTTTTTGCTGCATTACATGGCCTCGGCCGAAGCTGCACCATGGCACCGTGTAAGGTGTTGAACTTTGCTTAGTCCAATCTTGTGTGTGTTTTTTGCGGGATGTATTTGGATCTTATTTTTATTATCTCTTTTATTTTAAATAATGGCTGCAAATGTTAATCATTTGGTGAAATGCCATGGGAATAAGTTGTCAGATGTGTTTTGGATCATTTTTATTCTTCTTTTTTTATTTAAAGAGTGGCTGGCAGTGTTAAAGATTTGGTGAAATGCTGCTGAAATAATGTTGTTGGATGTGTGTGTGTTTTTCTACAGGATGTATTTGGATCTTATTTTAATTATCTCTTTTATTTAAATAATGGCTGGAAATGTTAATCATTTGGTGAAATGCCATGGAAATAAGTTGTCGAATGTGTTTTGGATGCTTTTTGTTCTTCCTTTTTATGTAAAGAGTGGCTGGCACTATTAAAAATTTGGTGAAATGATGGTGAAATAAAGTTGTTGGATGTGTGTGTGTTTTTCTGCTGGATGTATTTGGATCTTATTTTTATTATCTCTTTTATTTAAATAATGGCTGCAAATGTTAATCATTTGGTGACATTCCACGGGAATAATTTGCCGAATGTGTTTTGGATCCTTTTTATTCTTCCTCTTTATTTAAAGAGTGGTTGGCACTATTAAAGATTTGGTGAAATGCTACTGAAATAATGTTGTTGGATGTGTGTGTTTTTCTGCGGCACGTATTTGGATCTTATTTTTATTATCTCTTTTATTTAAATAATGGCTGCTAATGTTTATCATTTGGTGAAATGCCATGGGAATAACATTGCAGGATGTGTTTTGGATCCTTTTTATTCTTCCTTTTTATTTAAAGAGTGGCTAGCAGTGTTAAAGATTTGGTGAAATGCTGCTGAAATAATGTTGTTGGATGTGTGTGTTTTTCTACCCGATGTATTTGGATCTTATTTTTATTATCTCTTTTATTTAAATAATGGCTACAAATGTTAATCATTTGGTGAAATGCCATCATAATAATGTTGCCGGATGTGTTTTGGATCATTTTTATTCTTCATTTTTATTTAAAGAGTGGTGGGCAGCGTTAAAGATTTGGTGAAATGAGGCTGTAATAATGTTGTTGGATATTTGTGTTTTTCTGCCGGATGTTTTTTGGATCTTATTTTTTATTTCTTCCTTTTATTTAAATAATGATTGCAAATGTTAATCATTTGGTGAAATGATGTTATTTTTATTATTCTATTTATTTAAAGAATGAGTGCAAGTATGAATCATTTGGAAAAATTCTGTTGAGAATAAGTTCCATGATGGCGGTGTTTTGGATCATAATTTATTGTTCTTTTGATTTAAAAATGGATGCACATGTTAATCATTTTAGGAAATGTTGCTGATGTGTCTTCATGTTAATATGTTTTGGGTGAGTTCTATTAACAATGGAGAATATGTTTTGAGTTGGAAGCCTTTAGGGTATGATGTTGGATTAAGTTGTTTTTATAAGTATATTAATTTTTGGTCATAGTCTGAGTTCTTAATGGAATAGACATTTAAAGTTAATCAAATAATTGTGGTTATTTGCTAAGTGCATAAAAATGTTTATATTGTGAAAGTTGGC
Organism: Pseudotsuga menziesii; assembly: GCA_001517045.1. Lineage (NCBI taxonomy): Eukaryota > Viridiplantae > Streptophyta > Pinopsida > Pinales > Pinaceae > Pseudotsuga > Pseudotsuga menziesii. The sequence continues at coordinate 412,175 of LPNX011131563.1, read as the reverse complement.
ATGGAATGGATTCACTACCCTTGTAATTTAAGGGAAACTTGTTTTATTAACTTGGGTCTCATTTTTCATGATAGTTGGGACTTATGTATTCATATATACAAGTTATTGTTAAATTAGCAAACTTTAGGGTAGAGGCTATGTCTTGTTTTGAATTGTGAAGAATTCCCTACTTCTGTGGATAGTGTGAGAATATCTCATAAAGGATACCTGAGGAGGAGACCATGAATATAATAGAAAAATGTATGATAACATTTGTATTGTGTAATTTCTTAATGAAATAAATGTCACACAATGTGACCGTTCAGTTGACGTAGCCCAAACATTAGGTGAACCACGCACTCTTATGTCTGTCTCATTTTCATGTGTTTGAATGTTTTACTTTCCTCATAAATTTTTTTTACATATGACACTGTTCTGCAAATGGATTATAGTACCGTAAAAAATGATCAAAGAATATTAGTGTTATCCCAATGATTTCTTGTATGCTTAGTAGGTCATGTTTACGGCACTATAATTTTGTACAATTGAAGGTTATAAGATATGCTATTGATATGAATGAAAGTTCATCTCATAGAATTATTTAATTAAGAATAAACAATGAGTAATCCGTCGATTCGATCACTTTTCTTAAGATATATCCATATTGTTAGTCGAAGGTTAATGTAGATATAATGTGGTTAAAAGAACATTGGTGTATGTATCAAATGACAAGTTAATTGCTACACCTAAGTATTTTGCCAATGAGAGGATCAATTAATGGTGTGAATACTAGAAGGCATAATAAGCATGTTTGGTTTATGTTATCAATATCAATCTTAGTGAATTGGATGTAAATTGCATGTTTGGTTGGTGTAGAGGAGGATGGATGTAAATTGTTAAATGATCATTTTACAATGCGTATAGTTTTGACATTAAAAAATTTGATTGGACATGATTCACTAAAATCACATGAGAAATCTACCACTAACATGATTGACTAATTTTGTAGTAGCAGCGAAACAAAATTTTTACCCCTTTTCCAATCATAATGGCATTGCGGTTTAAGAGGTATGTTACAGTTCCTGGGATATCCTGCTATGCTAGCATATAACATTATACAACATTCATCAACTCTAATCCAAGCACAAGGAACCATTTCTAGAACATTCACCAATAGGAGCATGCCTCTATGAATTCATTTACTTAACAATTATGAAGCTGGTACTTTTAACTATACAAAGACTTTCCTGTATGTATAACATCATTCACTAATATCAAGAAATAAATTCACCAATCTATCTCTTTAAGGATTTCAACACTCAATCCAGCATTATCATGAACATAAAGAGATGGTGTTTAACTTGTATTTATATATGTCACTTTAGTGAACAAGCAATAGGTTTAAAATACAAAACTTCAATACCTCTATTTTCCAGATTTCTAACCATAAAATCATAATCAACTTTGAATCCTTCATTTTACTACCAGGTCAAGAAATGTGTCAAACCTTTTTTACGCATTAAATCAGATCATGAGTATTCAAATCACAGGAGAGGAGAATAAATGTCAAATAAAAACTCATCAATAATCAGATTTCCATTAGTATAGTTTTCAGCAATCAAATACAAAACAAATTTAGAATTGATGCCTATGTAATCGATTTAATTTGGAAGCCAACTAAGGATTCCAATCTAAATATTCAACCCAAAGGTCAATGTCGGAAATCCAACATAATCAAAGTTTACTGTCAATGTTATCAACCAATTTTTAATAGACAATGACTCAGATTTGCAGCAAATGATACCAATGTTAAGTGCAAAGTTGTTGGAGGACTAACGGCATTCACTTTCAAGATTTATATACTCGATGATTTCGATAACAAACGAAATTCTTCAATAGTGTTAATGCCCAAAGAGATTACACATGAAACAAGACTTTGAGGTTAAGATAAGCCTAGTTTAAGAGGTAAGACATGGTTGTCATCAAACCACCCAAAAATTTACGATGAGTAGATAAAGTAACCAATGAATATGTTAGTAACCTAAACAATGGCACTTACATTTGGTTGTTCATCAATTATTTAACTAGAACATTAGGATTGTGGAATAATTGCAAATATAGGATAGCAGAGAACGTGACTCATTAGGTCTTTAGGTAATTAGGTAACCCTTTTAATGCTACTTTTTAACTACACTAATCACTGTGTGTTACAATGTGACCTATCACAATCCACATACATCATGCCATTAACAACAATTTAAATCCCCATTATTTTTATAGTAGAAGGTACTTTAACCAACAGGGAGTTTGTCTAAGAAGACTCTTATACCTTACCAATAATTTAATTCTACAGAAATAAGGACAAAACAGTGATATTAATCATTCATAAATCTTTTTGAAAGAAAATCAACGAAATAACGAGATACCTATGTACTTATGTCGTCGGCTTAATGTGGAAGTGGAGAAAAAAAATAATGACCATCTTTTGTGATCTAAGAAGAGGTTCCTCCTTCTCCTGCACAACTACAACGTCAATAAATACCTGTGTTTGGTATAATTGAAGGGTACCTGAATTGCGGAATAGTGTGAACTTGTTGATTCTCTGTTGTCACAAGGTAACACTTAAACATTAGTTCTAAAATGAAACAAGTAGGAGCATTGTGAGCCCAAATAGGCCCAAGTGTTTCAACTCTCTCTCTAATACCATATGTGACATACCCCATATACCCTATTACCACTATGCGTGGAAAAGGGGTAAGATTTATGTTTCGTTGTACTACAAAATGAGGCAATCACATTAGTGGAGGATTTTTTCATTTTGGTATTTCATATAAAATATGTCCAATCAAATTGATAATGTCAAAACCATGTGCTCTAACATCCCCAAGTGAGCAAAAAAAAAGTACAAGGAAACTGCTTATATCTTTGGTACAACAACCCGCTAATGCTATTTTTGGAAAGAGTTCTTTTGCTGATTTGGATGTACCTACAACCTCGTTAGTTAATCATAACACACACCTTTATAAAAGAAGACAAAATCTATGGGTGTCTTCGATACATCATGATCTTTCTAGCAGTATTTTATATTGTATTTTACAATGAGGGATTCCCCTCCATTTGCGCTTACTAATGTAATTCTTAATAATAAAATAAAAGCTTGATATGTGAATGCATTCATGTCATATCTGACTATGTTTCCCCTCATTAAAGAACTACTTATAAGAATATTTCAATTATCATTTTTGTTTACCTACTCCAACTCCTTTAACCACATTTTAACATTATAAGGGATTTGTGACTAACAACCGTACCTCTTAAGTAAATTGAACTCACTATGTTAAGAATTGGGTATTTGTCTAACCTCATTGTATATCTATCATATCGTAAACCTGTTAAAAGGAATATTACTTAACCAATGAAACATAAGAGGCACACTTCCATTCTTATTAATAACATGACTTGACTGTCCTCCATCCACTTAAAACATTGTCATTTGTAACTTAAGTGGTGCATTTAAAGTTGTCTTCTAAACGAATCAACATCATTCCAGTAACCATATATTTGCTTGATTTATCCTTTTAAGCAACAAATCATTTGACAGGTTGGAGAAAACAATATTAATGAGTACATACAATAATATGAGAAAATTAAATACATGTAGATACAAGAAAACATAAAGACACCAATGAACATGGTTCACCCCATCCTTGGGCTACACCCACCAAAAATTTATTAGTTCCTTTATTACTTTATTTCTCAAAAGGATTACAATTCTGCATTACACTAGCTGCAATTTATTTACTCAACCTCTCTTTCATAGACGATATTTTATAACACAATATGCACCTTACAGCAAGCCCTTCCTTTTCAACTAAGACAAGAAAATAAAAACACATATTTTCTATTCACAAGGAACTCAACCATTTAACCCCTAGAAAATAACCCATAGCTCAATCATGCTATCAAACTCAAACATCTGACTAAGTATCCTTAGTTCCAGAATAACCTAAACTTATAGAACCATCATTCATATAAGAGCTGATAGGTTTTGTACAATATTAAGATTAAAAGAGGGGGGTCTCTTCTCTTAACCTCGCTCCCTTAATTCTAAGTACAAGTATAAAAAAATGGGCCAGCAGTAGACTTCTCATTCCATGGTTACCACCGAACCTCAGCTTGAATTCTATTTAAGACAAGCACAAAACAACTAAGGAAATCTCTTCCCTTAAGGTCGCACTCGATGGTTAAGGATATTATGCAAGGATCGACATGGTACTACAAGGACTATTCAAACGGATTGTCATAGGCTCCTCCATCAAGGGTAAGCCTACCAGAGTTTATCCCTCTCAGGATATTGGCTTTCTCAAAAATAGATATGACGTTATTTGAGAGTCTTACCTAGCGATCCAGAATTGATTCGTGAACTTAGGCGATAATATTGATTTGCAAAACAACGGATACTTTCAAGTTTCTATAATCTAATCATACATTATCTGACTAATTGTTGCAAATGTGCTTTTAACAAGTTTGCATGTATATATCTTACCATAATTACTTGTAGTATTTACAGGTTGTATGCATGTTTTATTTCATCAAGATCACACACACCATATTTACTTAACTGATTTTACAAGACCTATCGTCAACCTAAATCCCTTTTAGAAGCTAACATGCTAAAGTTGCCATTATAAGATCAAGGTTGGCATGGAAATTATCACATGGCACAGCTGATGAGGCAACTGGTATACCAAATCGACATTAATTCCTATTCCCCCCCACTATCCATTATCGTTGACATTGTTCGAAGGATCCTCCATTTTTCATTGTTCGAAGGATTTGAAAAAGACCCTTTTTGTAGATGGTTGATATTTGCAAGCATGACATACAAATTTTAACACAAACAAAATTTACCTCGCAGGCGTGTTGGAGGCGGTTTAGCACTAGTCCTTTTGGTCTCAAAGAACAGATTTAAATGCATTTCATTTTTATTCAATGAAAAAGGAATCGAAAGAAACCAACACACGTAGGCAAACATATTTAGGTAATTATAGATCTAATTATTTTTAATACATAGATTTATCCAAACTGAGGATATAACTACGCAGAGGAAAATAGAAAGCCGTAAACACAACCACCTAGGTGAGGATCGACGCATTGTTTTTCTTTTGGTAGAGATGTGTGTCTAAGTAGTTTCCCACCGAAATTATTACAAGAATATAACATACTCTTCCATAGGATCACAAATTCCATACCTCCATAAAATTATCTAAAAAGCCAATTGAAATATACCTGTATCCATTATCACCATATCTTTGAGGGGATTCTACCCACCACTACCACCAATAAATTAGCCCTGATCTGAAAATTGTGCAACAGTGGCTATCATATTTTCCAACGTTTTCTTGTTGCCCATCCATTTCCGTGAGAGGAATCTGTCCAACCCAATATAGGCTACCTCAGACACTCTCCTTACTCATGCAACAATAGATCCCAACGCATACGATTTCAAGCAGTTCCCCCCTCGGTGACTACCCCATCCCCAGTAACCTCATGTAAATAAAATCCCACAACACTCTTCCCCCATCCCCCAAAATATATCACTTGTTTAATTTAATAAGGCCATGCTCCTCGGCCAGAATTGCTAAGCATAGCAATTTGTTGTTGTCATTGTCAAGAGGATTTTGGGGTGAGAAATTATAAGATTATGGTGACCGTTTCTGCCCTAAAATTAAGGCATTCAGAAATCATTTAATTCTTACCGTGGTGTGACTATTACTTTCAGGAATCATTTAATTTCTCTCCTCTTGTCAAGCTGAAATTAACGCACGAATGAAGGAAATAATTCTTTAGTTTTTTAATCTCCTTCCTCAATCCATCATAACCCTATATATATAATATCAACAATGTTATATTTTTCATTTTCCCTCACTATATAAATAAAAATAATTCATGCCCTTCTATTATTTTTCCCTTTTTACTTTTGACATTATTTTTATATAAGAAAAAGATTTAATCCTATCTTTTCCATTTGACATAAATTATATAATAACCCATGTCTCTTTTTATATAATAAAATACTTAACGTATATTATATAATAACCCCATGTCTTTTATATAAGAAAAGACTTAACCTATGTTTTCTTTTTATATAATAACCCCATGTCTTTATATAAGAAAGACTTAATCGATCTTTTCTTTTTAATTTAAGGCGACTAAAACATATAGTCTCATACCCATTAATTATTTGGTATTTTTTTCCCCTTGGTTCCTCCTACCTTATGTTTAGCCCCTCGACCTTTCTCACAAGGTCACTACCATTGATAGATCATGTCTTAATTACATCTTATTTTTGAATAGCTGGCGATTTAAAAGGGATAAATTATGGCGACACAGGAATTCCTGTAGGATTCCATAGCCATGATGAGACTAAAGATACACTATCATAGTTAAGGCTCTTTGACCATTTTCTATTCTTTTCCCTCATGGGTTTAGTTGACTGTCATTGAGCTGCACCCAACACTTAAGTCTCCTAAGGAACTTTGGATAGTATCAATTACAAGGTATTATTGGTAGGGCCTTGGCCTTGGGCTCCTCACCAAAAGACAAATACAATAATATTCAAAAAGTTTACAACACATTCAGGGGTATTTTACAAGAGGGATATTACACTCTTTTATGATGGTATTGCAAGTAGGTAGACAAAGAAACAACTGATTCGTATAATTTATTTAAGCACCTACTCTTCATTAATTGTTTTTATTCAGATTATGTTACACTCATAAGCTGAATAAAATGGATAGAACTCATCCCACGTTTTTCATTTTATATGGCTTCAAGCCACTAAAGACCCAGATATATTATTTAAATCAAGTTAAATCAAGCTACTAGATTTACGTACTCATCAATCGTTTTGATTTATTGCACTTATATCCTTCCAAACAATATGAACAAAAAAATTTAGGGCGCGTGTTCCATTATAGGTAGCTGAAATTTTCACAAAAACTACAAAGACGACAATGTAGTTTACACGTCAAATTTGCTAAGGCAATTTAAAGCCAAGCCATGCTTTACTAATGACTAGTCAATGGCATATGTGGTAAGACTAAGTTGCTTTGCAACTGTATCTTGTTTAATCTATATACTATTGTTCTTTTTTAACCCATTATAATTTCTGCAAATGAAATGATTGTATAATTTGAATTATTCAATTTAGGCCTTCATTTATAAACTTAACTTTAAATTAAAAATTGGTGTTAAATGAAAACCTGAATAAAATTCAACTGAATTCCTTAACTATATGAGACAAAAGATTTCCCCACCAAATTAATATATAGCCAAATATAAATTTTTTACATTTATGCAGTTTTCATCAAAGTGAATTCTGAACTCACTAATTACACTAAATATGCTTGAAACATATTATTTCGACTCGTGTATGCTTTATTTTGTAGAATAAAGATTGACTGGGTCATAGTCTTAGTTTCAACAATATTTCCATGACTTTATTTCTTTTGTCTCATGTCAAGATAGTTCATCGATATTGTATTCGTGGGTTGAACCATGAACCAACACATAAGAATATGTGATGTTTTGGAAATGTATGACACCTATTGTCTCTCTCTTTGAAAAGATCTTGGAGTCTAATGTTGTCAAGGCATTCTTTAATAAATTCAAATAAATTTCTTTGGTGTGGTTTTGAATTATTTAATTAAACCTTAATTTCGTATGTTTGGTAATGGTTTGATGGAACTATAGTACAATCTTATGATGGATTTGCGTAAAATTAGACAAATGATCATTATTTGTTTAGCATAAATTTCACTAAAACAACAACCATTTTAAAAATAACTTATGGCACATTTTCAACATTCCAATTATGATTGTTATTGTTAGGATAATCAACCCATAGTTAGCTACCTTAGACATTAATTAATCCAATTTTTGTCTTATTTTCCTAGTTTCCAAATTCCACCTTATGCAAGCTATCCTCCACACATCCATAGTGGTCAAAATTTATAAATTTGAGTCATGGAGCACTTGGGAGACCACTTGGAATCAAATCTGCTTTATTCCTGGCCTCCCTAGCACATGTCTACTTTTTCTGCTTTATTGGCTGCTTTTTCTGAGTTTTAAGGAAATTGGGAAAGTTTGACTAGGTGAAGTTAACTTGTTTTTTGTCCTCATCATCCTCCACCATTTTCTCCTAATAAAAGCATGTATGAGTTGTCCTTCGATCACCTATTATCTTACCTAATTGATTTTTCCAATTCGTGAGCTCCTAGACAGTTTTGGAAACTGCTTTATGCACCTATGGGGGATTTGCTTAGATTTAGTAAGCCTACTTTTGACCAAATTCAAATGGAATCCTTATGAATTTGAATATCTCATGTAATTATTTATTATGGAAGTCTATGAATTCAAAGGATTGGCTATTGTACACTTATTCAATACAGATTAGTGTTCTGCTCCATATTCAGTCTCCTTTGTGAGTAATTTGCATGTGTAATTGGAAATTGTTGTGAGTGTAATTCTTCTAACACCTAGGTTCAATTTCCACATGGTATCAGAGAATTTGTAGATCGATTTCTCTCCTTCCAATTTGTTATCGCAGGTTTGACATCATTGACTGGGACCATTCTGCTGACTGAAGGGACAATTTCTGAGATATGGACCAATCTCAGAAGATCATCTTGACTCCATTTAACTTCTTTGAATGGAAAGCAGAGATGGAGATACTGTTGAGATCGAAAGGCCTCTATAGAGTGACTATGGAAACAGAAGCTGAGCCCAATGCAGCTGTAGAGAAGATTAAATGGCACAACAAGAGGGATGAGGCCTATGGTCTCTTGTGTCTGAGCATATCCAGAGACCTCCTTTTCCATAGTGATGGATTAACATCACCGAATGAAGTATGGGAGAAGCTTTTTAATATTTTTGGTAAGACAGATGATATGAGGGGACATCAAATTGAAAATGAATTGATCTCCCTTAGTCCCAATAGCTTTGAATCCTTGCAACTCTATTTTCCCAAGTTCAAAGCAGTTGTTTTGCAGCTAAAACAATGTGGGATCGAAAAGAAAGATGAGCAACTAGTTTTGGCCATACTTTCAAAGCTTGGCCCTGACTATTTAGTGTTTTTATCGACCTTCTATGCCCCAAAGTTGACAGCTCGATCCTGGAAAATGCCTAGCCTTGTAGATTTCATGGAATCTCTCACATAAGAACAAGATAAATTGGTGATGATGGGCACCATCAAACCTTCCAAAGACCAAGCTTTGGTTGCTGGAGATTTGAGGGTGTATTCAAAAAGTAAGAAGAAAGCTAAAAAGCCACCTGAGCAAGAGAGAGACAAGAGCAAGTCACGAGCGGAGCCTCAAGGTCCCAAGAAGAACCTCTAGAAGAAGAAGAACAAAGGAGAAATGAGCAAGTGTGCATACTGCAGTAAGAGCAATCATTCTGAAAGCTCCTGCATGAAGAAGAAAATAGAAATGCTGACCCAACTCTTAAAGAAGAATGACATCTCCCTTCTAGACAGCTCAAAGAAGAGGGAAGGAGGATCAAATTCAGAAGACAGAGAGAGATTTCATGCATTGGTTGCTGGCACATCAAGCTCACCTAGTTTCATCATTGATTCTGGAGCTTTAAGACATATGGTTTCGACCAAGGAGGCATTCACCTCACTTGACATGTCGAAAGGTCCACCAATTGTACTGGGAGATTACTCTCTCACTGAAAGTTTGGGCAAAGGGAGGATTGATCTTGACCATGGTAAGTTCAGCAATTTATTGTATGTTCCAGGCCTTTCCTCTAACCTCTTATCAGTGTATCAGATGACCCACACAGGTTCTCCAAAGAAGGTCATATTCTCCCCTGATGAAGTCGAGTCACAGAGATCTCAAGTGGTAAAGTCATTGCAAAAGGAGTTGCAAATCACACTTCGAAGCTATACATTTTCTCACACTTCCTACCCTACTCAAACCCCTCTGCTTTTATGATTCATGCTAATGAGGCAAGCAAGATTTGGAATGAAATATTTGGCCACCTTAATAAAAATTATCTTTCTGATCTTAGTGAAAACGAAATGGCCATAGGGTTACCAAAGATTAAGTTTTCCAAAGGACTTTGTCAAGGTTGCATCTTAGGAAAACACCCAGAGCATAAATTTGAGAAAGCTAGTCATGAGAGAACCTCTGCACCTCTTCAGTTGATCCACAGTGATGTTCCTGGCCCATTTCCTCATATGTCAATGAGTTAGGCGAAATATGCATTGAAATTCATAGATGAATTTTCTAGGTATTGTTGGGTTTACTTCCTGAAACACAAGTCTGAAGTTTTTGGCCTCTTCAAAGTCTTTAAGGCTTTGGTTGAAAACCAATCTAGGAGGAAACTCAAGGTCCTCAGATCTGACAATGGTGGTGAGTATGTCAAGTCTGAGTTCATTCAATATTGCGTAGATGCAAGTATTTAGATGTAGCATTCTATCCCTTACACACCACGACATAATGGTGTTGCTGAGACTAAGAACAGATCACTGAAAGAGATGGCAACCTGCATGATGGAGGCTAAGACTTTGCCACCAAATTTTTGGGCAGAAGCTATAAAATGTGCAGCCTATATCCAAAATATGGTGCCTCATAAACATCTTGATGGTATGACTCCTTTCGAGGCATGGAGTGGGCACAAGCCAGATGTGACCCATTTCAGGATTTTTGGCTCAAGGGCTTGGGCTAGAATTCTGTAATATACCCCTTATAACTTAATGCCAATTATTTGTGAGAGAGGGGTAAAAAAAAAAATTTGCTACTACTGCAAAATGAATCCATCTTGTTAGTGGCAGATTTTTCATGGCATTTAAAACAATAGAAAATATTATAACCTTCAATGGTACAACATTAAAGTTCTGTTTATGACTATGTTCTTGAATGTAAATCCCTGAAGATATGATCACACGCGTTACCACATCATATGACCCACTAAGCTACAAGAAATATTTAGATAACACTAACATTCCTTTACATCACTATAATCCATTTGCATATTAATGTCATATGTACAAAATAAGTATGAGAAAAAATAAAACAATCAGTCACATGAAAAAGAGACAGACACAAATGTACGTGATTCACCCGATCCACGGGCTACATCCACCAAACCATCGTATCATGTATTATTCATTATTAAAAATATTTACATTCCACAATATCCTCATTGCCATATTCTCTTTCTGTTCACTCTATAAACATATCACACTTGGACCTGAATTTTATTAAGTTCTAACAATTTCTGTTTGGTTTTTCCTAACATAATTTAAGCAAAATCCCACCCTCATTTACTCCAAAGATGGGCCATAAGATCATAACAAAAAAAAGGGGTCAACAATACCGACAAGTAATCCCAACCCTCAATGCTCTAGACAAGACAATCAAGTCCCTACAAGTTAGGCATTTGTCTTCCTTTCCCAAAGATTCCCTTTCAGGTCTATAACACATTTAACATGAGCTGGTTTATTTTCTTTTTGATGTAAAACATTATAAAATATTATACACTAGCAACTATAATTCTTTGAGATCTATAACATATTATATCTAAGACATTATTTATAAAGCATTATATATGAAACATTTCACCCCACCAACTCTACTTCCCTACAGTTCTATCAAAATATAACCTTATGGAAAAATACGATTGTGTGGTCAAGGCCATACACATACACATATATAACCTTATGTAAATAGTGAATGGCTAATAACTGATGGTAGTTGAATTAACAGTAACATAATACTACAACAGGAATTTCCCTAATCTGGGTAAGGAGAAATTTCCAAACTGTGGATAACATAATGCCAATGGTTTTCTATATTTCCCATAATACTTAATAAAAAGTTTAACGAGATCCAATAGCAAATCAAAGTAAATCCGTGGAAAAATTAGCAAAGGGACAAAAGGGCCAGTAGATTACAGAAACCTAAAAGCACCCAAATACCGTGAGAGGAAAGTTTAATGGAGAAAGAAATAAAAAGGAGGGAAGTGCAAAACGACCCACCAATGCTTATAGTTATGTTAACTCCAATTTTATTTTTACAAAATAATTGTAAATCTGTAAAAGGGGAAACCAAAAGGAGAGGACCTCGTTGGATGAGAAGAAAAACTCAATATTCATCACCTGCAAGTATTCCTAGGATGATCAACCATCCTATCGAGAGGAGAAACCACAGAGCGGCTTCAAATTCATTTTGTTCTGAGAGGGGGAAAGATCTGGAACAACACCCCCTATACATAATTATATTTTAATATATTCTTCCAAACACGACTGCCTACGAGGATGGCAGTCGGTTTAGAGTTCAATCATTCGAGACCCAAGAGCAAAACGACTCCCATCTACTCGAACACTTGACCAATGGATGGTCATGTCATAGTCTCATTCCCTTCTTCCCTCTGGTATATACAAATAACTATTAGTTTTACAAAAACACACATCTAAGGAAAATCATTTTTACCTAGACACAGGTGGTGCTCACGATCTATCTTCGGATCGATATTTCATTATACAACTAAGAAGATGTAGGGGTTGGTAGAGATTGATATTCACATCAGTTCTCCCAATAAATGAATTAATTAAAAGAAAAACAAGAGCATACTCTCATTATTTACCTACTATAATTTGGTTAAATGTCACACACAAATTGAGAAAGAAGTGCATAGACACCTCCATGTAGATTATAGAGAAAAATTCTATGCAGACCCACCTAAAAGTGCAACATCCTTTTGGGCATTGGTTTGGAATAACTTCAATTCAGATGATGCCATCATCAAACACATGGCATAAACACGTAGCTTGGAGTAAACAGACGCACAGGGAAAAAAATCATTAAACCTATCTGGTAACCCAATTAACAATTTGCAAACATCAATAAGTAGTAAGGGAACATTATGTAGATGCTTACCTAAATCTTAGAGCATTCTGAAACCAGCTCAAATTCTAAGAGGGAAACGCTTAAAACCCACTCGCAGACCTGGTGGATGTGGTTCTTGTGTCCTCTTGTGCTATCAATCCCTCAGGTCAAGAAAACTACTTCCCCTTTGATAGTTCCCCCCAATGGAGAAGCAAAGATCATCTTCCCTAAAAAAATAACGCAGACAACCCTTTCTTTTTTTTTGGCCCCCGAATGTCGAGCTTCCTCTTTTCTTTTAAAGGCACAGAGAACACTCCTTTTTGGCAGCGATTGTTCTCCCTCAACGTGTGACCGTTTGATTATTAATTATTCCCCTTCCTACCAAAGAGATGATGGGTGTGCTGACCTTCTGACTGTCTGTAAAAATTTAAGGTATTGGAAGCACTTCATGCTGCGGGAATAATTCCCATATTTTAGGATAGTAATTTTGTCACACTTACTGGGGAGGTGGTCTTCCCTAAAATATTGCCATAAAGAAATTTAATCCAAGACATGCAACCTACCCAGCGAGTATTTCCATTAAGGTATGTCAGATAAAATATTCCTTTAATTGATGTACGCATGAGTGTCTTATGTTCGAGGAATTATTTGCCGGGAAGGTAACCCTAACTTTTTACAAGGACAATTATCCTTTGTATGTTATTTTTTTTTATCATTCCAACTCATAGCTCATATTTATCATTTGATGTCATAATGAGGTTAGAGTAAGATATCATGTCTCCCTCAAAAAATGGATCATAATGATCATTATTTTGTTAATCGGAGTTTACTTGCTTTAGGCTCTACTAAATGTTTTACCTTTCCCTTGGTGGATTTTCTTCCACCATCATCATTTTAGTTGCACATATATTACTATATATATATATATATATATATATATATTTATTTATTTATTTCTTTGTTTTTCCCCTGGTTGATTTAGTAATCCTTCGCTTAAGGTGCGTCCAGGCCGTCAGTCTCCTAAGTTTACCACTTAGAAAAATTAATATACATACAGGTCTCATTTTTTCGATGGGGCCTTGGCCATGAGCTTCTCACCAGAAAAAAACAATTACAGATAGTCTTTCAAAATTATAAATTATGTAGGGGCAAGAAATAGGGATATTACAAATTCCAACAGAAAAGAGGAAGGATTTGCAGCCCCAAAATCAAGATTGTCTCTTTGTTGGGTACTTTGAAGATTCAAAAGGGTACAAGATGATCAATTTGAGCACAAACAAATCCTTCATTGAAAGGTGTGTTCATTTTCAAGAAGAGCCCCTAGCAGCAGTGGAAGTTGGAGAATCCTCTTCACCACCAGAACATTTGAATGTAAGCGAAGAGATAGTTGAACATGCTGATTCTTATATGTCTAATAATGATTATTTAATTGCAGATCCTAACAGTCCTACAAGACCAAAATGGGAAGAAAATACCATTCATGCAGCTGGAGAACTAGCTGGAAATCCTAATGATCCTAGGAGGACTATATCTCAGTTTGAGAGTTCTCTGTGCATGAAAGATCCTATGTTTGCAGAGAAATGCTATCTGCTGGTTGAATCAGACCCACAGACATATGAAGATGTATCAAATGATCCAAGATGGAAAACAGCCATGAAAGAAGAGTTGAGCTCACTCCAGAAGAACAACACTTGGGAGCTGGTTGATCTTCCCCCAGGGAGGAAGCTAGTTCAGTGTAAGTGGGTGTACAAAACCAAATTGGCTGCTGATGGTTCACATCTAAAGTAAAAGGCCATATTCGTAGCCAAGGGATACTCATAGGTACATGGAATAGACTACAATGACACCTTTGCACCAGTGGCAAAGATGGACTCCATCAGGATAGCCTTAACCATTGCAGCTTCAAAGTAGTTCGAGGTACACCACATGGATGTGAAGTATGCTTTCCTGAATGGAGATCTCACTGAAGATATTTACATGCATCAGCCTCAAGGATTTTCTACTAACCCATCCCTTGTGTTCAGGCTAAAGAAGTCATTGTATGGGCTTAAGCAAGCCCCCATGGCTTGGTATGCGAAGATTGATAGCTTTCTACTATCACTGAATTTTGTTCAATGCAAGTCAGATCCAAATGTCTATTTGAAGCTGATTCATGGTTCATTAATGATCATTGTTTTGTATTTTGATGGCCTTCTCATTACAGGAAGCTCAAAGGATGAAATTGCCTCCTTGAAGGATGCAATGAACCATGCCTTGTCAATGACTGATTTAGGCTTATTGAGCCAATTCCTGGGGCTCAAGATTGCTCAAAACAAAGAAGGAATCAAAGTACATCAGTCCAAGTATGCCTTAGATTTTCTAAATTAATTCAATATGAAAGATTGCAAACCAAGCAAGACTCCTTTCCTTTCAGGAGTTAAGCTTGAAGAAGTTGATTCTTCACCTATGGTAAATAATACACTGTATAGGCAATTGATTGGACGTTTGTTGTATATTACACATACTTGACCTGATATTTATTATGCAGTAAGTGTGGCTTCAAGATACATGGATAAGCCTCATGAGATCCATTGAAGAGAATCGAAAAGGATCCTTAACTTTGTTCAGGGAATAAGGACTCATGGGATCTTCTACAAAGCTAAATCTGATCTTGATTTGATTGGGTTTACTGGCAGTGATTGGGAAGGTGATAGCACAGATCGAAATTCAACATCAGGATATGTGTTCATGCTTGTTGAAGGGCCAATCAGCTGGTCAAGCAAGAAACAAAGTTCCATTGCACTCTCATCTACAGAAGCAGAGTACATAGGAGTTGTAAATGCAGCAACTCAATGTTTATAGTTGCAAGGGTTACTTGGTGAGTGTGGCTTCGAATCAGAATACTCAACTACTATATATTGTGATAATCATAGTACCATTCGAATCTACAATGATCCAATTCATAATCAGAGAACGAAACACATTGAGATCCATATGCACTACATCAAACAACTTGTGCATGATGGTACCACTCACCTACTCTTCTGTTCATCTTCGGAACAAGTAGCATATATCTTCACCAAAGTTTTTTGTGAGAAGACATTCAGCAATATCAAATCACTGCTGGGGATTGCTGATCATGTTGTGAAGCATGAGTGATGACAATATTTCCAAATTTTGTCTTACTGTCCATGTTTAAGGGAGGATTTTTCCCACTGGGTTTTTGCCTCTTTCCTTGGTTAAATGGACATGTAGTATGTAAAGGGTGAATAAGCCTTGTTGCTAGGCCCTATAATTTTTTGATATTTTACTCATAATTCAAGCTTAAGGGGGTGGTTTAGAACAATCAACCCATAGTTAGCTACCTTAGACATTGATTAATCCAATTTTTGTCTTATTTTCCTAGTTTCCATATTCCACCTTATGTAAGTTGTCCTCCACACATCCATAGTGGTCAAAATTGCTAAATTTGAGTCATGGAGCACTTGGGAAACTGCTTGGAATCAAATCTACTTTATTCCTGGCCTCCCTAGCGCATGTCTGCTTTTTCTACTTTATTGCCTGCTTTTTCTGAGTTTTAAGGCAATTGGGAAAGTTTGACTACGTGAAGTTAAATTGTTTTTTGTCCTCATCATACTCCACCCTTCTCTCCTAAGAAAAAAATGTATGAGTTGTCCTTGCATCACCTATTAGCTTTCCTAATTGATTTTTCCAATTCGTGAGCTCCTAGACAGTTTTGGAAACTGCTTTATGCACCTATGGGGGATTTGCTTAGATTTAGTAAGCCTGCTTTTGACCAAATTCGAATGGAATCCTTATCCATTCGAATATCTCATGTAATTATTTATTATGGTAGCCTATGAATTCATAGGGTTGGCTATTGTACACTTATTCAATACAGATTAGTGTTCTGCTCCATATTCAGTCTCCTTTGTGAGTAATTTGCATGTGTAATTGGCAATTGTTGTGAGTGTAATTGTTCTAACACCTGGGTTCAATTTCCACAGTTATGGAATGAATGGAATGTTGATACAACTATTTATTGACAATATAATTAATCATTAAAAATAATAATTTACACTCAACTTTATTACACAATATTAAGAAAATTTGGGTTACTAATTTATTCCTAATTTATTCTTAAGATTACTTATTGCAAGACAACATTGAACATCAAACTAAAGACCATATTAGAATAAGTGGCACAACGTGGAACTCATAACAATGCTGCCAGCTGCAACCTCTTGAAACCAAATGACATCAACGTTAGGTATATCCAATGAGTAACAATAATACAACTTCATATCTCTTTATACAGATACAAGTGCATGTGACTTGTGCATTTGTATAGATGCATGAACTCCATCTCTAAAGGCAAGGACTTGTTTCCTTTAGCAACTCTCCTTGTTAAAGTAGGTTCAAGGTATGTGGTTTGATTTTCCCGCGGTATGCTTGATACATGATATGATACACATTGTTAAAAACCGAGAGAGATCCATAACTCTATATGAGTTTTTCCATCGTTCTGGTTTTGAATGGTGGTATGCATTTAATTATTTAGAAAATAAGATCCAGTCATGATATATCCTATGTGTGAGTTAACTTTATCCTAGTGGATTTGTCACCCAGCTCAGGGATGTCTCTACGAGGAAGAAACTACGCTAAATAGAGCCAATGGTTAGGAGGAAAGTAATATGCATGCTTTTAGTCACACAATTCTCTTTCAAGTTATAGTGATATCCATAATATCTAACTTTGATTATTTGATATATTTTTATCATGTTTCATCTTATTATGTCACTTAATATGTTGTTAAAGTTGGTTATTGATTCGTAATGATTGAATTGACGTGATTTTTAAGTTGTGGCTACAGAGAATGTGATTCAGTGGAAGTGAGGAATTAGATCAATACTCAGAGGAAAAATATAGTGAAATTCGTTTGAATATGTACATATTTAATGAATTGGTTTCTTTTATCATTCAACCTTTTCATTTTCGCCGATTGAGGAGACTCGCACTTCACCTTGGACGATTATTCCTCGGATAATGAGTCCAAGATATGGTACCTTGATATGGAGTGGGTTAACCATAAATAAGTGACACATGTAATATTTCATTATCGTTTCATTCTAGGGTTATCCATGGGACTAATATAATGCTTATGTCAGATTATAGTATTTAGTGAGATTTTCTTATGTGAGTTAGTACCTGAGTAATGGTGTTTTGCAGGCTCTTATTCTAAAATAAGAATATTTATATGGTTATGTAATCCTAGAGTTTTTAACTTATTTTAAGTGATTGAACTATGTAACAGAAGAAATTTTTTCTATAATCCACAACCAGGGATTAGTTCAGGTTTATGGGTATGTTACAAATTTAATTTTGTGTACATGGAAAATTGAAACATAAATAGAAACTGAAGTGTATGGCCTTAGTTCGAATTCTTCAATGCTAATTTAGGTATGGTTGCAATGTGGTGATACAAATGTGAATGCATTCATAATTGTACACTTTAATAGAATCCATGTTAGTGACAAGTTATTGTAATAGTTAGTGATGAATGATTACTCAAAATTTAGTTTCAATAATAAATAATCAAATAACATTCAATTTTATAAATATAAACAAGTTACAAAATTTAATTTGTATAAAGTGAAATAATTTTTTTTTAATTAAAACACACTCTTCTCACCTAATTCATTGAAATAATAACATCCATCTACCTAATTATATTTATACACTAAGAATTATGAATCACATAGTTTTACATATTATATCCTAACATAGATTTACAAGTTTAGTGGGAAATTTAAAATAAAAAACAATGAGATAGTAATTTATGAACAAGAGCTCTAATGTGGAAAATAAAAATATGATATTTCGAGGGTATGTAAAGTTTGAAAAGGAAAACTACAATATTTTAGGACCATATCCATATATTAAATGTGATAAGATACGTGTGTTGAGGACTGGAAATTCGCAGGCAACAACAGCAAGGGATTCTCCCTAGTCAATGTTCCCAACTATCCCGTGACTGTTTTGTCTAGGGAATCCGTCCAATTTGCGGTCTGGCTACCGTAGGTCAAGTAACAAAAATAAAAGGTTTTATCGGTTGCGGCCTGGTCCACTGTATATATTTTTGTAATTTTTTACTTTAAGTATGATATGCACGTACCTACCTAAGATGCAGATTGATTAAGGATGTAAGGAGTGGTCACAATGTGATGCGCAGGTTCTTACCTCTTGTCTTAAACTCTCTCACATCTCAATAACACACAACTAGAAAATACATACTAACTAAGTTGTCTCTAGAGAGAAAAATATTAATTTTTGAGTAATGTAATACTGTTAACATGTTAAGCTAAATCACAGGTAGCCATTCTTAGAAACAAACACACAAACATGAATAAAGATATACACGACAAGATAGCTCATCAACAATTAAAACCTTCATTACTCATAGTGGAAATTATCACAGAATATACCAGAGAAAATTCAGACAAGCACATAGGTTCAAAAAGTTACAATGCTCTCACAGTTAATGAAACACAGTAAAAAACGAAATAGTTCCCCTTCAACATTGTTCATTTTATCACATTTGAACATTCCACACAACAACTTCTCCAACATGCAAAATTTGCAATTTCTTATTGTAAAACGAAGTAGTTACTCTTACAAAAAATAGTTCACAAGTTTTTCCAGGAAAAAATCCCTTTATTCCCTCTAACGTTCCTATCTTTATACAAAAAAAAACCCAAAACCTTTGGGTTTCCCCACCCCTTGACCTTCCGGCTTCGCAGACTGTTTTAATCTCATAGTTTTGCCAGTTTGTGAGTGCTCATGATTCGTAGAATGCATTACACTTTCAGATTTCAACTTATGAGGACTTCATAAAACGAGACCAGCTCAGTAACTACTGAACCTTTTCCAAAACCAGGCCTCTGTTGCTATTAATTCCACTTTGTCTTTTATTTGTCCCTTTTTCAAATCCATTGATTTCATAACAAACTTTGCTTATCATTTTTAGCCAACTTTCGTCAGCTTTGTCCTTTAGCTACGTCTTCTTATAGCAGCAATCTAAAAAATCTTCTGAGTTCGCCTGTAGTTAAACAACATTTCATCATTAATTAGGATTGCATCTTTTCAATAAACTTAAACCACACTAACAACAAAAACTAGTCATAAAAATGAGACTCTGTACTGCACTCTTGTTGTGAAAGCCCTAACAAGAATAAAAAACCAAACACCATCCACACAGGGTTTAAAAATTCACAAGATGGTGGGAAAAACCTTATCGACGGCTTAAAACAATGAGACAGCAGTTGAACAGTCTTACTTACAGCCACAACGGTGGTTTTCAAATGGACAACGAGTTCCATAGGACCGTTAAGTCTATTGGAGTCGGCATAAATAAATGCCAAAGCATCAGGCAGTAAAGTTCCATGTCGGCAAACGAAAGGAGATCAACGTCGAAAGGTTAGCGCATTACGTAGCCACAATAACGGAAGATGAAAAGACTACGGGATCTGTGGTAAAAATACGAAACAACAAAACCCAAACAAAGAATCGATGATTAGAGCATTTATATGGTGGACACTTAGTTCACTCGGGAGCCATAATGGCGGAAAGAAAACAGACTATAGCCTTCAATCAAAACCATAAACTTTTCGATAAGGCACAGAAATCGTCATGAAACGTTAAGTGTTTGAAAAACCTAAGGTCGTGTAGTGTCCCAAAAAGCTTGTCTCACTTCCAATGCAACGACTTCACAAAATTAAACAGCCCTGACTCAAACTTTGATCAACCTCTGATAATGCAAACAAGTCAAAACAATACAACACGGCATCGGAGAAGTCAAAGAATATCCTGCGGAACGCTCATCATTCAGCTTCCGCAACAAAGGCTCCCTAAGAAAACATGGATCCAATACGTTTTTTAAATGGCCTCCGAAACAATGGCTAGAATGAGAAATAAGTTTCTGAGGACAAAGAAAGAAATCGAAGATCAAAGGGAAAAAACCTTTTCTAAATTCCGCAACCCACAACAGGTTCAAACATAAGCAATTTTCCAAAAAGCATGAAGAGAGTTAACCTGAAAAAAAAAAGTCCAAACTTGTAGCAAAAGGAAAACAAAAATAGAGTTCATGGATCCAAACGATTCTAGGAAATGATAAAAATTAACAGGGGGGTCCAAAATTTCATAAGTTTGGTGATACAGTTGTAGCTGCAACAATTGGCAACTACCTGGTGAACCTAGATCTCTGGACAATTTATTTCTTGAGTAACAGACTATTTAACAACAAACGAACATGTTGAATTCTTCCAGATATTTGGATTTCTCAAATGGAAAATATATGTACTTTTAATCATCGATGATATTCCAATTTAGGAAAATGGAAACCAAGATTTCCAAGTCAAGATAACTCTTTTGACACCAGGAAGATGTGTTTCATTTGTTACCTCTGTCTTCAGGTAGCTGCCAGCTTAGACACCACAGGATTGTAGCATATGGTAAACAGAAATATTCATTTGTTCCTCATTCCCATGCCATTTTGCACTTTTTGTGCTTTTTGACTTTTGTCCTTTTCATATGAGTCCTCTTGCATGCCTTTCTTTCTGAATTTTTTGATTAAGGCTCCTCTATCCATAGTGTCCTTTTGTGTGAGAGATGTATTCAATTTTCAGCTCATGGACGGAGAGGAACTTTTGGCAATTTATTACTTATATGGTTCAGTATTTTGTTTTGATACATAATGCTTTCATAGGAGCGTTTGACTCTTATCTTCCTTTTGGCATTCAATTCTTACCATGGGATCATTTAAATAAAATATACTGTTTACCCTGATTCCTTTCCATGGGCCCTTTGCTATCACTCGCTAGGAAATTTTAAAATGTGAGATGGACAAAGCCTCAAAATAGTATTCCAGACCTTTTGATCTTGGTTTATTTTACAAGGATTAAGCAGGACTTCAATGTGTTCATAGCCATTCAGGAAAACTGCTAAAATAGAATAAATTCTTTCAGATAAAACAATAATACATAGTCTTACACCCAAGAACTTTAATCATTCCATAATTCTTATGTTCTCCATGCAACCAAGAGTTTGCCTCCTTTTATTGAAATCATTCAAAATCTAAACTAAAACAAAACAGAAATAAAATAAATCAAAATGAACAACCAAGTCAATTTATTTATGTAGAAGATAAAAGAACAAAAAACAGAACTCAGGAAAAACAAGGTTTGAGAACTAAACCATTTACTGGTAAGTTCTCCTCCCACCCCTATAAATCCTGCAATTTATAGGTTGAGGGGCCAAGCTTTGCTGCAATCTAGAAAGGGCCTACCCATAACTGTTGAAATTTCGCGTTTTCATTTCTCATCATGGGGGTGGTCCCACTTGAGAACCAAATCTCCCACCTTGAATTCTTTTGTTTTAGCTTTGTGTTTATAAAACCATCTCTTTACTATCTCGTGTTGTTGTTTAAAGCATTCTCTGGCCTTGGATCTAGATTCTTCTACCTTCAGAAGATTATATATCCTCATTTGTAAGACTTCATTACCTGATCCTCTGGATTCTTGAGCGATTATGGAAGAGGGTAACATGATATTGGGGGGTAGAATGGCCTCTTTCTCATAAACAAGGGTAAATGGGGACACACCTAACGAAGTCTTGGGGGTGACCCTATTATCCCAAAGAGCATTTCGTAACACTGAGTGCCAACTCCTTTGATTTTCTATCACTGTATTTTTTAAAATCCTAATCAGATTCTAGTTTGTGGATTCAGCTAAACTATTTCCATGTGGATAGTAATTAGCAGAGTAATGCAACTTAATTCCTTTCTCATGAGCAAATGTAGTTAATTTGATCGAGGAAAAGTATGTACCATTATCGAAAACTAAAGAAATTGGAACTCGAAACTTGCTCATAATATGGTCTTGCAAAAATTCCATGACCGCATATTCATTTACTTTACGCAATAGAATGGCCTCGACCCACCGAGTGAAGTAGTCGGTTGCTGTCAGAATATACTCGTGTTGCAGAGAATAATTCAGCTTTATCTCCCTAATGATATCCAACCCCCACTGATCAAAAGGTTCTGTTATCATCACAGGCTTTAACGGTCTTACTTCTTTAGCTTGTCTTCCACCACACCTTTGACAAATGTTTCACTTTCTGACATGGGCGTGTGCATCTTTGAACAACGTGGGCCAATAGTATTCAGCTCTAAGAATTTTATGAGCTGTAGTATCTCCAGAGAAATTTCCTCCAGCAGGCCCATCATGTAAATCTATCATTACCTTCTTCGCATCTTCTTTCTCTAAGCATCTAAGAAGAACTCCATCATAATTCCTTCTGAATAATATTCCTTCAATAATTTGATATGAGGCTTATTTAAGACACAAATCTCTTCTTTTCTTATAATTCCAATGTTTTGGTAACAATCTTGCTTGAAGGTAATGCACAAGGTCTCGATACCAAGAGTCTGGAGTTGTGAAAAGAGGACATACATCCATCAAATGTAATTCAGCTTCGTCTTCCCAGTCATGTTCTTCATTATATTTACTTTCATTCATCAGTTTGCACAATCCTTGCCCTTTGATTATGGATGCTAGCTTGAATTCAAGGTCATACTCCTATAGAGTTGTTACCCGGTTTCCTCTCCTTTCTCCTAGCTCCTTTTGTATGAAAAGAGACCTCACAGCTTGGTGGGGAACTATTACCTTTGTCCGGTTCTTTAGTATATATGGTCTGAAATGTTTCACCACTGTGAACACTGCATAAGTTTGTTTATCCATAGCAGGGTAACTCAATTCATCCCCTTGAAAACTAGTGCTCATAAATGATATGGGGAACTCATCTCCCCCATCTTCTTTCTGGGTCAGCACAACTGCTAGTGAATCATCAAAGGCAAAAGTGTACAGAATAAAATCTTTATCAAAATCCAGACTTTTGAGGGATCGTGCATGTGCAATAGTTGTTTTAATCTTACTGAATGCATTCTTCTCTACATCAGTCCACTTGAATTGTACACTTTGCTTTACCATTTGCTACAAAGGTTTAACAATTTGAGCGAAATCTGGCACAAACCTTCACATGAAGTTTATTGTCCCCATAAATGATTGCATGCCCTTTTTATTATGGGGAAAGGGAATCTATTCGATGGATTTGATCCTTTCTGGGTCTATGGAGATCCCCTTCTTAGACACCACGTGACCCAACAACTTACCTTCTGTAATAGCAAACATGCACTTCTTGGGGTTTTGTGAGATACCATATTTCCAGCAGCGTTCAAAAATATGCTTTAGATGAAATGTGTGTTGCTCTCTTTTCTTTGAGAATATCATGATGTCATCAAGGTATACTACAACACTGCATCCAATCAAACCACGGAAATCTATGTCCATGGCCCTCTGGAAGGTAGCTCCAGCGTTTATGAGTCTAAAGGGCATCCTTCCGTAAGAAAAAGTTCCCCACCTAGTCTTGAATGTCGTTTTGAGTCTATCTTCTTCAGCCACTAATACTTGATTGTAGCCTGAGAATCCATCGAAGAAAGAGAATAGTTCAGAACCTGAAACCATTTGCAGTATTTTCTCCATGGGTGGAACAGGATAATTGTCTTTATCCGAAGCACGATTTAAGTTTCTAAAATCCACACATAGCCTGATTTCTCCATATTTCTTCCTCACTGGTACCAGATTTGAAACCCATTTCGAGTGTCTAACCTTAAAAATAATTCTAGCATCCAATAGTTTCTTAACTTCACTCTGGATTAGAGGTTCTAATTTTGGATGCATTTTCCTTAAAGGATGCTGATAAGGTTTGATTCTAGATTTGATGGGGATAACATGCTGGATAATATTGGTGTCATGTGTCTTCAGATCTTCATATGTCTAGGAAAAAACATATTTGTATTGCTTGAAAAGAATGATGAACTTATCCCTTTCAGCTGGGGAGCAGAATTTTCCCAGATTCACATATTTAGGCTCCAACTCATTCCCCAAATTAATCAACTCGAACTGTAGAGATGAGCTATGAGTCTTCACATTTGCTGGTCTTCTAAATTTCTCATTTAAATCAAACATCTGTTCTAAAGTCCTAACTCCCTTAGGAATGGAATTATCGAATTTCATCTCAGCTTGATGTTCTTCATCATCAATAATCGCCCCTTTGAATGCCTCGTCATTTGTTAAGCATTCTATAATCTACCGATCATCATCGAACACTCGTAGATTGGTAATCATATCTGGAACCGAGGCCCTGAATGGAAATTCAACAGAGCACCGATTATTAGAGGGCATAAGCCTTGCAGCTGAGGTGGCCAACAAGTCAGCTGCTACATTCTTAAGTCTTTGAATCAATACAATGTTAAATGCATTAAAACATTTAAGTAAATCCCAAAATTCATTCTGATAAGATTTTATATGAGGAGAAATGCAATGTATTTGATTCTATATTTGTTTTACAATTATTTTAGAATCTTCAAATGGTTTTAGATTATTTGTCTTTAATTCAATTGCTTTCCTTAGTCCCTCAACCAATGCTTCATATTCAGCTTTGTTATTGGTACATTGAAACTATAACCTACATGAAAGAAAATGTTTTTTTTTCATAGGGTTAATCAGGACACAACCGACTCTCAACCCCTCTAAAGTTTTAGAAGCATCAAAGAAAAGTGTCCAAAAATCGCTAACCACTACTGTGCAAGAATTAACATCTAGGTCTACAACTAAGTCTACTATTTTACAATCAATTTCATTAGCCTGTGAAAATCGAAGGAGATAAGGTTGAGCACCTGATGTATCGCTGGCTTCTTCTGCTTGATAGTTTCCTGGTTCTAGCTCAATAAAGTAGTTTCCCAAAACAGAATCCACTGGTTCATTTTTTTCTTTGAACTGAGTAACATTGTGTCTCATGTGGGGATCCCTCAACACTTTAATTTAATTTGGGATTCCTGTATATTGTAGCCACATATGCGACCAGTCTGAAGAAAAATATCCGTTCATCTTTGCCAACCAGTCTCTGCTCAAAACAAGACCATAAGCTTCAGGTATGTCGGCCACCACAATATCGATGAATTGACACACCTTATCATTTGAAGATAAGCGAACGAGAACAACCTCCATTTATCCAATTAAATGAACAACCCTCCAAGTTGATGGTTTAGGTTGCCCGTTTATCTTTTTGCAGACCGACATTGGCATGACATTAACTGATGCCCCCGAGTCTACTAGGCAGTTATGCACATTATGGTTGAAAATTTCAAAAGTAAGGAGAAAAGGTGGATTCTTGCTTTTAGGCTTACCTCCCATACTTTCTTCACCAGTTTCTTCTTCTTGGGGATGATTATCAATGGGCAGCCTCTCCTCTGATTCTTCAAGTGCTTTCAATAGCTTTTCCTTTTGTTGTGGCACATTGCACATTTAAAATAATGAGATGTTTTCCCTCACCTTCTTAATATCCTCCACAATGTCATAATCCATCTTATGTTCTATGAGATTCAATCTAAAATTATTTTCTTCATTGGGCTTAGTAGGCATGTGAATCTGTCCAGGATTTTGACTGGTGATGGTAAACTCCAAAATTTTGTTTGCTGAGGAGCTATTTTGAAATTTCTTAACATTCGTTTGCAGTCTTTTGATATTCGGGAGCATAAGACTATTTTCCTTAATCAACCACTGGCTTCTTGTCATTACATTTATTTCCAGGATGCCCTCATGTCTCAGATTCTTTTCTTCCTCGGAATCAAATAATGATACACAATCCCATAAAACCATAGCTTCATCCTCCTATTTTTCTGTTGATTTATTATTGTATTTCGCTTCTTCCTCGTTGTCTTCAGTTAATTTGGAATCCAAAAGCTGATTCATAACCAATGTCATTGAGTTTATCCATTGAGCACAACACTTTTCAGAATGAAGTTGTTGGTGGAAAGTGCAAAAGTTATCCATTCCTACCTCTGTTAAGTTCATAGATGTAGGGATGTGCGGAGGGGGTTGGGATTGATTTTTATCTTCCCTTTTCTTGTAATAAGGGTTTTATAACTTTTGGGCTTCCTTTTCCTTCTCCAAGTCTATGATTCTATGAGAAAGCTTCTGCATCATCTTTTTCATTCCCTCGAAATCTGGTGATTGCTCCTATTTAGGGTTAGTAAACAACAAAGCATTCCTCTCGACATTTTCTTCTCTTGACCATTCAGGATAATCTTCGATACTTTCCCTTTCAACCTCTACTCTCTCTGATTCCTCATAAGTATCTGCTAGTGTAGGTATGGCCTTCATTTTAAAAAACATGGCCAACTCGGGTGCTAGCGCCGAGGTATAATATTCAACTAGGACTTTAGCTGAGGGTTTGTCAGCTTCAGAAAAATCCTTAAGATAGGCAGTGAATCTTTTGGTAAAACTATGCACCTTCTCTTTTCTTTCTTTCTTTAAGGCGCATAGTCCTTTCATAAGAGCTGCATGATTTTTTTGGTTTGCATATTTACTTCTAAAAATCCTTTCAAAGGTATCCCAATCAGGGATAGAATTGGCAGGAAAACCAAAATACCATGACGTTGCTGCTCCTTTAAGGGTGTGTGGAAAAATTCTACAAACAACATCGTCATATTCCCCAACCCTTAATCCTTCTATTTCTAAATAGAAACTTTGCAAGTGGTCATCTACTAACATCTTCTTGTTTGGATCAAACTTGGCCAGCGTCTTTTCAAGAGATTGAGGTAAATCATGCAAAGGAGGTGTTAGGTTTAAAGGTGATATGGCTTTTCAGGCAGGTGGTTGATTTGGTGGGTTAGGTGGCTTATTTGGGTTTACGTCTTCCATGAGTCTGGGTGGAGAGTGAGGTGGTGAATGAATAGGAGTATGAACAAGAGAACAGTAAGGAGTATTTGGGCCTACTTGATTCAAAGGCTGAACAACCTCCTGTAATGCTACTTCTACTAACTCTTCCCAATATCCAACTAACACTAAATCTTCCAATATAGGACAATATTTCCTTTTATATTCTCTTCTAGGCAATTTAGGGATGATGGGTAATCCTCCAATCTTCTTCATGTATTCCCTAGTGTGTCTTCTTAGATCATTAACAACTTCATTGTCCATAGAATACAAGTGTTCTCTACCTTTCTCTTCAAGAATTGGGTTGGGAAACAGACTACCTTATGAACTGTCACCGGTGAAATAATCTTAGGAAAATAGGTTCCCTCGGCCAGCCATGCACTGGAGGCCCTCCTTGTAGCGCCAGAAAACTATTGAGGCCTGGAAATTCGTAGGAAACAATAGCAAGGGATTCTCCCCAGTCAATGTTCCCAACTAGCCCATGACTGTTTGGTTTAGGGAATCCGCCTGGTTTGCAGTCCACCTAGCGTAAATCAAGTAACAAAAATAAAATGTTTTACCGGTTGCGGCCTGATCCACCATATATATTTTTGTAATTTTTGACTTTAAGTATGATATGCACGTGCCTACCTAAGATGCATATTGATTAAGGATGCAAGGAGTGGTCACAATGTGATGCGCAGGTTCTTACCTCTCATCTTAGACTCTCTCGCATCTCAATCACACATAACTAGAAAATACATACTAACTAAGCTGTCTCTAGAGAGAAAAATATTAATTCATGAGTAATGTAATACTGTTCACATGTTAAGGTAAATAACAGGTAGCTGTTCTTAGAACCAAACACACAAACATGAATAAATATATACACGACAAGATAGCTCATCAAAAGTTAAAACCTCCATTACTCATAGTGGAAATTATCACAAAATATACCAGAGAACATTCAGACAAGAACATAGGTTCATAAATTTAGAACGATCTCACAGTTAATGAAACACAGTCGAAAACGAAATAGTTCCCCTTCAACATTGTTCATTTTATCACATTTGACCACACAACAGCT
Organism: Pseudotsuga menziesii; assembly: GCA_001517045.1. Taxonomy (NCBI): domain Eukaryota; kingdom Viridiplantae; phylum Streptophyta; class Pinopsida; order Pinales; family Pinaceae; genus Pseudotsuga; species Pseudotsuga menziesii. Next base: position 383,424 of record LPNX011131563.1, on the reverse strand, counting down.
TCTCCAATAAGAAAAATTTGCAATTTCTTATTGTAAAAAGAAGTAGTTCCTCTTACAAACAATAGTTCACGAGTTTTTCCAGGGCGAAAGCCCCTTATTCCCTCTAACTTTTCTATATTTATAAAAAAAAAAAACCCAAAACCTTTGGGTTTCCCTGCCCCTTGACCTTTCAGCTTACAAGACCATTTTAATCTCAAAGTTTTGTCAGTTTGTGAGTGCTCATGATTCATATAATGCATTACATTTTCAGATTTCAACTTATGAGGACTTCATAAAACGGGACCAGCTCACTAACTGCTGAACCTTTTCCAAAACCAGGCCTCTATTTCTATTGATTCCACTTTGTCTTTTATTTGTCCCTTTTTCAAATCCGTTGATTTCAGAACAAACTTTTCTTATCACTTTTAGCCAACTTTCCTTAGCTTTGTCCTTTAGCTACGTCTTCTTGCAGCAGCAATATGAAGAATCTTTCGAGTTCACCTATAGTTAAACAACATTTCATCATTAATTAGGATTGCATCTTTTCAATAAACTTAAACCAAACTAACAACAAAAACTGATCATCAAAATGAGACTCTATATTGCACTGTTGTTGTGAAATCCCTAATAGGAATAAAAAACCAAACACTGCCCGCACAGGGTTTAAAAATTCACAAGACGGTGGGAAAAACCTTATCGGTAGCTTGAAACACTGAGACAGTGGTCGAACAATCTTACTTACAGCCACAACAATGGGTTTTAGATGGACAATGAGTTCCGTGGGACTGTTAATCCTATCAGAGTCGGGAGAACTAAATGCTGAAGCATTGGGCAGTAAAGTTCCCTATTGGCGAACAAAACGACTATCCTGCGGAATTCTCATCATTCATCTTCTGCAATAGAGGCTCCCTAAGGAAACATGGCTCCGATACATTGTTTAAATGGCCTTCGAAACAGTGGCTAGAATGAGAAATAAGCTTTCGAGAACAAAGAAATAAATCGCAGATCAAAGGGCAGAAACCAAAATCTAAATTCCACAACCCATAGCAGTTTCAGACATAAGCAATTTTTCAGAAAGCATGAAGAGAGTTAACCTCAAAAAAAAGTACAAACTTGTAGCAAAAGGAAAACAAAAACAGAGTTCATGGATCCAAACGATTCTAGGAAATGATAAAAATTAACAGAGGGGTCCAGAATTTCGCAAATTTGGGGATACTATTGCAGTTGCAACAACGTGTTAATACTGTTAATATTGAATATAGAAAAACTATATGAGAAATAATTAAGTGTGGAGAAATAATTTTATATGTTTGGAATAAATTCTTCTTGGTATGGTGGGTCACAAACATCATGACTTTGGAGAGACCACAATACCAAAATAACTAGATTACATCCTAGTTTACTATGACCAAACACCTGTTGTGATATGTTCATTATGCATCCAATGTGTAATCACATTGTATACTTTTGATGGACCCCAACCCATGAAATATTATAAATACATTAAAAAAACATGTTACTATGTGCAAAGAACTTGGAATACATGGAAAAATACCATTAGGGAAATATCACAAAAGTAGTTGCAGATGGATTTGTTGGTTCACCAATCATTTATGGTTCTAGAACCACTAAACCTATTGTACAAGCAATAGTACCTAACATTATTACCAGAGTAATATATAAATATCATTGCGCCAAGCGGGATATCCATAATAATTATGTCCTATACCTTTATCTAATATGTCCATTAATACATGATCATTCAAGGCATGTTTCATTGTTATTGGGATAAGTATATCCCTATCAATCTATCCACAAAAGGAACTCGACATGTTGATTTTGATCATCTGGCTCCATAGGGTCTTCACTTAGTGAAACTATGTCATAAATCCTTCATTCATGAGATCTTAAGGAATACCCCTAATTTCAATACATAATGATAATTACTTTCAAAAATATTTTTGTTGCACCCTCCTCCTAATATATATTTCCAATTAAAAAAACCCTATTTTACAAAATCATCCTTATTTTTTACTAGAAACCCTTTTTATACCCCCCATACCTCATTTTTCTCCCCTCAATACCTGCAATATATTGACATTAGTTTTCATAATTAAAACCCCCCTTTACGAATGAACATGATAAAATATCTCTCAATAGGTGAATCCCCTTCTGTGGCCCGAACAATAAGTTGATGGAGTATACATCACTTATTTTTACTGTGATGGGATATGGATTGAAATAATAGGAACTAATAATTTCTATGATTATTGTTCATTGATAATTTTATTATTCCATTTGAATTCTCATTACCCAAGTAAGATCACAAATTCGATCATGGTCGATATGATTTTTTGAGAATATTAGCCCTTGTAATTTTTGTTTATCAACACAAATAGACCTAAAACGTAATTTAGAATACAAGATACTTAATTGTTATTGATCCAACCTCCCTCCTTCCTTATATGCCTTCTTTAGCTTTGATATTTTCCCATCGAAATGGATGCATTTTCGTACTGTGAAAGGATAAGTAAAATCATATGGTCCAATTATTGATTATAAGGAAATATTATTAATTAGTAGTTCAAGTCACACACTCCCATAATCCATCTTCTCCGTCTTCAAATCTACATAAATTATTATTTTTTATTAGATAAATTGTAGTCCAAAACTAAAGTAGAAATATGAGGACCCTATTTTCCACTTTCTATCGATATTCTCATTTTTTAATAATAAAAATTCATAATGATGAGACACTATTGTCGTTACTTGGAACAATAAATTCTAAATAGTTATTTACAATATATCTTTCCTCTATATAAAGGACCTCAAATAATCTTCTGATAGATCATTAGAGAGTGCATTGGCACAAATACAAAAGTAAGAAGGTGTAATATGGATGTGTGTAAAATATACAAATGAGTTAAGGTAGACTGGCCCACAATAACACTCCCTTGTAATAACTCTACCAAATGGGATATTATCACAGAAATATACCCAGGAACACCTGTAATGTCTCCAAAAATTGAAAAAAAAAATTATAGGCTAGTGAAAACTACCCAAAGGGGATCATTATTACTTGTACGGAATTACATGTGCTACTTATACTTTCGATCTCTTTAGAAACTGCCCATACTGTCTTCTTGATATCTTATCCATTCAATGATTATTAGTTCATTTACTTCTTATGTCTTAATTATGTTATTTGAACTATTGATACATCTTAGTTATTATTGTGTGTGAATTAATGAATTGTATAGATCATTATTGTAACATCCCTCCCACATACCTTGGATATCTTTGTATTACGAATTTATTGTACTTGATTCTGGTGAGGAGCTCAAGGCCAAGGCCCCACCAGAAGCAAAACCGTGCAGCCTATATGAGTTAATTACCTCAGTGAAAAAATCATAGGAGATATAAAGACACTAACATAACTTAACCACAAGAGATAAAAACCAAACAATCAAAAGATCCATAAGGGATACCGTGGTCCTACATGACGTCTACATTATGGAGATATTAGAGATAATATCTACGCCTACCACGATACCTGTTTCACTAAAACCTATCCCAACTGAGATACCATAGCTTGGTACTTAAATATGTTTAATTTGGGTAGAGGAACTTTGCACTCTTCTTCGCATCGAAATGGACTTATACCCGACATACATATGTTAGCAAAATAAATAAGTTATGTATGGGAAATCCTATGTTGGTAGGCATGATGAGTGAAGCATAATCTCCTTACGACATTATACCACACCCCCCCAATTAATGGTGTGGTTATAAAGAAAAGGGTTGTAGTTAACCCACCTAAGAAAATGATGGATTAAGTCTTTTATAAAAAGGACATGAATAATCATTATTATTATAAAGTCTAAATGATGGATTAACTTCCTTTTAGACATTAAGTCTTTGCATAAAAAGACGCGAATAACTATTATTATAAAGTCTAAAAGATGGATTAATTTCCTTTTAGACATTAAGTCCATGCATAAAAAGACACGAATAATTATTATTATAAATTCTAAATGATGGATTAATTTCCTTTTAGACATTAAGTCTTTGTATAAAAAGACATGAATAATTATTATTATAAAATCTAAATGATGGATTAATTCCTTTTATACATAACGAAGGATTAATTCTTTTTTAACTAAATTACTCAAATATTTTTACAAAAGAATTATTATTGCTGTAACTTTTATATTTTATTGTATGAAAGGAAGGATTAATTCCTTCAACAAAACTCTTGAATTCTTAAACTAATGGATTAAATCTATTCCCTTCATGCTTTAATATTGGCTTGATTGAAGGAGAGGTTTAGCTTTAATGGAGGGAATAAATCATCCCTCAACCTTGACAGCTATGACCAAATTTTAGGGCAAAAAAATGGTCGCCATAATCTAGCATAAAAATCTACCGGACAATTGCAATGACAAAATGCTATGTTTAGCAATTTTGGCCGAGGTAAGTGGAATAGCATGGCCTTATTAAAATAAATGAGTGATATATATATAGATAGATGGGGAGGGGCACAGGGGGCGCTTTGTGTAGATATTTCTACTGTCTAAATTTGAAGGGGGAGACCGGTTTTAAGTTGCAGAAGGGGCTGCGTCCTTCCTTCTACCTTTTCGAGAAAACCAGCAAAACGGCTCATCCAGGATAAACCTTATTGGTATTTTATAATCGACGAATGGATCCTTCATTCCAAGGTGTGCTGTATGGGGTTCAGGTATATTTCAGCTTCCCATGCCTGTGGTTGGTTTGTATTTGAAGACCTGTGACACTTTCATTAAGTTTGCATGTTTTATCTGTATTTGTTTTGATCTGGCTTTTTATATTTCAAATGCCAATGATCTGTCCAAGAGATTTTGAATTTTAGTATGGATGTTGATCTCCTTTTCTCTGCACGGTATCAATATAACTTTTAATAATATCTGAATCGTAACCCACTGTGCAATGCGTGGAATCAGTCTCTCCCATTCGATTATGAATCATAAACCCATTGTGTGATGCATGGAATGGATTTGGTATTATCAAAAGTGTCTCCCACATAATGATATTATTGACCATATGACTATCCCTCTTCCTACGTTTATTGATTTATAAACCCCTCTTTTTGTAGTGGATGCCAGGATTGCTAGTTTTACACTTTGTGGGATTTGGGAAGAATACGTTTGGTACAGTTGGATTTGTATGCCATCTAATGCTCTAGGTGAATGTATGATCATTCTTTGCCTATGTTTCTAGTTAGCAAGCATTTTTGTAGTGGACTCCATGCTTGGTATTTTTATACACATTTGGGGAGTTGTATGGTGTAAACTTGCTTGTAATAGGTGGATGTGTTGGATTGCCGAATCTGGATGCCATCTAATAATCCGCCTCAGTGCTTGATAAATTCTTGCCTACTTTGGATTTTGTAATCAGATATGAATATGTGCTTAGATCTGTGGATTTCCTAGAGATGATCCTACCTCCAAACGATAACCCTTATGAGTTGTTTCAATTTCATCTAAACATCTCTGTGCATACACTTGTTCTGAGCAATCTTTCTATCTAGTTAATGTACGATGCGAGGTGTACGTTTCTATTGATTTTAGTAATCCGATTGAGTAGGTAGTTAAAAAATTAGTATGTTTATATCTGTATTACTCAATTAAACCTTAAGGGGTACATCCACTACAATGGATATGTAGATTATAATTTAGGCCATACTCATCTTCTAAACTCACATCTAATGAGCTTCACGAGGTGAAGTTAAGGAGGAATATTTGGAGTTCCAAGAGTTCACAAAAGTGACACATTTTTCAAATGTTAAAACACATTATGTACCCTTTCGGATAAACTGAGAAGTGTAATTCAGACCTAGATAGGTTTGTGTACATCAAGATCTCCATTGTCATTTCATAAGGGTGGAATGGGGAGTGAATGGTCTGAAATATGCTAGTTAGTATCTAGATGCTTGCAACAAAAAATTCTTGAAAGCAATCAATGCAAGTCAAAATAAAATTATAATAATAAATTTAAATTGTATAATATCCCATATTTAAGACTATAATATCAAGCTCTATGAAGACTTGAATGGATCTATAATGTTTGATTAGGTATTGTTTTTAGCTTGTGTAAAAGTTGTACATTACAGTCAATTTGCAAACTATGTTACAAGGCTTATCTTGGGTTCCTTGTTGGTATTATTGACCATTTTGTTATGATATTATGGCCCATCTTTTGGGGTAAATGAGGGCTGGATTGTTTAGTTTATGTTTGGGAAAACCAGACCGAACCTGCTAGAATTTAATAAAATTCAGGTCTGAGTCTGATCTCAGTAGGGGTTAGTCCAGAGATACTCTGGGTAAGAGAGTTTATGAGGTGAACTGAAAGAAAGTATGGCAATGAGGATATTGCAAAATGTAATTCTTTTTATAATGAATAATACGTGATACGACATTTTGGTGGACGTATCCCATGGATTGGGTGAACGACGTACATTTGTGTCTGTCTCATTCTCATGTGTCTGATTGTTTTACTTTCCTCATATTATTTTGTACGTATGACATCATCCTGCAAATGGATTATAATGCTGTAAAAGATAATCAAAGAATGTTAGTGTTATCCCAATATTTTCTTGTAATCTTAGTAGGTCATATGATTATGTAACGCTTGTGATAATGAATTTAGGGATTTACATTCAAGAAAATAGACATCAACAGGACTATAATGTTGTACAATTGAAGGTTATAATATCCGCTATTGTTTTATATGGAAATTTGTTTTATACGATTCATTATTTTGAAATAAACAATGATTAGTCCTTCGAGTTGATCTTCTTTGTTAAAGGGATGATAGCCCAAAACTAGGTATCTTGATGGTGGATACATGGTGGCTAAAGATTTACCGGTAATTAAATAATAAATCCCTTAAGAGAGATCCATATTGTTAGTCAAATGATTAAAACATAGTTGGAGTATGTATCAAATGAAAGGTATTCTGCCAATGAGAGGATTACTTAATGATGTGAATACTAGAAGGCATAATAAGCATGTTTTGTTTATGATTCAATAGCAATCTTAGTAAATTAGATGCAAATTACATGTTTGATTTCTATAGAAGAGGATGGATGTAAATTGTCAGATGATTGTTTTACAATGTGTGTAGTTTCAACATTAACAACTTTGATTGGACTTATTCCATTGAAATGCCATATAAAATATGCCGCTAACATGATTGACTCATTTTTAGTAACCATGAAAAAAAAAGTGCATTCGCCTTTTTACCCATAATGGTGCATTGAGGTATAAGTGGTACTTTACATATGGTATTAAAGCAAGAGTTGAAACATTTGGGCCTATTTGGGCTCACAATGCTCCTACATATTTCATTTCAGAACTAATGATTGAATTTTCCCAATGATAATAGAAATCGACAAGTGCACACTGTTCGGCAAGGAAAGTACCTTAAGATGTACCAAATGCACAAAGTTTACTGACGTTGCAGTTGTGCAGGAGGGGTGGAACATCTTCTCAAAAATTACAATGAATAAGGCCATTATTTTTTCCAGTTCAATGTGAGGCCCAGTGATATAAGTACACAGGTATCCAGCTATTTCCCTTGATTACTTTCAAAGAGGTTTATAAATGGCTAAGACGATTGCTTCATCTATATGTAAAATTGCACAACTAAATTCTTAGTGAAGTATGGAAGTCTTCTTAGACAAACTCATGGTCGATGAAGGTACTATAGTATCTTTTATGATAATAATAATGCGGAAGTTGAATTGCTGAATGAAGATACCTTTAGAACCTATAGTCATAGTCGAATTGGCAGTTAGTGACATGATGTATGTTAAAAAGATTCTTATGATTACTTGTGAATTTGTCATAGGTTACATTGTGGAACACAGTGAATAGATTAGCTAAAGAATAGCATTGAAAGGATTACCTAATCACCAATGGAATGCAAGACTGCTAAATATCTAATGAGAAGTGAGGATTGATTGTAAGTCCTCTAGACCTAAGTTAGGATTCATTATTGGCAATAAATGAACATAAGTTGCTCGAGAGAGTATACTCCAAGGTTTTAGAAGTATCTTTATGTGATGGAATATGGTTATATATATGTAGATGTAAACATACATACATAACTTACCTGAATCCCTTGAGGATAGCAAGGTATCTATAAGAAGGGAACTTGATAAGTTAATGATTTAGGATTAACTGTATTACCCTTAAAAAGGATTAGCAGAAAACTATCACATATAGTAAAATGGTTTAAGCAAAAGGTAAGTAATGCTAAAGTAGTAGCCATGCTAAAACATATGTTTCACTGACAAGATTGTACAAAATACAAATTGTATTAAATGAATGTTACCAATACTAACACTAGGTAAAATAGGAAGGCACCTCTTTACATCTGGAATTTCATGTAAAACTAGGAACAAAACGATTGCGCTAAATCATATGGACACATGTTAGTCGAATGGAGACGATTGAATATAGATGTTGATAATAAATAATTGGTTAAGGTGCATGACTAATTATAGCCAAAGTAAATTTATTGACTGAGCATTTAGATCGAAGGTAGGAAATAATGTTTCTCAAAGATTTGGGTCCATTAGTTTTTGACAAAACTTTTTTACCTATAGGTATGCACATCACCATCATACAACTTTGGGTCCTAAATGCATATAAAGAAGAATTGTGTTCGTGAACTATTAAAAATGGTTAGTCGTTACACCTAATAAGTGAATGATGAAAGGAGTGAATGTTATTTGTTTTTTGAACCTGTGTGTAACAAAAATTTCTCAGAAAGTGAATGTTAAGTTCTTTACCAGAAGTTACTGAATTAACTGTGAATGTTGAATGCCATTAGCATACAAAATATATGCTAAGTAAAGCTAGGAACTGAATTTCAGAAATGTTAGGAAGAAAATTCAAGTTAGTACAATATAGCACTGTTATAATGTACCCTTTACATAGAAATCATTAGTGTGCAAGAAATTGGGTTATGCACATAAAGACTTTTGAGCTAGATATACATTTTTATTGGCATGGTTGATCTCCTTATACATTTCATGAAAAATGGAAACATTTCTTACGGTATTTTTTCAAGAAAAGGAAAAAGAAAAGCTAGACTACTTATGAACTTGGACCATAATACAGCTAAGGTAAATAGCATGATGTGTTGTGCCTAATATTTCTTGTTGTGTAGAAGGAGTACACCTATATGAAGGATCCCATTTTGATGAACCTGAGTAGTCGTAAGACATGACCTAAGTAGTTGAGGTATGAAATTATGATAATAGCTTACTTTGTTACTTTGGATTACTGATGTTATTGGAATTTCCATGTCCCTAGCATTGCCACTTATGAATGTGGTATAAAGTTGGAATATCCCTAGTAATTATCCAAATAATAGATTAGTCACGATGTCTAAATACATTGATATTGAAAATAAGTATAATTGTATATGCTAACATGGCAGGATATGTTAGGAACACTATTAGTCAGAGTTGACTGTTAGGAAAAAAAAATTCTGCCATAAATAATGAGGTTAAGTATGGGTGATGTTTTACTTATTATAATTGTCTAATCTCAAGGTTTTATAACCAAGGATTAACTATGGATAATGTTGTTTACATACTGACATTGCAGGCTTCACCAAGATTATGACCATTGCTACAATTGATGTACATTATGGTATATAAATCTTCTTATGTATGTAAGTTGCACTCAACTACTTAGAAATGAGTAAGGAGTAACATTTCTAGATGATTTACAAAGTTGTATAACTCATGAATGATGATTACATGATTAATTAAATTCTAGGTTATCGATAGATGCTTTGACTAACCATGTATCCAATTCACAAATTGGGACAGTGACAGTAAATTCATAAGTACCAAGGAGTGTGCGTTATAAATAGTCAAGTAAAAATTTATACTATATACGAACAAGGAAAAATTTGAATGCTGTGGGAGCACCATGGTGTTTGGCAAGTGATTGCAGTGTGAGCAAATTGGTGTTAGGCATATATCCTGTAGGAGTACAATGGTGTTAGGAAAGTGATTGTCGCATGAGCACATTGGTGGTAGGCATATGGTGTGGCAAAAAGATCTAGGAAAAATTAGACATCTAGAAGACAAGACGCTGTTTGATGTCACTGAGGGGAAAATTTTAACTAGTGGTTAAAAGGGAGAGTAACCTCATAAACTGTTGTAAGTCCACAGAAGAAAATTGGAAAAGAAACTCAAGGGAGAGTTTGGAAAAGGAAATTAATGAACGTAAAATGTGTTAACAAATTTTCCAAGTAATTAGACTATTGCATGCTTACTATGTAATGCGAAGAAAGGGTTTCCTCAGGTCTAGGATGACATGACTATCCAAAGGTTGGAGATAAAACCAACATCCAAAGGGTAGCAAGTATATTTTATTGATGAATAAATTGCATTATGAAAATAATTGGGTATTACGATGCCAATTAAAACTAGAAAGTGTCCCATAAAGTGCATATCACTACAATGCAAAAGTGATCTATGGCTTATGTTTAAAGTAGAATTATAATTTTATCGATCATGTAATGAAGAAAATTGGGATAGAACTGATCCTGTTGCAAGAAAACTACAGGTCTTGAACGATGGCGACTTGAGAAGATATGGAAAGATCACGGGGGATCAGGATGAAAAAAATGAAAACAGGAAAAGACTACAGGATGGAAGAAGGAAATTGGTGTAAAATAGGAACACCGAGGACAGTGTTAATTGTAAGGGGGAGAGGATGTAACATCCCTCCCGCATAGCTTGGATATATTTCTATTTCAAATATATTGTACTTGCTTATGATGAGGAGCTCAAGTCCAAGGCCCCACTAGAAGCAAAACCGTGCAGCCTATATGAGTTAATTACCTGAGTGAAAAAAACCTAGGAGTTATTAAGACACTAACATAACTTAACTGCAAGAGATAAAAACAAAACAATTAAAAGATCCATAAGGGATACCGTGGTACTACGTGCCGTCTGGATTATAGTGGTATTAGAGATAATATCTATGCCTACCAGGATACCTGTTTCTCTAAAACCTATCCCAATTGAGATACCATATCTTGGTACTTAAATATGTTTAATTTGGGTAGAGAATGTTTGCACTCTTCTTAGCATTGACANAATTAATGGCATAGTTATAAAGAAAAGGGTTGCAGTTAACCCACCTAAGAAAGTGATGGATTAAGTCTTTTATAAAAGGGACATGAATAATCATTGTTATTATAAAGTCTAAATGATGGATTAACTTCCTTTTAGACATTAAGTCTTTGCATAAAAATACACGAATAATTATTATCATAAAGTCTAAATGATGGATTGATTCCCTTTTAGACATTAAGTCCTTGCATAAAAAGACACAAATAATTATTATTATAAAGTCTGAATGATGGATTAATTTCCTTTTAGACATTAAGTCTTTGTATAAAAAGACATGAATAGTTATTATTATAAAGTCTAAATGATGGATTAATTCCTTTTATACATAACGAAGGATTAAGTCTTTTTGAACTAAATTGTTAGTTTTTCATCACATTTAAGCTAGCATTATGATCTTAGGATATTTTCACTGAGAGAATAACAGGCACATCAATGAAACACAATCACATCACAAGAGACAAGAGACACAAAGAGTTTTCCTCGTGGAAACCATAAAGGAGAAAACCCCACAACTTCCTCTAAGATAGAATCAACACCAAAATAGTAAGAGATCTCCCAAAACAGCAGTAGTATTCTGTCTTCTGTCTAGTCCCAAAATTTCCTTCTCCAGTAGTGTGCCACACTTGGGAGAGAAGTGATGTATTTCACAACTGATAAATAGAGAGACTCTCACTCTCTATTTATATTCATCCGTTCACTTGAATTGCTTTTTCACACGTAGGCTCAACCTAATAATTACTACTCGAGCCTACACCTTAATTTGTGTATAATAACTCAAGTGCCTCGAAACAGTGGGGACTTACCTAATGAATTGATATGACTTGATTACATTATTAATCCTCCCGATCGGAACATCGGGGCATGACCACATGACTCAAATACATAATAGAGACATCTCGGAATAAACATCGGGTTACAATATATAAGATACATAGAATAATACATTCTGAAATTACATATACATCAACACTCCCTCTTAACTAGGAAGGTATTCTTTTGACACAATTTTCAGCACTAGTCTTCTTCTCTGTATCAACTGGATCATCTCGTCTTCAAGTCATATTCGTCTTGAATTCATCTTCATATTCAAGTCATCATCAGATCTGGATCATCTCTCGATCTGGATCATCATCGAACATGATCACTAGATCTGGATCATCTCTTGATCTGGATCATCATCACTGGACTGGATCTGGATCATCACTCGATCTGGATCATTACTGCTGGATCATCATTACTGGATCTGTATCATCACTCGATCTGGATCAACACTCGATCTGGATCAACACTGGTGCTATCTCATGATTTTTCTCGTCATAGGAAGTTCTACAAAGACAACCCTTTTTCATGCTGGTTGTAGGCCTACCCTCATGTAGGTCTTCTCCCAGCACTTATATCCGACTTGCTCGTCAGAAAGGCACGCCCAACACTCACATCTGATCATGTAGTAAACTAAAATCCCATCAGAAAGGCCCAACATTCACATTCACCAGTATGATAGGACACACCTACTATCATCTGTGAAATGGCTCAGCACTTACAACCACCAGCATGATAGGACACACCTACTATCATTTGTGGAAAGGCACAGCACTCACATCCACCAGCATGGTAGGAGACACCTACTACCATCCGTGAAAAGGATCTGCACTTACAATCACCAGCATGGTAGGACACACCTACTACCATATGTGAAATGGCACTGCACTTACAGTCACCAGCATGATAGGACACACCTACTATGATATGTGAAATGGCGCAGCACTTACAGTCACCAGCATGATAGGACACACATACTATCATCTGTGACAAGGCTCAGCACTTACATCCATCTAGGCAGGAACACATCCTGCTCACAATGATGGAAGGGCATGCACTCATATCTAATCATGAGGGGAACAAATCCCAGCAATCATATCATAATGGCCCCCAGTCCTCCTCGACTGAGCTACTTGGTAACTAACCAGGTGCCTCCATTCTCCTAGAGAATGGCAGTTGCCCTTACATTCAACCTGCTCATCAAAATGGCCAACACTCACATCTGACATGGAAGGAACTTAATCCTTTAGCCATGAACATAATGGTTCAGCCCTTACATCTAATCAAGTGGGAACACATCCCTCTATCACATCAGAATGGCTACTCAGTTCTTATACTGAGTGTTCATAGTAACTCACCAGGTGCCTCCATTCCTATAATGGTAATTGCTCTTACATCTGTCATGCTCGACAGAATGACCAGCACTCATATCAGACATGGAAGGGAGCAACCCTACCACCATGACAGAATGGCTCAGCCCTTATATCTGACCTACTTGTCAGAATGGTTATGGATCTCAGCACTCATATCTGACATGGAAGGAACTAATCCTCTCACCATGACAGAATGGCCCAGCCCTTACATCTGACCATGGAAGGAACCAATCCTCTCACCATGTTAGAATGGCTATGGGTCTCATCACTTTCTCTGGGAGGAAGCCTTGATCCGGAGAACACGAAGTCTCTCTCTAAAGTACTTGAACTTCAATCTAGCCAATGGATTCGTCAATACATCAGCTATCTGTTCCTCTGTCACAACATACAGGAGCTTCACTGCTCCTCTCTGCACCATATCCCTGATATAGTGATACTTGATCTCGACATGCTTCGACCTGTCATGAAACACTGGATTCTCTAACAACTTCACGCAACTCTAGTTGTCACAAGTAGCATCTAACTGGAGATCAAATATATCAGACAGTAGCTTCCACAGCCATACTGCCTCACAAATAGTTGAACAAGCTGTGACATACTCTACTTCAACTGTATTGAGTTACACATAGGATTGCTTCCTCCTAAACCAAGAGATCACACCTGATCCCATACTGAAGCAACATCCCGAAGTACTCTTCCTGTCGATGGCACTTCCTTCCCAATCTGAATCAACATAACCCTCCAGGTTAATCTTTTGATTTTCATCGTACTTGAGCCCATAATTAATTGTACCCTTCAGGTACCTTAGAATATGCTTTGCAGCAATCAAGTGAACACTTCTCGGATCTGTCAAGTACAGACTCAAGGTGTTCACAGCAAAGCAAATGTATGGTCTTGTGTTTGTCAGGTACATCAATGACCCAATCATCTGACGATACATCGTAGCATCAACTGAATCTAATGAAGCATCACTCAATAGCTTTAGGTTCGATGCCATAGGTGTGGTCATGCAGTTTATCATCCTGAATATCTTCAGGATCTCTACTGCATACTTCCCTTGTCCAAGTAAGATCCCATTTGTACTCTGCCACACCTCCATGCCTAGAACAATAGTGCATCGACACATAACAGGAGCATCACTGGTCTTCTGTCTTCAACCTTGAAGCAAAGGTTGAAATCCACTTTACTCTCAGTAAATCCTAGAATCATCAGTAATCTTCCCATCCTGTCGTACCATGTCGAACCTCAGGATATTCTGCAATCACTCCCTTTGAAGCGAATCATCATACTCCCTCTATCTTCCATACTCTATGCACTGAAACATTCTGTACTGGAGTGACAAGTAGTATCCATGTAGGATCACTGGATACTAAGATCCTCTATCTTGAACTTCTTCAAAAGTTCATCTTGCACCCATCTGTGAGCTTGTCATCCTCTATAAACCTTGTGGCAAAGGTTAAGATATTCATCAATCTCATCATGTATGCATTATCCCATGGGTGTCTTCTGAACTCGTACAAAGCCTTCTTTCATTTGCACACATGATTATGCATGTCATGTGACTTCACTTCTATTAGCTGTAAATGTTTCTTTGTAGACTATGCCTTCTCTTCATGAGAAGCCTCATGCTACGAATCTTGCTTTGTATCCTATGATGTTTCCATCTACTGCACGATGGAACTATGAACTTCTCTTCAGGTCTTGATACTACGCCCATACATCATTCTTCTTGAACTGATCTTCCCTTTCTTCTTGGTGGCTGGAAGGTTCTGCATCAATGATGTCACTGCACTCATCATATTATTCTTTGTCTTTGAACTGTCGTCACTTTTTCTTCGGAACAACTCTTCATTCTTCTTTGCTTGTAGGCGATTATGTATGTGATCTTTCCTACAAGTCAAATGCAATTGTATGGTTAGAAACATTTCATAAGGAATATTTATACTGGAAAACACTTATGCATAAATATATGATCATGCAACTACTTTAGCCAATACAACATTCATCCATATCTCATTGAAACTTTCTAGATGCCTTCCATCTCTACCAGGACAACATTGAGATTGTGCACTAATCCAATATGTCAGCAAAGAGGTTTCATTCTAGATAAGTAGCAATGGAGATTTTGTATAGCCCCATGAGCTACTTACTCATCACATGCATATTAGTAGTATTCTTTCATTAATGCAAACATCCTATCATGCATAATACAATAACTGAATATAAACAAATGCATAACAAAATAATATAATGAAATGACAATTGGATACTTATCTTTATTTTTTTTGAGGGTAGACTCCTTCTTGAGCCTTCAGCTTCATCATCTTCTTCATTCATAATAGCATCGTTTCTTATCCAAAAGCTAAGGTGGATAAGAAGTTCTTCAAGAGTTGAGTTCTTCATATTCCTCATTGATTGAGGGATCTTCTTTGGATGGCGATATCTTGATCTTCAATTGCTCCCCTCTTCTCTTCTCTTCTTATGACTCAAGCTTCTTCTTCTTCCCAAAGTTTGCTGAAAGTAATCACTTCCTTCTGGAACACATTCCTTGAATGAATTCCACGATCCTAGGAGGCCATTCAAGGTGGCCATCATCACTTTTTCTTTTACCGCTTCAAGTTGTTCTTGATTTGAGAGACTCTTATGACTACATGGTATCTTCATTCTAGATCTTCACATTCTTCAACTGGATTCTTTACGTCATATTTTGATTTTTGTTCTTCACTTCAAATAGCTTGAAATTATGTTCTTCCGTTCTGCAACCCCATTCTGTTGTGGATTATAATGAGTTGACAACTCCCTCTTAATCCCTGCTTCTTTGCATAGCTCTTTGAATTCATTCGAAGTGAATTCTCCACCATTATCTGATCGAATGGTCTTGATCTTATTTTCAGTATGGTTCTTGATCAAGGAATTGAATTCCTTTAACTTGATGAACACTTATCTTTGTTTTTCATAAAGTAAATCCATGTCTTTCTAGAAAAATCATCAATAAAAGAAACATAGTATGCATACCAGCTTATTGAGTTTGATGACATTGGACCGCATACATCAGAGTGGATGATTTCTAGAATGCTTTTGGCTTTGATTTTGCTGCTAGAAAATGTCTTCTTGGTATTCTTCCCTTTCACACATCCTTTGCAAACTCCATCATGCTTTGTTTGGAATGCAATAGGTAGTGCTCTGTACTACACATGTGCAAGCCTTCTATGCCAAAGCTCATTTGGCTCTACTGTATCATGGATCAAGGCTTGTTCTCCAATCACTACCACATCATTAATTTTCTTTCCTTTTGGCCACATGATGACTTGACCATCGATGAATGCAACCCACATTCCTTTTGCATCCAAGGCTGAAATGGATAGAAGATTCTTCTTAAGTCCTGGAACAAACAATACTTCTTTCATTGTTAGAGACTTACCAGAATCTAGCTTGTATGAAGATTCCCCACTACCTTTTATTGGATATTGGTAGTCATCTCCTAGTTTCACCTTGTGAGGTGATTCATGTCTGACAGTCTTACAAAGGATTCCTTGAATCCCGTCATATGTTTGGAAGCCCCACTGTCTATAAGCCAATCATCATTTCCATGAATAATGTTACCTGTGAGAGATGATATCAGAACATATTCATCCTCACTTGAAGAATCTTCACTTTCATATGTGGATCTCTTTCTGGATGGTTCATCATCCTCTGCAGCATGAGCATTATGTCTTCTTTGGCCTCGTCTCCCTCTGAAACTGGAACCTCTATACTCATGTAGGTGTGCAATCCAGTTTCTTCAGAGAGATAAAATACTTCTATGCTTGGAAGTTGTCAACTTCACCAAGATTATCATCAAGCTATTGTGATAGATCATATTGAAATGAGAACCTCAAATGGAAATACAAAAGATTAGATCTTACCAATTTGAGGTGTCCGTCCTTGTCCCGGAGTTCACTGATCTAGGGTTTGTCGCAAAAACCCTAATTTTCAAAACGTGGAAACTTTCATATCTGATTGGACAAATATATATATATATATATATATATCTCTTCAAATGGAGCTGTCCAATGTACTCCTTTTCTGAAAACAGTGGAGGGAAGCTCCCGAAACAAAAATCCCTAATTTACTGATTTCTTCTGCAGAAATGTCTGTTACTGTTTCCATGATATCTACGAAATTACTGATCCTCTGTGTCTGAAATTTCTCACTGGGGTAGCCTCGCATGTCCCTGATCGAAATACATAATTTTCATCAGAATTGGTTTCACCATTTCGTATTTATGATCCTTTTCCCAAGGTGACCTGTTACAGGATTGTTCAGAACAACGAAGTTGTACGTAATTCCACGTGTCACTGGTTTATCTTTGGAGTCTAATATTTGGACCATCAAAAGTAAAGTCTATGCCCTTTCTAGAAAATCTTCAGGAATTCCATTTGGACCTCTGTAACTCAATATATTGAAGATCTCCCTTGATGTCTTGTTTAGGTATGAGTTCTAGAAGAGGCTGGAACCCTAACTTAGAGAGATCATATCTCCTGGAGTACAGTGAATCTGAGTCTGATATTTGGATACAGGATTCATCAGGATTTTATATTCGGCCCTTGCAATTTTCTGCTTCTGATACTTCACCAATCACGGAATATAGAGACTGTATGAAAACTTAGCAGTTTTAGTATTTAGGGTTTCTCCTAGCTCAAGGTCAAACTAGGGTTTGACTTTCCTGGAGTTTTACCCAACCAAATTTCTTGATCCAGGTCTCTAAACTTCGGTTTTGATGAGGAGAATAACCCTATTCTGGTCTCACTCAAAAACTCCTCTTTTGTAGAAAGCCCTAATTTCCACATCGAAACTGAAAATGCTTGAGATTGAATGCTGCATCGATAGAAAGATGCACCCTTCAATGGGGAGTCATCTTAGAATACTTTTGCTGAAAATATGTGGAGGAAGATCCACAAAATAGGAAGCCCGAGTTCCTGTAGTTGAACAATGTCTTCTTCTCAGGTTAGCTCTGATACCATGTTAGTTTTTCATCACATTTAAGCTAGCATTATGATCTTAGGATATTTTCACTGAGAGAATAACAAGCACAACAATGAAACACAAGCACATCACAAGACACAAAAGACACAAAGAGTTTTCCTCGGGGAAACCATAAAGGAGAAAACCCTGCAACTTCCTCTAAGATAGAATCAACACCAAAACAGTAAGTGATCTCCCAAAACAGCAGTAGTCTTCTGTCTTCTGTCTAGTCCCAAAATTTTCTTCTCCAGTAGTGCACCACACTTGGGAGAGCAAGTGATGTATTTCACAAGTGATAAATAGAGAGACTCTCACTCTTTATTTATATTCATCCGTTCACTTGAATTTACTTTTCACACATAGGCTCAACCTAATAATTAATACTCGAGCCTACACCTTATTTAGTGTATAATAACTCAAGTGCCCTGAAACTGTGGGGACTTACCTAATGACTTGATATGACTTGATTACATTATTAATCCTCCCGATCGGAACATCGAGGCATGACCACATGACTCAAATACATAATAGATACATCCCAGAATAAACATCAGGTTACAATATATAAGATACATAGAAGAATACATTCCGAAATTACATATACATCAACATAAATTACTCAAATATTTTTAGAAAAGAATTATTATTACTGTAACCTTTATATTTTATTGTATGAAAAGAAGGATTAATTCCTTAAGCAAAACTCTTGAATTCTTAAACTAATGGATTAATTCTATTCCATTCATCCTTTAATCTTGGCTTGATTGAAGTAGAGGTTTGAATTGAATGAAGGGAATAAATCATGCTTGAACCTTGACAGTAGTGACCAAATTTAAGGGCAAAAACAATGTTCACCATAATCTATCATAAAAATCTGGTGGACAATTGCAACAACAAAATGCTATGTTTAGCAATTCTGGCTGAGGTAAGTGGAAGAGCATGGCCTTATCAAACTAAATGAATGATATATATATAGATATATGGGGAGAGGCACAGGGGGCATTGTGTGGAGATATTTATGCTGTCTACATTTGAAGTGGGAGACCGGTTTTAAGTTGCAGAAGGGGCTGCGTCCTTCCTTCTACCTTTTCAAGAAAACCAGCAAAACAACTCATCCGGGATGAACCTTATTGGTATTATCTATTATATCAATGGATCCTTCATTACAAGGTGTGTTGTATGGGGTTCAGGTATGTTTTGGCTTCCGATGCTTGTGTTTGGATTGTATTTGAGGATCCGTGACACTTTCCTTAAGTTTGCATGTTTGATTTGTATTTGTTTTGATTTGGCTTTTTATATTTCAAATGCCAGTGATCTGTCCAAGAGATTTTACATCTGACTATGTATTAAATTTTGGTATGGATGCTGATCTCCTTTTCTCTCCACTATCTCAATCTAACTTTTAATAATATCTTAATGGTAACCCACTGTGTAATGCATGGAATAAGTCTCTCCCATTCGATTCTGAATCATAAACCCACTATGTGATGCATGGAATGGATTTGGTATTAATAAAATCATCTCCCAAATAACGATATTATTGACCATATGACTATTCCTCTTCGTACATTTCCTGATTTATAAATCCCTCTTTTTGTAGCAGATGCCAGGATTGCTAGTTTTACACATTGTGGGATTTGGGAAGAATACATTTGGTACGGTTGGATTTGTATGCCATCTAACGCTTTAGGTGAATGTATGATCATTCTCTGCCTATGTTTCTGGTTACCAACCATTTTGAAATTGGATTCCATGCTTGGTATTTTTATACACATTTGGGGAGTTGTATGGTGTAAACTTGCTTGTAATAGGTGGATGTGTTGGATTTCTGAATCTGGATGCCATCTAACAATCCTCCTGAGTCCTTGATAATTCTTGTCTACTTTGGATTTTGTAATAAAATATAAATATGTGCTTAGATCTGTGGATTTCCTATGGATGATCCTACCTCCAAACAAAAACCCTTATGAGTTGTTTCAATTTGATCTAAACATCTATGTGCATACACTTTTTCTGAGCAGTCTTTCTATCTAGTTAATGTAAGATGCAAGGTGTACATTTTTATTGATTTTAGTAATATGATTGAGCAGGTAGTCAACAAATGAGTATGCTTATCTATGTATTACTCAATTGAATCTTAAGGGGTACATCTACTACAATGGATACGTATATTATAATTTACACCATACTCATCTTCTAAACTCACATGTAATGAGCTTCATAAGGTTAAGTTAAGGAGGAATATTTGGAGTTCTAGGAGTTTACAAAAGTGACAAATTTGTCAAATGTTAAAATGCATTATGTACTCTTTTGGATAAAACTAGAAGTGTAATTCATACCTAGATAGGTTTCTGTATGTCAATCTCTCCATCGTCGTTTTGTGAGGAAGAAATATGAACGGGCATTGAATGGCTCGAAATATGCTAGCTCTTGTCAAGATGCTTGCAGCAAAAAATTCTTGAAAGAAGTAAATGCAAGTCAAAATAAAATTATAATAATAAATTTAAATTATATAATATCCCATATATAAGATGATAAAATCAAGCCCTATGAAGACTTGAATGTATCTAAAATGTTTGATTAGGTATTATTGTTAGCTTGTGTAAAGGTCGTAATTTACAATCAATTTCCAAACTATGTTACAAGGTCTTATCTTGGGTTCCTTGTTGGTATTATTGACCATTTTGTTGTGATCTTATGACCCATCTTTTGAGGTAAATGAGGGTTGGATTGTTTACTTTATGTTAGGTAAAACTAGACATAACCTGTTAGAATTTAATAAAATTAAGGTCCGAGTCTGATCTCAGTAGGGGTTAGTCCAGAGATACTCTGGGTAAGAGGGTTTATGCAGTGAACAAAAAGAAATTATGGCAATGAGGATATTGCAGAATGTAATTCTTTTTATAATGAATAATACATGATACGACAGTTTGTTTGATGTAGCCCATGGATTGGGTGAACCACATACATTTGTGTCTGTCTCATTTTCATATGTCTGATTGTTTTAATTTCCTCATATTATTCTATACGTATGACATCGTTCTGCAAATGGATTATAGTGCTGTAAAAGATAATCAAATAATTTTAGTGTTATCCCAATATTTTCTTGTCATCTTAGTAGGTCATATGATGATGTAACTCTTGTGATTATGAATTCAGGGATTTACATTCAAGAAAATAGTCATCAGCGAGACTAGAATGTTGTACAATTGAAGGTTATAATATCCGCTATTGTTTTAAATGAAAATGCATTTTATACTATTCATTATTTTGAAATAAACAATGATTAGTCCATGGAGTCGATCTTCTTTGTTAAAAGGATAATAGCCCAAAACTAGGTATCTTGATGGTGGATACATGCTGGCTAAATCTTTACCAGTAATTAAATAATAAATCCCTTAAGAGAGATCAATATTGTTAGTCAAAGGATTAAAAGAATGTTGGAGTATGTATCAAATGATAGGTATTCTTCCAATGAGAATACTAGAAGGCATAATAAGAATGTTTTGTTTATGATTCAATAGCAATCTTACTAAATTGGATGGAAATTGCATGTTTGATTTCTGTAGAAGAGGATGGATGTAAATTGTTAGATGATTGTTTTACAATGTGTGTATCTTTAACATTAACAAATTTTATTGCACTTGTTCCATTGAAATGACAGGTAAAATATTCCACTAACATGATTGACTCATTTGTAGTAACCGCGAAAAAAAAATACATTCCCCTTTTTACCCATAATGGTATTGAGGTATAAGTGGTACTTTACAATTATTTTTATCCTACACATGTCTACTTTGTTTGTTTAATAAAAACTAACTTAACTTTGCTGATAGGAACAAAGTGGTGGAGTGGCGGGACTCGTTCTCCCATGACGATCTGATAGGTAAGGTTGTTCTTCATTATGCAGGCTTACATAGTTCATTCAAACTAAGGCACCTTATTTATTGACTTACATGATACTTTTGCAACATCAGGATTATTTGGTTACTTGAAGCAATTTAGTTCCTAGTTATACTTCGAGTTCTGCCTTGCATTTTTATTACCATTCCGTTTTACGAATCAGGTAAGACCTATGTTCGTTAATTATATTTCTTAGTTAATTAACTAGATGTTGTGAATTAACTTACTATCCTTACCATTTTTAATTATCTATCTCTTGGTTAATTAATTACACTTCTCTTGTTTCTATTTTGCAGGTCTACCTTGGTTACGAATTTGGAAAGTTAAGTGTGTTCTTCCTAGCGAGGAAATCATGGCATACTATGTTTTCCATGATTCCTAAATACTACAAAACCTATAATAAATAATTATGCACAACGACTACCTATATGAACTAGCAAGGGCATGTACCAACACATTACTTTGATTCTAGGGCGATAAAATGCAAACACTATCCAATACTGTTAAGTCTGCCCACACTTTGGAGTTGAAAGACTATGGTATAAATACCATGTCATTGGTAATATGTCTATGCTAGCATTAGAAGGTGGGGAAACTATAGGATATAGTGTGCACCATGATATGCCAGGGTTTATATTAAGACTTGGTTTATATGTAATATAATGATGGCTCCTAGACTATGGTGAGGGTTTATGGATGCATTAATGGCCACCATCTAGTGCCATTAATGCCATTGGGGTTTTTGAAAGTGCTTGGAAAATGATTTGGGCATTCGGTTTTTGTGCATTATGTGGTTTTGGCATTGGGGTTTCGTGTGGCCTTTGCGCAATTGGAGAAGGGAGGAGACCTTTATCAATTTGTAGGTAAGCTGGACCAGACTATGTGTAAACACATTGTTTCATTGTTTTATCCATGGCATGGTCATGCTTCTCATGCCATCGTTGATTTGATTGTAGGTGGAAATGAAGGTGCTCTAGGGTTTGCATAGAGCTACGCTTTATATTTTTGGTTGCTACTTCATTGCCATGGTAAGTTTGATAGTAACATCTTACTTTCCTCCTCTCGTTCTAGGCATTTCTGAGCTGGGATTCTTTACACGGTTGGGGTTTTAGATGGCACTTGTCGACTCTGCCTTTGGGGTTTATAATGTAGTTTGCTCTTTTTTTCTTAACTCTCATTGGGAGGTTTGGAATTTTGAGCCGTGGATGCACCATTACTTGTAATGGTGACATAGCTTCACAGCTTGCCATTTAACACTTTTAATATGTTGACTATTGTAAAAGAGGATTCGTGCCTTACCGTGTAAACATACTGCGTGTTGGATTTTATGTGAATTCTGTAATGTGTTTTGGTATAAGATGCATACGATTTTCGTTTTCTGTTTTTAATAGATTATACTATGTAAATTTAGGACTATGTAGTTATTTTAATGTTACGTTTAAAATGTTGACTTGCTGGTTCGACTGTGGCTTTAAGCCTATAGAATTTACTATGTGTATAATTGTAACAGTTTGGGTTTTGGAAGTATGCAGAGCAATCTATTTATATTGTTTGTAATTTATGTTTGGGGAAGCTTCTAGAGCTTGGGGCGTTATGCCATGGGAGGTGCCATTGTTGCAATGGTTCCGTAGCTCATTGTCTTGCCACCGTAAGCTTTACGTTAGCATTAATGGAAACTGTGTTTTAGACAAAGTATTGTAATTTGGTTTTGTAATGGTTCAGCGTGGGTACAGGCCATGCCATGAATGACATGTGCCTCTCCTAACGACCATGATAGCTTAGTTGGCATTTTAATATGTAATTTTTTATTTAAATAGATATGGCTGTAATAGCCAAGGTTATGGAAAACCCATGATATCATTTTGGTTACTGTAGTGTGACTGTGTGATTAGATTTGGAAACTTGGTCGTGTCAGGTGTGACTGGGTATACGAGCTTCAGGATTTGGGCCTAGGCAATACCAAATTGTAAAAAATTTATATGTAATAATGGAAAGGATACTATGTATTAAGCTATGGATTTTTTTATGCATTTTGATTACAGTAATTATTTATGTTAAGGTTATTATTATGTTGGCCTTTGGTCATGGACATCCATGGGATTCGATGTCGCGACCTGTGTTGGCATAAGATAGGGTTTTCTTCTTAAGAGGAATGAATTCCTTATTTAAATAAGAACTATCATGATCTTTTTAATGTGGAGTTTAATTTTTCTTATGAATTATATTTGTAGCCCATAAGGGTCGATACCATGACCTCTGTTTATTAATACAAAGTTATATGAATTGTTTACTTGGTAAAATTATAGGTGGATGTTTATGATGAATATTATATAGGACCCTTAAAGATATAATGAGTGTGATTTTGGGTATTTTATTAAAGATGTTAAGACTGTAGGTTTTATGGTAGAGTCTTGATAACGACCACATGGATGGTCATGATATCCCTCTGAGTAACTTTAATGTTTGTTCCAGTTATGTAAAGTAATTTTTTTTAAATGATTACGTGGAGCAGACCTTAGAAGGTATTTAATAATTTGTTTAGCTTGTCTATTATATGAAATATGTGCTTAGTATATCTAGTTTATAATATATACTTGTATTAGTTAGCATAATTAATATTTTAATTAATTACTATTGAACTAGTTTCTTTAAAATTTAGGGCAAGCCTGTGCTGGTAAATGGAATATGTCAATAGAGTATTAAATATAGAGAACAAGGTATAAACATAATACTAAGATAAAAACCTAGTTAATATAGGAACATTTATGAAAGATACAACCCTGAACATAAACAACATATAATAAAAATTCTCCATCCTATGATTAGTAAATTGCAAATACAAATCCTAGCTGATTGCTAACCATGAAACTTAACCATTATGGTTAGAAATTACATTGCAGCCATTACTTAACATAAATAGTAATGAATCTTTAGGAAAGAAATAGAATAGGCATTCAAGAGTTTCATACCTAAATTTTAAGCTTTTTAAATGGCTTCACATCCACACTTAAATAACCAGCATTAACAATTCAATGCAGATATGACCTCTATTTGATGATCAAATCACTTGGGAACTACCACGTTCCACCCAACCATGACCCTGTACCATTCTTGGTTTAAATTCAGATTCCCCCAAGATGGACTCCAACATGCAAGTATCTTAGAGATCCTAAGGTAGGGTTTCCTAACTGGTAATGAGTTTTTAATCAATCCTCTTTTCCTTGCAGGAAAAGTTCTTCGAGAAAACACTTGAGCAAAAATAGGGAGAATAAATAATTCTCCTAGATAAAAATCATAACCCCAAGCCTTTGCTTGGCTCGAGTCTTTATAGAGAGAATTTTCAGTCAAAGGGGTAGTTAAATCAAGAAATCCTTGATTTCTTGATTTAACCCGTTTTAAGTTACTGCGGTAATTTTCAATTCTTAACATAGGAACTTTTAACTAGTTCCTAGTTAGTCGTTCATATATATTTTACTATTTATTAATCCTTTAATAATAAATATTAATTGTTGGAGCTTCTCTTCTTTCTTTATTCAATTATATAAATAATCATAATTAATTCTTTATAGATACTATGTATAAAATACAAAGTATTAAAATACTTGTTAAAATTTGTCTTCGGACATCATGTATCATGATCCTTGGACTTAACGACACTTCTTGATGAAAGTCAAGTAGATAGATGGCTTGGGTCTACTAGGATAGGAAACTCTAAACATCCTTTCATGTTGGATTTCCCTTGTATAACATGGTAGTTCTCCAGTACTTGATGAGAATACATAAATTTTAAATTTCATTTAATCACTTAAAAATAAGTATGATGAGATCAACATTATTCTTGATTCATTTTCACTTAGAGGTGATTTTAATCTTTTTAGTAACCCTTAGCGCTTACCAGAGCTCATACTCAACACTTATAACAGGGAGTTACAAACATAGTGCAATTCCAAAGCTCTCACTCAACACTAAATGCTAGGATGTACTTGTACGATACACCTAGGGATACAATGGCCAAGGATCCGATGATCCAGAGCTTACGCTCAACATTAACATGGAATGCTCCAGAGCTTATGCCCAACATTTCAAATTATATTTTCATGTTTTCTATAGCCTCTCACTCAACACAAAACATCTCATCAATCATGTGCTTCAGGATCCATGGCCAACACAAAACATATATATACATATATCATCAACAATTATCTTACGCCCAATGTACAAAGCAAATCATCATGCTCATATACAGTGGGGTATTTGACCCAAAAAATAAAACATGAATATAATCATCATGATCAATAGGTTTATGCCTATAAATGGTAGGTATGAAATTCGGGATATTACAACACCAGTCACAATTTTCACTTCCCATAACCAATTTGGTCCCAAGAAAAGAATAACTGGTTACATTGAAATATATAGTCAACAGAAGTAAAATTACTCCTGCCACCCAAATTGTTTCATTGGATTTTTCTAATCAAACTATGAGATACACATTTGTGATGTCCCTCTTTTGCCTCCGAATATTTTTTTTTATGAATGTATTTATTCTCTAGTGGGGAGCTCAAGGCCAAGGCCCCCACCAGTAGAACCTTATATGTGATTCCCTAAGTCATGAAATTGGAGGCTTGAGACTTGAGTACAGCTTCGTTTTGGCACAACCGTGTCCACTAGGAGGAGAGACTAGTGGTTGACAACACCTAGCAGACCTAGTTATTCATGACCTAAATGTTGTGGCGTACGGAATCTTGCTATGATGTCATTGGTGGCTTTTCATAGTCACTAATTTTGATAAGAGCGACATTAAAACTGGTAAAAAGAACACATAGGTCATATGTGGAAATAATTAAATATATATAGGTATATATATTTATTATCCATCAGTTAAACATGGTAAATAAACTACATACTTGGATATATATATATATATATATGTATATATCTATATGAACATACATGTATTCATATAGTTTTAAGAAGGAATATATTTTTATCTATATGCATAAATGAGAGGCTTAACATGCACCCAGCGTTGAAAGGAATCTCCTCTGTGTGAAGGAGGCTGATCTTTGGCCTGATTTTTAGGGAAAATCTCCTCGACAAATTTACTAGCAAGAGTTCTGCCTTGGTTTGAGGAAATTAAATAAATTGGTTGTAAGAAGAAAAGACCGGTGTAGGCTGAATACGTGCCTCCCGGTGAACTCTTGACAGTGAAATTAAGGGAGGACTGTCTCAACAAAGTTAGTGGCATATTTAATGCCTCAACAAAGGGGGGCGCTTGGTGTTCAGTGGAAAAGACCGTCCCCATTGTTTTGACTTATTTATAGGGTTTTACAGGAGGAAGTGGGCACACTGGGAGAGAAATCTCTGCATGTAGGAAAAAGGGGTTCTTTGCTTCTGAGTAGAGCAACTTCTGTGATTTTTGTTGGGTACTCGCTGCATTGAGGAATTTAGGAAAAAACAATGTTCTGGCAGGTTGGGCTTTTCCTTCCTGGAGGCGAGAGGAAGGAATCTGCGATTCATGGACGCATTGCTTTTGAAATGCATGTTGGTGAACCTTTTTCGTTATATCCTACATAAAGTTGTTTGGCAATGGATGATCAACCTCTGCATGTTGATGAGGGAACCACCAGGGAGAATCCTGGCAAGTGAAGGACAATCCTTTGGAAAATTCTCTACTATTAAACCCTCATACAAATCGGGCCAGGTAAATCGCTGTTTTTACTTTCTTTTGAGTTCCTCGATATGTTCGTTGAGGTAATTTATAGTTGAAAGGCTGGATTGGTAAAAAAATTTGGTTACCTTACAACTCCTTATAGAGCCGAGTAAGACTGCTACAGTTCAACCACGTAGTTGTAATCCCTTTATTTTAACCTGGAGGAATCGATGATGTTAACATGTAGCACCCAAGTTATCGAGGTTGTGTTTTTTATTTAACTTTGAACTATGTTAGATAGGGAAGAGTTGTGGACAGTTTTATGACGGGATTGTTTAGGGTCTCGATCTGGTAAAATGCTAGGGTATAGAATGAGAATGTATATGGTCTCGACCTGTTGTAGTTAGCTTTCTAAAGGCACTTTCACCTTAAATCCTAGATCGATCTTCGCAAGAGCAAGTATCGACATGGGTAGGTTAAATCTGCACGCGATTCATTCTACTCTTGGATCTTTTCCACAACATAGAGCTTGGGATGGGTCTGCCATAGTTTGGAATTTCGTTATAGTTTGAGACTTTATATATATTTTATATAAGATGATGTCCTTCACCTTCACCCTAAATATCTGAATCTGCATAGTACAAGACTTCTGTGAGACCTAGATTGCATACCTTTCCTTTGATGGTGAATTCCGATTTTGCTCTGCGAGTGAGGTGTGCTTCCACGCTAATATTTTTATGCATCCTCTAGAATGCTGTAAACACATTTTTCTTGGATTGTGTCCTGGATGGAAATTTTTCCTTGTTCAAATCTGATACTAGATACATGTACATACGCCATTAGTTACCATCACCTGCACTTCAAGTTATGAACCCATCTGATTGTTCGGTGAGATTAGGAATGGATCTTTCCTTTGAATATGACCTGAAGTATGCAGAACCTTGAATGTGTTATAAGTCTGGGTAAGCATCTCCATAATTGTTACTCTGAGTATCTGTATATGTTTCAGCCAGTGGCACCCGACTATGCCTCTACACGTACAGAATCTGCTTTATGTCTTTGTCGCACAGCTATTTTATTTATGAACTAGATATATATATATATAGCCTTGGTTCTATTTTATAACCTATGTTTGTTCCAAATCGGAAATATTAAACAAGTGGTTATAAGGCTCAACCCTTACCGTGTTAGTTATATTCATATATGGAAAGGGATAATCGCCACCTTGATGTTTAAAGATCAGAGTAATAAAAAACCATAAGTGTATATACAGATGATATATTATTCAGTTTTGACATGTATTTTCCATGGAGGTGCGTGGACCCAACTTTTGTTAATCGAGGCACGTCTAGATATGGGGTGGGATTACCAAATATCTTTATGGGTTAATGATTACTCCTAACTTGTGTAAAAGATGTTGATAAGATTTTATTAGATGAGAGGAATGCCCTCATGCATGAAGAATGTGCGGCAACATTGTTGTTGCGGATTGGAAAGAAGTATGGCAACATTAATGTTGTAGATTGTAACTCTTTTAATAAATAAGGTCACGTGATGTGACAGCTTTGGTGGACATAACCTCGATATTGGGGTGAACCACGTATATCGACATTTATCTATTTCTTGTGTCTACATGTGTTTATCTGTCTCCTATTATTTTATGCTTTCATACATATTATTTTTATAACTTGTCGATCGATTTGTTGCTCAAAAGATAAATCAAGTGATGGTATGGTTACCCCAATAACTTTGAAGTTTTTTTAAAGAATGTATTAATAATGATTGCATCCCTTAAATTACAAATGATAGTGTGCTGAGATGACTAGCATAATGTAATGGAAGTATGCCTCTTATGTTTTGACAGTTAGAAATCAATCAGAATCCTTCCTTGGAGTTATATTATAAAGGACTCCTAGGAAGATCACGATGTAGAAAAGACACTGCCATAGATTTGGTTTTCTTGCATAAAACAAAATGTGTATTATGTTTAACTGACATGGTTGTAGGTACTTTCGGAGCATTAACACAGTGTCCAATAATTCCCAAAACAATAATATTACCTCGTTTCAGACATTTTGCCTTCTAGGTATAAGAGGGACATTACATATGGTATCAGAGCAAGGTTGAAACGCTCGGGCCTATTGGTGTCAAAATGCTCCATCATGTTTCGTTTTAACTAACGGTTGAATTTGTCTCTGTGACCCAGAGAAAACCAACAAGTTCGCACTGTAATACAGGAACCTCAAGTGTACCCAATACACTTGTTTATTGAGTTGTGCGGGGGAAGTAGGCAGAAGGGAGGACCTCTGTGTTTTTTTAGAAAGGTAATCTCTGTGTTTTGGAGGAGGAACAAGTTATGT
The DNA here is from genome assembly GCA_001517045.1 of Pseudotsuga menziesii. Lineage (NCBI taxonomy): Eukaryota > Viridiplantae > Streptophyta > Pinopsida > Pinales > Pinaceae > Pseudotsuga > Pseudotsuga menziesii. The sequence continues at coordinate 353,133 of LPNX011131563.1, read as the reverse complement.
TGGGTCAATATCCAGTGCATTTGAGTAGATCGTGGTGCTGAATCTAGTGATTTCCCAGTTTTATTTTTGATATGTGATCTGCCAAAGAGGAACAATTTGCCAAAAGAAACGAGTCCCAAAAGGTAAGATCACTCCTTGTTTGGATTTGGTTCTGAATATAGCGATTGCCATGTTTTTTTTTACATGGGATTTTCTGAAAACGTCAAATCTGCTGTTGGTTGGTATTTGCGTTTATATCTAGCATTGCATTGTTTTCATTGGACTTAATTGCAGAAGGTATTTCCAAAAGGTAAGATCGACATGTGTTGGATTTCATTTGGGATTTAGCAATTTCCATGTTACCTATGATTTCTTTATATGCCTGGTGATTTAATTGTATGCCTGCAATTGTATTCCTTGCGATTTCAACATATTCCTACAATTTCATTAAATGCCTCCGATTGTATTCCTGGCACTTTCATTGTATGCCTGCGATTTCATTTTATCCTTGGTGAGTTCGTTTTGGGATCTAGCGATTTCCATCTTGAATGCTTATCGATTTGATGTAATCGATCCTAGAAGGTATATTACGTGGTATGGATTGTAGATCATAAGAATGATATCTTCATTTACTATTGACATGCATAGGTCTGTATTATGTTTTAAATACTGAGTAAAGTTTTGCTGCGATTTTCATGGGATGAAATTACCAAGGGCCTAGACTTTGGTATGTTTCTCCACTACATTGTTAAGATCTGTGGTGCATTTTAGTTGACTGAACACCATGTGTGTTCGGTACTTATAGAAAACACGTTTTAGTAGTTTTTATTGGTCGCTTCAAAATTTTCTTATGGAGGAGTTAAGTTAGACTAGGCGTGAGGGTTTAAATTTTTATATGCTGCAGAGACTGAGGAAGCCTTTCCTTTTTGGCTTGTTTTTCTAGAAAATATTTCTTCTTGTTGTTTTTTTATACTTAATATCCTTTGTATGCGGTAGGAACGACTGAGATTGCCAAGGATCTGGAGTTATTAGATCACTATTAGGAAATGACCTTTTATTGATATCGTTTACAAATTTGTTATTCTCTGTCTATGGAATAATGCAAATCCATTCTTCTTAGATCCTGCTGCACTGTTCTATTCATAGGATTTGATTTAAAAGATCTATAGTTCATGGTATGCTAGATTTACATATCGAGAAATCTTCTTTTGTTGATGTTGATCTAGAGCTCAAGTCTATAACTCCTCTACATTTGATATTCTTTGTGATTTTTTATTTATTTATTTATTATGAATCTGAAACGTGAAGGATAGATGCATGGCATTTGATTTTATTATGGATCTGAATTCTGAGTGCTGGAAGGATGCGTTTGACTATTTTCTTATATTAGATATATACATTAGAATCTTCTTGGCATTGATCAATTTTGGTTGCAGGCCACTATCTATGTTTGATTTTTGTTTGTATCAGAATTATCAGCATTGATTGATTTTGTGGCAGACCTATTACTTATGTTCTGATAAATTCTTATAGATGTGAGGTATGCTAGATCCTTTCTTTGCTGGTTGATTTTTGTAAATACTTTATCGGTGGTTTTGATCTTAGTTTAGTTATGTAGAAAGGGGTATGCATCTTTTATTTTAATTAAATGTGTTGCGGATCTGGAGGTGAATAGCCTCCATTTAGATAGTGAAAAATGTCTGCATATTTTGTTTTATATGCTATGTGGATCTGGAGCAGGATAGTTTTCTCAATGTTATGATCACTTGTTAGACTAAATGTTAAGCTATTGTTAGATAAATGAGATATGTTTGTTAAGACTATGGTAAGTCATTTCTAATCAGATGAAAATGTTTTGTTAAGGATCGGAAGGTTCATCATCTGTTGACATTTCTGACTTGAAGGATTTCATCCCTTATTATTGTCCACTCGAGATGGTTATACGATTCCTAATTGGTTTGTGTCATTGTGTTGAGCCTTGATCTCATTGATGGTTTATAATATATGTAATTTGGTTATAAGACTAAATGACTTCCTCCTAGAAATATGGGAGGGAAGGAAAATGAAGGGTGTCCAAATTATGGTATTAGTATGCAAGCTAATGGTAGAAATTAATGTTTGATGGAAGGGGTTATATGTTGGTTTAAAGTTGTAGCAGTAATTAGTAGGCAAATGTCTATTTATTCAAGGAGCAATACTGTATGTTTTATTTGAATAATATAGCCTTTGGTGCAATTTGGTTTTGTTGATTTGAGCAGTTTATGGCATTTATGGCTTCGGTATAGCTCTGTGAATTGCTCACAGTTGAAGGTGGTGTGAATAGCTATGCACGCCAATCATTATGATGGAAATGGATGATAGTATTACCAGACACCAACTTCATGAAGACATCTCTCGTGTTGAAGTTTTCTTACAACTGGTGATGCCCAAGTTTTCTTACAACTGGTGATGCCCATGATTATCTCAAGTTTTTGTTTTGGAATTATTTATCCGCAGGATGCCCATCTGAGTGGTTGAAATTATTTTTTTATGGATATTGTAGAAGGGACAGTTTTAGCTAAGATAGTTGTTAAATTGGTCTTTTTTATTGGGATTTTCTGACCTTATTGCGGTGAGGCTAATTGCAGGAAATTTACCTTGTTTAGAATTGCTGACAGATTTTGGATGTTGGTCTTAAGGCATTGACAAGCACTTTAAAAGTTTAGATGTGGTATTGTAATAAATTAAAGTTAATGAGTGGTTGCATTATCAAAATACTCAGGTTTTATGTGTTTTCCTACAAATGGTGTTGGTATAAGAAATTGAAAAGATTTTGTGGCTTCTTGTAAATGCCTTCTTGTCAATTTTGGTTATAAAAGGATCTATCGGATGAATGAAGTAAGGCATGAATGATGCAAAAAATTTGATGTTATTTGAATTAATAGAATGATAAATTAACACCCAGAGAGTGCTTGCAGGCATGGGAAATTATGGCCATGAGAAAAGGCTAAAGCTCCAGGACTATGATGAGTTAAATCTCATGTGTATAAAGTTATCACCAGAAGAGGGAGTGGTGATGGAGGTAGTGGTTAAAATCTACCTTGTTTCCCCCGGGCCAGCGAGGGACCACTATGCATTCTGGGGACGCCTAGATGTAAGACATGTGGTTAAGACTCGTTCCGCACACATTAGAGGACTATCACATGAGTTGGGGGACTCTGTGAGGAGAATAACCTCTAGGCGCTGTGGAGGTGTGTGAGAACGGAGTGCCTCAGCTTGGTGAAGCACCCTAAAGAGCACAAAAAGGAGATACGCCTAAGAGGGCTACACGATATCGTCCTTGTGTTGGGTGGCTTGAATTGGCACTTGATGTGTTGGGATGAAGGAACATCCAGAGGAAAGAATAATGAAAAAGCACCCTGAATAGCACAGAGGAGATACACGAAGGGTTGGTATCGTCCTTGTGTTGGGTGGCTTGAATTGGTACTTGGAATACTGTTGGCACTTGATGTGTTGGGATGGAGGACATCCAAAGAAAATAATAATGCCAGGAACATGTATGTGCATTACAGGTAAATTGGTACCTATGAGGTAATATGTCTGTTTATTGGCAAATAGAATTGAGATGTATATTGGAACCACTATGGATTATGAAAATTGTATAGTGTTGGATTATGAGTTTTAAATTGTGTCAATGTTAATGCTTGTAATCATGATCTATTGATGTATCAATGCACTATGAAAATGGTTGGGAATTATGGCACTAATAAACTAGATAGTATCCCATAAATTGTCAATTATTACAATACAAAAGGGATCTATGGTTTTTTTTGGTTTAACTGAATTATTTTCTACTAAAGAAAAATTGGGCTAGACCCAAACTTATTGCAGGAATTGCAGGTCTTGTACAATAGGGACTTGAGAAGTACCGAAGGATCTCCAGGGTTCAGAACGAAGAGATGAAAAGAAGAAAAGATGAGAAAATAGAAGAAGGAAATTGGTTAAAGAAAATGTTGGAACACCGAGGACGGTGTTATCTTAAGGGGGGAAGGATGTGATGTCCCTCTTTTGCCTCCGAATATTTTTTTTTATGAATGCATTTATTCTCTAGTGGGGAGCTCAAGTCTAAGGCCCCCACCAGTAGAACCTTATATGTGATTCCCTAAGTCGTGAACTTCGAGGCTTGAGACTTGAGTACAGCTTCATTTTGGCACAACCGTGTCCACTAGGAGGAGAGACTAGTGGTTGACAACACCTAGCAGACCTAGTTATTCATGACCTAAATGTTGTGGCATACGGAATCTTGCTATGATGTCATTGGCGGGTTTTCATAGTCACTAATTTTGATAAGAGCGACATTAAAACCGGTAAAAAGAACACATAGGTCATATGTGGAAATAACTTAAATATATATAGGTATATATATTTATTATCCATTAGTTAAAAACGATAAATAAACTACATACTTGGATATATATATATATATGAACATACATGTATTCATATAGTTTTAAGAAGGCATATATTTTTATCTATATGCATAAATGAGAGGCTTAACATGCACCCAGCGTTGAAAGGAATCTCCTCTGCGTGAAGGAGGCTAATCTTTGGCCTGATTTTTGGGGAAAATCTCCTCGGAAAATTTAGTGGCAAGAGTTCTGCCTTGGTTTGAGGAAATTAAATAAATTGGTTGTAAGAAGAAAAGACCGGTGTAGGCTGAATACGTGCCTCCCGGTGAACTCTTGACAGTGAAATTAAGGGAGGACTGTCTCAACAAAGTTAGTGGCATATTTAATGCCTCAACAAAGGGGGGCGCTTGGTGTTCAGTGGAAAAGACCGTCCCCATTGTTTTGACTTATTTATAGGGTTTTACAGGAGGAAGTGGGCACGGTGGGAGAGAAATCTCTGAGTGTAGGAAAAAGGGGTTCTCTGCTTTTGAGTAGAGAAACTTCTGTGATTTTTGTTGGGTACTCTCTGCATTGAGGAATTTAGGAAAAACAACGTTCTGGCAGGTTGGGCTTTTCCTTCCTGGAGGCGAGGGGAAGGAATCTGCGATTCATGGATACGTTGCTTCTGAAATGCATGTTGGTGATCCTTTTTCGTTATATCCTACATAAAGTTGTTTTGCAATGGATGATCAACCTCTGCATGTTGATGAGGGAACTGCCAGGGAGAATCATGGCGAGTGAAGGACAATCCTTTTGAAAATTCGCTACTGTTAAACCCTCATACAAATCGGGCCATGTAAATCGCTGTTGTGACTTTCTTTTGAGTTCCTTGATATGTTCGTTGAGGTAATTTATAGTTGAAAGGATGGATTGGTAAAACTTTTTGGTTATCTTACAACTCCTTATAGAGCCGAGTAAGACTGCTACAGTTCAACCACGTAGTTGTAAGCCCTTTCTTTTAACTTGGAGGAATCGCTGCTATTAACGTGTAGCACCCAATTTATCGGCATTGTGTTTTTTATTTACCTTTGAACTATGTTAGATATGGAAGAGTTGTGGACAGTTTTATGATGAGATTGTTTAGGGTCTCAATCTGGTAAAATGCTAGGGTATAGAATGAGAATGTAGATGGTCTCGAACTGTTGTAGTTATCTTTCTAAAGGCACTTTCACCTTAAATCCTAGATCGATCTTCGCAAGAGAAATTCTCGACCTGGGTAGGTCAAATCTACACGCGATTCATTCTACTCTTGGATCTTTTCCACAACATAGAGCTTGGGCTGGGTCTGCCATAGTTTGGGCTTTCGTTATAGTTTGATACTTTATATATATTTTATATAAGATGATGTCCTTCACCTTCACCCTAAATATCTGAATCTGCATAGTACAAGACTTCTGCGAGACCTAGATTGCATACCTTTCCTTTGATGGTGAATTCTTATTTTTCTCTACGAGTGAGGTGTGCTTCCACGCTGATATTTTTATGCATCCTCTAGAATGTTGTAAACATGTTTTTCTTGGATCGTGTCCTTGATGGAAATTTTTCCTTGTTCAAATATGATACTAGATACATGTACATATCCCATTAGTTACCATCACCTACACTTCAAGTTATGAACTCATCTGATTGTTGGGTGAGATTAGGAACGCATCTTTCCTTTGAATATGACCTGAAGTATGTAGAACCTTGAATGTGCTATAAGTCTGGGTAAGCATCTCCATAATTGTTACTCTGAGTATCTGTATATGTTTCAGCCAGTGACACCCGACTGTGCCTCTGCACGTACAGAATCTGCTTTATGTGTTTGTCCACAGCTATTTTATTTATGAACTAGATATATATATATAGCCTTGGTTCTATTTTATAACCTATGTTTGTTCCATATCGGAAATCTTAAACTAGTGGTTATAAGGCTCAACCCTTACCGTGTTAGTTATATTCAGATATGGAAAGGGATAATCGCCACCTTGATGTTTAAAGATCAGAGTAATAAAAACCCATAAGTGTATATACATATGATATATTATTCAGTTTTGACATGTATTTTCCATGGAGGTGCATGGACCCAACTTTTGTTGATTGAGGCATGTCTGGATATGGGGTGGGATTACTAAATATCTTTATGTGTTAATGATTATTCCTAACTTGTGTAAAAGATGTTGATAAGATTTTATTAGATGAGAGGAATTCCCTCATGCATGAATAATGTGTGGAAGAATGTGCGGCAACATTGTTGTTGCGGATTGGAAAGAAGTATGGCAACATTAATGTTGCAGATTGTAACTCTTTTAATAAATAAGGTCACGTGATGAGACAACTTTGGTGGACGTAACCCCGAGATTGGGGTGAACCACGTATACCGGCATTTCTCTGTTTCTTGTGTCTACATGTGTTTATCTGTCTCCTATTATTTTCTTCTTTCATACATATTATTTTTATAACTTGTCGATCGATTTGTTGCTCAAAAGATAAATCAAGTGAGGGTATGGTTACCCCAATAACTTTGAATTTTTTTTAAAGAACGTATTAATAATGATTGCATCGCTTAAATTACAAATGATAGTGTGTTGAGTTGACTAGCATAATGTAATGGAAGTATGTCTCTTATGTTTTGACAGTTAGAAATCAATCATAATCCTTCCTTGGAGTTATATTATAAAGGACTCCTAGGAAGATCACGATGTAGAAAAGACACTGCCATAGATTTGGTTTTCTTGCATAAAAAAAAATGTGTATTATGTTTAACTCACATGGTTGTAGGTACTTCCGGAGCAATAACACAGTGTCCAATAATTCCCAAAACAATAATATTACCCAGTTTCACACATTTTGCCTTCTAGGTATAAGAGGGACATTACAACATTGAATACATGCATAATCATCATCAGAACCATGATACTTGTATAACATGGATGGAATGATTGGATTATCCAACCAAAGTTAACATTGGTAATTAGGTATTGAGTAGAGTAATTAACCATATTTTGTAATGGTCGAATGATAGTAAAAATTCATAGTAGAACAAGTAACTACTTGTACTAAAAACTAGGTAAGTGTCACACCCCTAAACAATAAATGTATTGACATTAGGAGGAACATATTTACTTGTAATATCATAGACTATATCCTGAATCTCGAGATGCTATTCTAGTTAATCGTATACTTTATTGAGATAGGTTAACTTAAATCCCCCCTATGAGAACCATACGTGAGAATTTCCCTTCATATGAATTAAATAAGATCATGCAAATGATTTTTTACAAGAATATATAAATTGGATAAAATATCGAGATACTCGATGTTTCATTGCATTAGCTATTGGGGAAATGAGGATGATTTGAAAAAATCGATCATTTTTTATTGGAAGACTCTATAGTGCCAAACTTTCAAATAGTTCCAAAATTTGATGTCAGCTCATCCCTATGAAAAATCACTATAGTCCCTTTGAACGATATTTTTCCCTATTTGTGTTATATTAATTCCATAAAAACGAACTAATATAGATGATTGATAGGAATTAACTTGTCAATATCTCAATAGACGAATGAACCAAAAACTAATATTTCAATTATACCCCCATGATTTTATCAAGTCCCTGAAAGGTTCTTTCGGTAATAACCTTTTAATATTCACTCGCTCGTTGAAATATTCTAAATAAAAGAAATCAAATACTATATTGTTCCTCTATCATAATCAACATAATTATGAAAGGGAGTAAATCCTTCAATTTACTATAGGAAATACCTCTTTCAATTTCTCTATTGGAAGCCTGGTGACAAGAAAATGATAGGCACAAACCATAGTTTAAATATTATTAGAACATATCAATGATAGAAGTCATGATCTAGAGAGTCAATAATATATCAACTAAATATCCAATGAGGTAGGAAAATCTTGATGAACACAAGAGATCAATCTTCTATACTATTAATATGGATCAATTTCAACATGTTGCATATCAATATTCCAAAATTCCTTAGATAAAATTAATGACATGGTCAATCTATTGGGACAATATAAGTTAAAAAATCAAATCCCCTATTTTGTTTGAGTTTGGTTCCATGGGTTCTTTTTTCCTTCAAGAGATCATGAGACATATTTTGGGGTTCCTCTAGCCTAATTAATTGGAATCCTATCCTAGAAAATGGAAGAATTATAAATATCCAAGATAATATAGAAGAATATTGCAAATATAGCCATTGCAAAACCCATCAAAAGAGTAGTTCCCCATCCAAGATCTACTTTACCATCTTTTGAGTTAAGTGGTTTTAAGTATGTTCATGCACTAGTTTATGTTGGCTTGGATTCAGAATTATCAATGGTCTATGTATCCATAGAAACTATTGTATTACTTGATATTTTTTAACTTTTTCATTATATTGTAAACATATATTTGATATTGGATCACCTAATAATCGAAACTGCAACCTTAGTCACGATCTTGATATCTTGTTTACTAGTGAGAGTTGCTGGTTATTCCCTATAAACTACCTTTAGGAAAGTATATGAACAAATTAGGGATCCTTTTGAGGATTAGAAGGACTAATAGAGAGAATGATGTTCCCTATACAGGAAGGTTGTTCTCTCTTTGACAGGAGAGAAAAAATGACGATTTTGAGAAGTGAAATTATTTTCCCCTTCTACCTAGAACTTTGGGTGGTTCTTACAGGAAAATAGTGAAAATCATAATCCGTAGGGTCGATACCAAAATGAATGTATAAACCATTGCTCCCATATCTTCAATTGTAATTTACAATTATGGATATATATTTTGTAATAATATATATTAGAGTAGAAATAAGAGCGATATCATACCACCTGTCTCTAAGTAGTTGGATCTCGTAGTTTTTGGAATGGTCCAAATTCTAATCGAGCATCGAGATATTTGTTAATACCATCAAATACATCTCTGAATAGAGATAACACAATTCCAATTTTTTTTAGGAAATACAATGAGAGAGAATGTAGCATGTCAAAAAATAAACCAACCCCTTGTACTACTACAAAAAACACCATCGTATTTTAGAGTAGCACGATTTAATACAAAATTTTCACCTGGTTAAGCATGTCTAGCATTTTGTTTTTAATATATCAATATCACAAAAAATAATCTTGTCAATTCCACCACCATAAAAATCAATAATTACACCTACTTGTTGAACACCATACTTCGATTTTTCCCTCCTAAGAGGAACATCAACTTTAACAATTCCTTCTTTGTTTACCAAAACTACTAGAAATGTTTTCAAAAAGGTAGGAATACGATGTACACAAATCTAATTTCCCTCCTTNCCCCCCCCCCCCCCCCCGTTAGCTAGATTATTACCAATGTAATCATAAAAATCAAGTTTCATAGGTATTTTTACCAGGTTTTAGATAGGCTCAAATTTTTTGCCAAACTAACATGAAAATATCGATCAATTTCTTGGTGAAAGTATCCTTGATACCATTAGTAATGAGTGCGACCATATAAATAAACTAGAGCAGTTGCATATCCATGCCACATGGTTCCGAAAAAATGAAAGCTCCAAAAAAATATAGCAATAATGATGGATAATAGCATTTCAATATTCCCCATTCTTAATCCTATGCATAAACGTTGGGGAGGGTGAAACTGATATGGAATAGACTTGTTAATATCCCCAATTTACCTGTTGCAATGTGATGAGAAGTTATCCCTCCTGGAACAAAAGTATAAAAAATTTCAACTTTCCATGTTGGATCCATTGGTTGTCTTTTCCCAATTATTCCATAGGGATTAGACACCCATATCTCATTACCATACAAACCTATTACATTAAATCCTCCAAATACAAAACAAGCAACTCCTAAGAAGAATAAATAAATTCCAAATATTTTTTGGAAAATATTAACAAAATTTTCCTAGATGTTCATCATAGAATATGTATAGATTCCAACATACCCAATTCCACATCGTTTCCAAAAAACAAATGCTAGAGTAGATGATATGTGCCCCAACCATACCTTCATAACTCCAAATACTTGGATCTCCACTGATGTTACATCAAATCCATGAATCTTTTATTCATGAATGAGACATAAAAGGTATAACGAACATACCTTATATCCACATTGTATCAGTAACATGATTATATGGATAAAAAATTGTTGATTCATTTAGAGCCATTGAACCAACCCAACTAGAAACTAGAGTTGTATGCATTATATGTAAAGAAAGTAACTTTCTAGGATCATTCAATAATGATGGTATGAATGTGATACCAAGGAAACCCTTTACAAACAACCCTTTATCAAAAAAATTAGACAATATGTAACTTTCTCACTTTGGATTGGAAGAGATCATGTTATTGGGTTAAACCCAAATCATCTAAAATATGAACATCTATTAACTTGTAAATTGCTATAGAGAAGGTTTGAGGCCATTCTATTCATACATAATAGAAGGGAGAGGAAAATATATTTTATGATTTGTATGTAACCATACACGATGTGGGGATTGGTCACATTATTATCGATCAAGCACATAAATACTTGTTCATTATTTGAGGAACTTATAAGAAAAAATAGGAAACCAAATCTTCAGATTCATTCTTCCATTTTCCCATGAATGAGAATGATATCTCCTTTCCTTTCAAGTCATGGACCAGAATATACTTTCAAGTAAACAAATACTAGAAGTCCATTTCTTCATATTTATCATGTTCTTATAATCAAGATCCTTGATATTATGTAATTCTTACTCTTAATTTGTCCATTCACACATTAGTGCTATTTTTCATTTCTCTTTTTCTCCTTGTATTTCTATCGAATGATTAAGGAGGTAATATCATATTTAAATAATAGTGAAAACCCGTCTCTAGGTTAATTGTTCTTTTTGGTTTCATAGAAACATTAAGAGTTATTTAAGTTTAGCATCAATAGTGACCAAACAAAGAAAAAGAGATTCAAAACCTTGGTACAGATAATCCATACAATGGATTAGCAATCTGACACTTTGGTCTTCGCATCCATCTTTCCAAGATGGAAGAGTTCATCTGTAACAAAATTAATGGTGCAGTGAAGGTGTATACCATAGCATATATGGATTCTATAGACAATTTAATGAACATGGAAATTATTTAGAGAAAAAACAATCTAGAAAACTATATTGTTCATTCCATTCAAAATAATTATTTTTCTTGAACTAGAAATCGTATAGTTATCATAACCTATTTTTAGATAAGAAAAAATCATTTTCACACTCAGTGGCATGTTTTTGACAAAGCATCATTGTGCTTTAAATATTTTCTATTTTAATTTTGATTTATATCTATTTTGTGTGCTGTTATATTATTTATACTGATTGAGGGCTATAGGGTCCTAACCAATAAAATAAACAACAACAAAAATAGAAAATGGAAGAAAAGTGATTCATGTTAACAACATTTTATTCATACATCAATCAAGTTGATGGGATTGGAGGGGTTAAATAAAACAAAATGGATCTATAGGTTATTGCACAACTCGTTGTACTAACTATGATGGTTGTATCAATCCCATTAGTAATTGTTTCACCACTAGTTTAGAAAGGTAATATATAATTACAATGAATCATCTCTTGGAATGACATACTATTTACCAAAGTATTTCATTTTTTATAATAGAGATTCATGTAATTATGAAAACAAGGTAATGATTGTATAAACTTTCGATAGAAATTGATAACTCCCCATATTCCTATTGGTTGGAAAAAATATCGATCTGTATATTACAATCACATCGTGTCATGTATAGTTTAGTGGTAAAAGTGTGATTTGTTACATTATCAACTCAAATAGTTAAAGGATATTTTACATGGATCTTTGATCCATATAAATATCTATCTCTAGATAGATTAAAAACCTTCCATATGAATACCATGGTTTAAGAATAACATACCATCTCGTGACCTGTATCTTAAATGATAAAAGAGAAACACATTTTTTATTCCAACATAGCAATACAAAATGTTTTAAATGTTAGATAAATCACAAATCTATGGAGATCCAAAGAGATTTTTTCATCGAGACAAAAACTTCAACTTATGGATGGAAATATCGCAAATTGAAGCCAAATATATATAAAATGATGACTTTGGTTTACTTTGGTTATTATTATTTCATTCAATATTAGTGGAATTTGTTTTCTTCAGTATCAAAATCAATGCAAATAGGGAATTGAGTAACTTGAAATATTTTTATTATTTTAAATTTTTCAAATTTATCTTTCTATAGGGAACATTTAAAAACTCAACAAGTATTCTAGGATTTCATCCCTTCACTATAAAAATAGAGAAGGGGATAAAAGAGAATAAAGTGGCATAGATACTATGGGTACGCTAATAAATTATCATTTTATTAGAAAAGAGAAAATAAAACAGGATAAAATAGGAGAAAGAATGGAAATCCCCTTTAACAAATATTTTATATAAATAAATTGCTTCTTCCCTCAATCTACTCTCTATCCCCCATAAAAGATCTTAATGACATGAAATTATCATGTTCAGTTTTTAACTAGAGGTATTTAATAATCAATGTGGACTATAACCCCTAGGGTTTCGATCTAACAATGCACGTTTGACTCCCACTACTCTCCAACAAATATCTACCTATTAGATCTCTATCTCTATATAGATATAATAGGTAGATATAAATTGATTAAGTATATAACATAATTTCACAATGCACTCAAAATTCATTTTCCTTTCCAATGTGAAATAGATTCCATTTTTTTTTTTTCTTATCCTAACCTCATTGCGAATAAAAGGGTGGATTGAGTGGGATAATGTACAATAAAGAGAGTGAAAATAAAAATAAAAATCAAAGAGAGAAAGAGATTTTATCATCTAATGGATATGAATCATGTATTCTAAAACCTTTGGTATCCATGCAGATCCTATTGAACTTAATACTCTTCAGTTGTTCTAATTTGTTGTGCAATGAAGTGGAAAAAATTCTTCCGCTCTTTTACTTGTTTTGAATGGTCCTACGAAATTAGAAAATATTCACTTGTATTGTTGAAGTATGGAAAGTCTAGCATGTTCCTTAAGAGCCTCTTCTGAAAAAGATTTTTCTTTTTCTTTAAATGCACCCGTAGAACATATAATATCACCAAACTGAGGTTTATTATTTATCAAATACTCGCGTAACCGAATGATAAATTTTCTTACTTACGCTATCTCTAATATATCTAAGTATATGTTTATTCTAGTATAAATAGTAGTTATTTGTTCTTCTACTTTCAAAGTGGATAAATGGGATTGTTTGATCAATTCACATAATTGTTGACCCCTTTTCAACTAATCTTGAGTAGCTTATCAATATCAGAAGGAAATTGTGCAAAGGGTTCCAACTCTAGAAGTTGAGTTAACTCTAAGTCATGGTTCCTACTCTAGATATGGAAATACCAACATTAATAGAAGGTCATATCCTAACATTTAATATCTCGTTCAATACAAATATTTCTTCATTGGTAATGGAAATAAAATTAGTTGGAATATAATTTGAAACATCTCCATCTTGAGTCTTAACTATTGGAAAAGTAGTAACACTTCCCTTGCCTAGATGGGAACTAAATATAGCTAATCTTTCAAAGAGACTTGAATGCAAATAGAAAAAATCTTTGAGAAAAGCTTCTCAACTGAGTGTTCTTATTAATATAAGAGACATTTGTCAATAAGTTGGTGCATGTTTGTAGCGACCATCATAAATTATTGAAGTATGTTGTTTGATATACATGAAGAATTAATCCAAATATTCCCCTGTATAAGGAGAGATATATTGTAATGTAGTGGGGGAATTCACAGTTTCTTCTAACACAATGGTATACTCCATTATACCATGTTCTTGGAATGTACTAACTACTTGAGTCACATAAGAATCTTTTTGACCTATTATTACATAGACAGATTATGGTTTTGATGAAGAATAGTATATGTAGCTACTACTATCTTACCAAACTCTTTGTTCCCAATAATTAATTCCCGCTCACCACGTCATTTAGAAATCACAGAATCAATAGTAATAAGCCCCATTTGAAGGGGTTCATATACAAAATATCTTGATATCATAGTGGAGCAGGAGATTCAATCAGTCTAAATTCAGAAGTTAAAATTTGACTGTTTCCATTTATATGGGTTGGGATAGAGAATTTAAAACATGATCCAAATACGCATCACTTATAGGTACCATACTATTTTTTCATGTTGATCTCATGAAAATTCATTCATGTATCATCAAGGCATCTCCCATTAATATAGCTCCAACATTATCAAATACCAAATTTAGGGTAATTCATATTGTACCATCTCCAAACCTCACTTTTCCCCCACCATTAGTTCACCAACACAATAAATATGAGAAATCACATATCCTACTTAAAGTACAGTTTCAAGATTAAAAATCTTACTTTTTTATTATATATTTTTATCTGGTTTTGTAAAAAATACTACTAATTTCATCGAGTTTAATATTTCCCATTAGTACTCACTTATTATCTATTGAGAAATAAGACCTATAACCACTAGTAATTTGTGATCATAACGGCTCTAACTAGGACAATGTTGTGAATTATCATACATAAATGTTACTCCATATTCAAATGGATATTCAAAGTTCCTATAGCTCTTTGTAATATCTTGGTGAGATACTTGCTGTCAAATCTTGTCGATTACTCTCTGTCGTTTCGAGTAAACTGTCTCATTCTTGGAATCCTATATTTGTTCTAAATTCTTAGAAGAAACATTGAATAGATCATCATTCTCTCATTCTATCTCAGATTCTCCATTTACCAAAGGGTCAGTTAAAACTAATGAGGGTCAATTTTGGCACGTCAAATGCAATAGAAAACTGAAAAATTAGGAATCCCTTAACATAATTGTATTTTTTGAGCCACTGAAAAAAATATCTTTGTTTGAGTAAATAATATTAAATATATCAAATTGAATCATGGTTCCAAACATATAAGATTTATGTATTGAAAATTTTTATAACTAGTTCAAGTTTAATTTTTTCTAACAGTCACTTTTTATTTTTCAAGGAAATGATAAGGTATATGTTTTTGTGGGAGGAGCCTTTGAGGGCCTAAATGATTATTTTGAGATACAACAATTTGAAGGAATGTAGAGAGCATATAGCACTAGTGTAACACTAACTTTAAAAAAAAAAGTAATTTTTAATTTTTTTATAATTACCTAAGTGATCTTTCCTTGAAAATGCTATGTCTTTTGTGGGTGCATCACTTTAAAGTCTTAATGAAATAATCATGGAATGGGTTTTTTATAAAATGTAGAGGAAAGTGTCTTCTAGTGCACCATCTAATTTATTTTTAAAATGATTAAGAATTGAAACCTTTACAGGAAAAACACTAACACCATGTATTTTGATGTAAGGAGTTAGGACACCATATAAATTGAAAACAAATAAAAAAAATATAATATTTTTTAATAAAAATTGCATATTTAGAATCTGTAGAAAAAATCTTATTTATGTTTAAGATTTTGTTAAAAATGATTGCGTGTAGTATACTGTAAGGAGTGTGTAAACAACGACTTCTTCATAAAATCGAAGAAATGTCCAATTAGCTATGGTTTATCATATACCATAGCACATGTTTGGTATTACCGAAGCAAACTCCAAAACATACACATAGGAATATTGGTGACATGCGAGGGATTGAATTGGAATGTTTAAATTCAAATTATATCGCCAGCCCTAGTAGAATTGGAAAATGTGAGTGGGTTTTATAACTACAAAAAGAGAGGACATTATAGAACTACAAAACTCGGTTTCATTTTAGAACTACAAAACATGAGTGCATTATAGAGCTAAAAAATGTGCACGTGTCTTGTAGAGCTAAAAATATAGCACTATATGTAATATATCAAATGTATGGATAATAGTTTAGAGGGGGTTTTTAAGGGTTAAGGGCCTTGGAGGATATTGGAAGCTTAGGCGTGGATTGTTAATAGTTGAGAGGGGGAAGGGAAGGTTCAAGTGCCTAGGAAGATGTTGGAAGTTCAAGTGGGGATGCTTAATAGTTGAGAGGGGCTCGAGAATGGTCAAGGTCATAGGAGGATGTTGTAAATTCAAGTGGAGAAAGATGAATGGAATGGGAACATTATGGGTTACAAGGTTGAAGGGGAGTGGGGATTGAGGGAATTACTAAGGAGGAGAAGAGGTGTTGAAGACATATAGGGTTAGAAGCAGTACACAAGACTTGATTGACGAATCCCGATGTAACACTCCAAAATTTCATAAAATATAATTTTTTTCAAAATGGCATTTCATGCTTAGTCGTAGTCTAAAATGTTAGTTAATAACTAACAGTTAGCATTATTGACTAACTGAAATACTAGAGTCTACCGAAAGTAATTACTAACTTAAACACATTTGTTACTAACAACATTCATTCTATTATTGGTTCCTCTTAGTATTGAAAATAAAGTGCTAGAGACTTAAAGAAGTTAGATCAACTGTTTACTTTCGAATACGTGTATGGTTCTGATAATTGTTGTTTTTTATTTTCTTATTAAAGCGACTTCAATGCTTTGCCAAGGCTTACAGATAATTCTCAAGCTAATGCAGATTAAAATGGTTTTAGAGGTTCTTACGGGTACAATATCTACTTCTAGTTATGAGGTATAACTTTTAAGTTTGAAAGAAACGCGAAGAGTAAGTTAGGGAGAAAGGACCCTAAATTCCAGTTTCTACAATTTAAATTGAAGTGTAAGAGAAATTTCCAGCCCTACTAACAAGTTTAATCAATCAAGGCAGCAGGTTGGAGTTGATAGAGTGATAAGCAAGTATGTTTGAAGAAAAACAATAATTTGTAAAGATTTTGATGGATTGGGGTACACAAACCCTAAAACATTTCTTCCACTATTAAAACTATAAAGGTTGTTCTTGTTTAAACCTAGAACATCCTACGTTATAACATTAAAATCTCTACTATTTTTTAGTTTCTTTTTTTCTAACAATATGATACTAAACCAAAGTTTATTTATGCAAACAAATCTTAATGCATACTAAACATAATATCCTAAGTAGGCATGCAACGCCTACTAAGTATCTAAACTATAGAATTTATAAAATAATAATTTCATAGTCATTTTATAGTACATATTGTAGATCTAAACCTAACCATAAATCTATTTCTTATAATTTTAAACTAGGTTCTTAAATCCTATATATAAACATTGAAATTGTTTATTTATAAACAAAATCTTGAAAATTAATTAAATTTATGAAATGCAGGCCAAGTATACCACGGCCATAAAATATCTAACGCATAGTGGAGTCCACATGTAAACTCTTCATTTGAGGAAGGGATTGGCTTAAACCTAAACACATAAAAACCTAGAAATGCCCTAAAACCATTATTTGTATCAAACAATAGGTTTTGTAAGCGGAGTTTAGAGTCGACAGGATTCATCTTTCTCGTCCACTGGAATTTGTTTCTCTTTAAGAAGGTTCGTGTTTTGGAGATGAATTTCTTTGCTATACCCGTAACTTGAGCTCACCATTTTTAAGCAGTGGTGTAGCATACCCTTTAAACCTTAATGCCATGGTGGGTGGAAAAGGGGTAAAGTTTCATATCCACTATTGCTCCTTTGGCTGTATTACAAAATGATTCAGCTAGAGAGGAAAAATTAGAGTCATTAATTTGATCTTTCATCAATTGGGAATCCAAGCGAAATAAAATAAAAGCAGGTGTGCAAGCACAACACACACTTACTAAAATTCTTACCGCTTTGCAGTTATGAAATCATACCATAGGCATATAAAAATCAAAATCTTTAAGCTTAACATATATCGCTTGGGTTATGAAAAGAAGACATATCTTATAAACATGGTCAATACTAAATATAAAGCACATTCCTTATCGATTTCAGTCATGAAATCGCAGATCCATAAAACAACTTATTTGCAAATCGCGGCACCTATATGTATGCATTGATTTAAATATTTTGCAGCTAACCAATGCTTACATATTTGCGAATATAATCTTATCAACTTCAGAGGCATATAAAATTCCTTATCTGCAAATCGCAGGCATTAGACTTATTAAGCGGTAACACAATTCATGCATACCTATGATACAAAATTTGCAAGTAAAACCTTGTCAATTTCATAAGCAAAATAGTAGAGGCATACAACCATTAGTTTATTAAGTTGTAACCCATCGCATGCATGATATGAATTTTACACAAATACAACCTTACCATTTAACAGTTTAAGTTGTCCTCTCTAAGACTATTAACCACTACACATGTGAAAAATACCACGCCACACTTTTATCAGTTTAACATAAGTCCTGATCCCCCTTCTGGTGCAAACATAGCTTACTAGTATGTTGGTTATTAGGAACATTTTCAACATTTAGTTTTAATGGTGGCAGAGGAGGGTGTACTTGCAAGATTATCATGCTAGAAGTAACTTATGCATTAAATAAACAATTTTACAGGATCTATACGTAAAATTTTACTATTTTTTATAACTTCTATAGCTCATCCCGTCAGCGTTAGACCTTGCAAGATAGTATATAAAAATAGTAGGACCAACCATTTTGATAAAAAGGAACAGTCTACACATTGCAGAAATAGTCTATACTCAAAGTACAATAAGGCACAAACAATGCTACGTGCAACATTTACATGCACAATACACAAAACAAGACCCAATGTACCTGGTTCACCCCAATATTGGGGTTACATCCACCAAAAAGTGTCATCAACCCATGACATTTACTTTATTAAAAGAATATGCAGATCAAAGCGATACTATACATTTTGCTCCAATCGGTCTCCTCCCATTTTGTTCATATCCTTTCAAAAGTTAGCTCACAACATTATAGAACTGTCATACATATCCCTACATAAGTTAGCTCTCAGCATTATACAACCTTCATGCATATCCGTGGATAGGTTAGCTCTTAGCATCTATTTAGCACTCTAATGGTGTTCAATATTCATAAGTTAATCAACAACTTCTTGTAAAGAACTTAACATTATTGTTACACAAAGGCTTAGAAACCAATATCATTCACTTATTAAGTGTAACAACTAACCATTCCTAGGTTTATTAGTCCATGATAGCCACACTGAAATAACCAAACATAATTCTTCCTTAGAACATATGCATTTAGGACCCAAGTCGTATGATAGTTAGGTGCATACATATAGGTGAAAGGGTTTGGTTTAAAACTATTGGAACCAAACCTTGAGAACCATCACCTCCTCCTACCTTTGAGATAGGATCTCAATGTTCAATCCATAAATTTGTTTTGGCTATTCTTGGTCATGCACCTCAAGCTAAAGATACTTTACCAACATTTATATGAATTCGTAGCCATTCGTCTAACATGTATCCACACAATTTAATGCAATCATTTGTTTCTGGTTTTTTTTACATGAAATTCTAGACGTAAAGAGGTGTTTTATAATGTTAGTATTGATAGCTTTTACACCTCTAACTTTTATTCTGAATCCGCCCATTTCCCATCAAGCTCTACAGCATGGGTATAACATACTTGTAACCAACAAGTTCCAAGTGGTCGGAATTTTTTTTAACATGATGTGATGATTCCTATTGGATCGTGTTACTTCCATATGAGTACATAACTTTTCTAAGGAGTTGACCTACCTCTCCCTGTAATACAAGAACATAATTACGAAAGAGTACTTATTGATTCTTTTCTTAATATGCCCAATATTTTAATTCCAATGTTAGATCACCCATTACTCTTGTTGTAACACACGTTACACAACACACCAATAGCGTAAGGGGTATTGTTTTGCCAGGATTCTCCATTCCACTTCTGCAATAATAATTTAGCATCATGCTTGGCTTAAGTTTAATTTTAGACTCTTCTTTAAATTACCTTCATGGGTAAGGATGGTTCTTATCATCACATTGTACACCCGGTAATAAGTTTTTAATCACATATTTAAGATGAGCCTCATCTCTTCATGCCTACGACCCTTTCCATATGGTTGGTGTTTCCAATTTTTCTTAAACAATGGTGATTTTTACAGTACCAAGAATTTTGTGTTTAGGACTTTTGTAAACATTCTACAACATCAGTACTCTTTACATGGCTCCCAAATTTTTTTATATATATTATTCCTTCAAATGATCCTTAACATCTTTTGCTAACACTCATGCATCTTTGTATATATATATATCCCAAGAGCCCATAGTTCATTATTATTATGTTTAGTGCTTGCGACTCGGAGGCTTTAACTAATAAGAGCATGTCATCTATACATGTATAATCATCTCTAGAATCAAACAAAGATGAAAATTATTCCTCAATGTATTATTAAAATTTAGAGCCCAACTTCCTGTTTGGGTCTAAACATGCAAGAACTACTCGCCTGCTTCTGGCTTTAATCCATGGTTAATATGATAACATACTTGGTCATGATATCCATTTTTATTTTTTTACATATCTTCTTTGATCCTTGAGGCCTGCTTGGATAACTCGGTTCCCTCATTCGTCATTGTCATGCATCCACAAAATCATTTTATTAGTTAGTCATAAACATGTTCATGCTCTTCAACTTCATGTTGAGCCCAAAATATGCCCGAGTGTCACTTTGGATCTGATACCACTTGTAGCATACCCTTTAAACCTTAATGCCATGGTGGCTGGAAAGGGTAAAGTTTCATTTCCACTATTGCTCCTTTGACTGTATTACAAAATGATTCAGCTAGAGATAAAAAATTGGGGTCATTAATTTGATCTTTCAGCAATTGGGAATCCAAGCGAAATAAAATAAAAGCAGGTGTGTAAGCACAACACACACTTACTAAAATTCTTACCGCTTTGCAGTTATGAAATCGTAGCATAGGCATATAAAAATAAAAATCTTTAAGCTTAACATATATCGCTCGGGTTATGAAAAGCAGACATATCTCATAAACATGGTCAATACTAAATATAAAGCACGTTCCTTATCGATTTCAGTCATGAAATCGTAGAGCCATAAAACAACTTATTTGCAAATCCTGGCACCTATATGTATGTATTGATTTAAATATTTTGCGGCTAACCAATGCTTACATATTTGCGAATATAATCTTATCAACTTCAGAGAGATATAAAATTCCTTATCTGCAAATCGCAGGCATCAGACTTATTAAGCGGTAACACAATTCATGCATACCTATGATACAAAATTTGCAAGTAAAACCTTGTTAATTTCATAAGCAAAATAGTAGAGGAATACAACCATTAGTTTATTAAGCTGTAACCCATTGCATGCATGATATGAATTTTACGCAAATACAACCTTACCAATTAACAGTTTAAGTTGTCCTCTCTAAGACTATTAAGCACTGCATAGGTGAAAAATACCACGCCACACTTTTATCAGTTTAACATAAGTCGTGAGCTCCCTTCTGGTGCAAACATAGATTACCAGTATGTTGGTTATTAGGAACATTTTCAACATTTAGTTCTAATGTTGGCACAGGAGGGTGTACTTGTAATATTATCATGCTAGAAGTAATGTATGTATTAAATAAACAATTTTACAGGATCTATACGTAAAATTTTACTGTTTGTTACAACTTCCATAGGTCATCATGTCAGCGTTAGACCTTGCAAGATAGTATATAAAAATAGTATATAAAAATAGTAGGACCAACCATTTTGATAAAAAGGAATAGTCTACACATTGTAGAAATATTGTATACTCAAAGCACATTAAGGCACAAACAATGCTATGTGCAACATTTACATCCAGGGTACACAAAACAAGACCCAATGTACGTGGTTCACCCTAACCTTGGGGTTACGTCCACCAAAAACTGTCATCAGCCGATGACATTTATTTTATTAAAAGAATATGCAGATCAAAGCGATACTATACATTTTGTTCCAATCGGTCTCCTCCCATGGGAGCCTCTCTGAACTAGTTCCCACACTATCCACAAGTGGGGCATTCAAAACAAATCAACACAAGTCTCCTTTTATATTCAAAAAGGGTGGTAAACAGGCTGTTCCTTAATCACGTTCAAATCAAACCAATAATATGTGTATGCTATAAACACAAATTCTCTTTTCATGGTAGAAAACAAAAGACTCGTTTTTGTTTTAGTGACGGTCGTACATGAGCCGGTAGATATGTATTTTATGTCCCTTCAACTCCTAGAAGGCGATTTCACAGATGCAAGGGGACGGTTCACTAACCCCATAAAAGTTTTTTCTTTGTAGGTTTTCCTAGGCTATAACCCCAAGATTCAAAGAGTCGATCAAAAACCCCAGTGACGCATCTATTCGAAGAGGAAAGGCCCATTAGAAGATTACACAAGGGTTTTGCAAGCACTTATATTAAAGATGACTGTACTCCCTAACCTAATGTGATATTCCTACCTATCAAACCAAAGGGAAAGATTAAAATAGAGGTAAGGCTCTAAAGGCCTTTTAAACCTCTATCGTTTTCCTAATACACATCAGCAGCAGCTATAACGATTCTTGTATCGTTTTTCCTCAATCAAAAATAAATACACAAGAACTGTAATACAGAGCACTGTAAAGCTATTAAAACCCAGCAAACATAAATATTTACTGGATCGCTTTCCTCAATCAAAAAAATACACAGCAACTGTAATACACAGCACTGTAAGGCTCTTAATACACACCAACCATAAAGATTTCTGGATCGTTTTCCTCAATAAAAAAAAATACACAGTGATTCCAAAGACATCGCGGACGGGTTCTTTCTCACACAGCGATTTCAAAGACATCGTGGATGGGTTCTTTTTCACACAATAATTTAAAAGACATCGTGGACGGGTTCTTTTTCACACAGCGATTTCAATTGTTTTTCAGACAGCGATTTTAAACAACACCGGGGTCGGTTTCATGGATCGTTTCCACACAGCCATTTCATGGATCGATTTTCACACACAACAACTCCAATACAACGTAGAGGGTTTTTAATGCATCATACAAACTACAAAATGGGAAGGCACGCCATGAAGCCTGAAAGAGAAAAACAACAAAAATACAACCAATCTCATCAAGAGAGGAGACTTACAACCTTCCAACCAAATCGTAGGCAAGGAAAAACCCTCGCGGCCACAACGTTCCATGGTTTGTTTTTATCACGAGCATCCGCCCAGAAGAGAACGTAGGCTCCTTCCTCAATGGAAGAATGCCACGGTAAGAATTTATTACCAGCATGAAAAACCCGGATACCGAAAGGGATTGCAGGCGCATACTAGACTGCTGCCTCCAGGGAATGGGAGGACCGACTTGAGACGAAGTCTGTCCTTTTATGGTTGCGCTCTTTCTTCCCCCCATAATACATGTTTCTTTCTGGTAAAAATAAATCATGGGAGTAATTAACGCCTCCAGGTTATTAGTCGTAGCTCACTTAATGGTTTCCACTATGGGCGTGAAGGAGTCAGGGAATCTTACGCTTCCAAAAATCCAGGTTCGTTAAATAAAGGTAACACCTCCTTAATATTAGCTTATCAAATGTTAAGACCAGTAGAGGAAGGAAATAATGCCCCACCCCATTTTGTATTCCATGAAAAGGTTCAATGCAAGCTTTAAGTTCATGCACTTTATAAAGAAGAGCAGCTTATCCCACAAGATTTGATAGAAGGTGGAAATGCTGGTACTCACTCGATTCAGGCAGAGATGCCACCTTAATGTAGGTTTTGGAAAACTGATGGATGTTTACTTTCTTATGATGCACCCATGAGGATACGAATTATGCGCTAGAATAATGTATTTAGTAGCCAAATTAACACCTCGAAAATGAATTACTACACTATAATATAGGCATGTTCCCGCAGGGTTCCAAATAAGAACCAAGTAGGAGGGGATTTTAAAAGAGAGGCTGCTGGTTGGTTGTTTAAACCCAGGTTGTTACCCATAGAAAAAGCCTTGCATGGTTGCTAAAGCCTAGTATCGGGTCCAAGATTTGTTATCGGCATAACTCTCCAAGTCAAAGTCATCTTGTAAAGTACTTTCATATCAAATATGAATATATATATCTTTTAATGTATGAGGCTCTATACATAAAGAGGTTGTTTGGATTTTTAACTTATAAGGGTTTCCACCTTTGTGTATGAAATTCTTTTCATAAATAATCCCCTAATATAAGCTTGTGTATATAGTTATAAACTTCCAATCCACATGTCTTTAGTCATTATCGTGAGTCCTTAAGTCAAAATTGATTCCCTCCCCTTTTTACCACATGACTTCAATTTTTGTTTGATTCATTAATTAGTTAATATATATGGTTTTATTTTCAATCCGTGCCTCTTATAACGAAATCTATCGTTATTTTCCATGTAATGATAGCCCCCTTACCTTTTCCTTTTCGCTGAGGGAATCGTCTTTTTCCCACAACCTTATGATTATTATTATTTTATTTTATTTTATCATAAATATATTGAAGCATTTTATGCTCCTTTCGATGGAACATTCCATCGCTTGTCTTCACTCTCTTAAATCTTATGTAGAAACTAAGAATGAGTGCAGCTCCCTCTATCGAGGTTTAAACGAAGTTAGGGTTAGGTACCAAATCATGGTGTCCCAGTCGGGAAGGCACAGAATAAATCCCAAGAAGGTAAGGTAGTCCATTTAGGCTTACTTCTACCTAGGATGTTATTTGAGATATTCCGTAGTGGATTTCGGTCGCCCGTCGTCGAGCCGCGTCCAATCCTTAAGTCTCCTAAAGAACTTGGGGTAGTATCAAATACAAGGTCTTACTAGTTGGGCCTTGGCCTTGGGATCCTCACCAGAAGACAATTACAATAAAATGCAAAAAGGTTTACAACACATTCACAGGTATAGGAGGGATCTTACATCCTCTCCCCCTAAAATTAACTCCATCCCCAATGTTTCTTTATTTTTAACCAGTTTTCCTTTTTCCATTTTGTCATCTTTTCTTGTTTCGCCTTTCCTGTTCTGACCTTTCTTGACTTCTTCTCAAGTTTACCATCGCTCAATACCTGCAGTTTCTTGCAACAAGTTTTGGGTCTAGCCCACTATTTCTTCAGTACAACATGTACAAAATTGCAATTCAAGTAAACATATGCCATAGATTCCTTTGCATTGTAATAATATACGATTTTCTAGTGTTCCTTTATTCCATAGTATCTAGTCATTTTCATAATGCAATTTATTCTTCAACAAAACATGATTACTACCCTTTTCTGTTGGTGTTATTTCCAACATTTGGTCGATTAGGCCGTCCTCTACCTAAGGGACCATTACTTGACCTTACACATTAAGCAATGTAATAATCTTTTGGAAAAGTTATTTAACATGTTTTTACGTTCGTTTTGTTTTCCAAACTCCCTTTGAGTTTCTTTTTCCTGTTCTGGTGTGGACTTACAATAGTTCTAAGGTTACTCTCCTCAGTGACATCAAACAGCATCCTGTCTTCCAGATGTCTAATTTTTTTGCCTAGGTCTTTTTCCACACCATATGCCTAACACCAATGTGCTCATGCGGCAATCGCTTGCCTGACACCATTGTGCTCCTGCAACATATATGCCTAACACCGATGTGCTCACGCGGCAATCACTTTCCTAACACCATGGTGATCCCACGGTATTCAAATTTTTTTTCTTGTTCATATTCAGTATAAATTTTAACCTTGACTATTTGTAATGCACACTCCTTGTGCTTAGCATGACCTTACTGTCATTGTCCTGATTCATGAATCGTCTACATGGTTAGTCAAAGCGTTCATTGATGACCACAAAATTTCAAAAGGGAGATCAATTCATAACTTGCAGTGATTTTTTTAATCATCATTCTATGACTCTGTAATTACTCCTTACTGTTTTCCAAGCAATTGGGCGCAACTTATACACCCAAGTGGATTTATATATACCATAGTGTATGTGGTTTGTGACATTGGTCCTAATCTTTGTAGAACTCAACAGTCAATTTTGACTGATATCCCTACAAAATGTTAGCTCTTTCTCCTTACACAACGTTCCTACGTATCCCTGCATAAGTTAGCTCATAGCATTATACGACTTTCATGAATATCCCTGCATAAGTTAGATCCTAGCATTATACATCATTCATGCATATCTTTTCATAAATTAACTCACAACATTATACAACATTCCTTCATATCCTTGCAAAATTTAGCTCACAATATTATACAACCTTCATGTATATTCCTGCATAGGTTAGCTCTACAACATTCATGCATATCCTTTCAAAAGTTAGCTCACAACATTATACAACTTTCATACATATCCCTACATAAGTTAGCTCTCAGCATTATACAACCTTCATGCATATCCCTGCATAGGTTAGCTCTTAGCATCTCTTTATCACTCTAATGGTGTTTAATATTCATAACTTAATCAACAAATTCTCATAAATAAGTTAACATTATTGTTACACGCAGGCTTAGAAACCAATATTATTCACTAATTAAGTGTAACAACTAACCATTCCTAGGTTTATTAGTCTATGATAGCCACACTGAAATAACCAAACATAATTCTTCCTTCGAACATATGCATTTAGGACCCAAGTTGTATGATAGTTAGGTGCATACATATAGGTGAAAGGGTTTGGTTTAAAACTATTGGACCCAAACCTTGAGAACCATCACCTCCTCCTACCTTTGATCTCAATGTTCAATCCATAAATTTGTTTTGGCTATTATTGGTCATGCACCTCCAGCTAAAGATACTTTACCAACATTTATATGAATTCGTAGCCATTCGTCTAGCATGTATCCACACAATTTAATGCAATCATTTGTTTATGGTTTTTTTTACATGATATTCTAGACGTAAAGAGGTGTTTTATAATGTTAGTATTGCTAGCTTTTACACCTCTAACTTTTATTCTGAATCCGCCCATTTCCCATCAAGCTCTACAACATGGGTATAACATACTTGTAACCAACAAGTTCCAAGTGGCAGAAAAAGTTTTTAACATGATGTGATGATTCCTATTGGATCGTGTTACTTCCATATGAGTACATAACTTTTCCAAGGAGTTGACCTACCTCTCCATTTAATACAAGAACAAAATTATGAAATATTACTTATTGATGCTTTTCTTAATATGCCCAATATTTTAATTCCAATGTTAGATCACCCATTACTCTTGTTGTAACACATGTTACACGGAACACACCAATACTGTAAGGGGTATTGTTTTGCCAGGATTCTCCATTCCACTTCTGCAGTAATAATTTAGCATCATGCTTGGCTTAAGTTTAATTTTAGACTCTTCTTTAAGTTACCTTCGCGGGTTAGGATGGTTCTTATCATCACATTGTACACCCGGTAATAAGTTTTTAATAACATCTTTAAGATGAGCCTTAGCTCTTCATGCCTACGACCCTTTCCATATGGTTGGTGTTTCCAACTTTTCTTAAACAATGGTGATTTTTACAGTACCGAGAATTTCGTGTTTGGGACTTTTGTAAACATTATACAACATCAGTACTCTTTACATGGCTCCCAAATAATTTTATATATATTATGACTTCAAATGATCCTTAACATATTTTGCTAACACTCATGCATCTTTGTAAATATATATATATCCCAAGAGCCCATAGTTCATTATTCTTATGTTTAGTGCTTGTGACTCGGAGGCTTTAACTAATAAGAGCCTGTCATCTATACATGTCTAATAATCTATAGAATCAAACAAACATGAAAATTATTCCTCAATGTATTCATAAAATTTATAGCCCAACTTCCTGTTTGGGTCTAAACATGCAAGAACTACTCGCCTGCTTCTGGCTTTAATCCATGGTTAATATGATAACATACCTGGTCATGATATCCATTTCTTTTTTTTTACATATCTTCTTCGATCCTTGAGGCCCGCTTGGATAAATCGGTTCCCTCGTTCGTCATTGTCATGCATTCACAAAATCATTTGATTAGTTAGTCATAAACATGTTCATGCTCTTCAACTTCATGTTGAGCCCAAAATATGCCTGAGTATTGTCACTCCGGATCTGATAGCACTTGTAGCATACCCTTTAAACCTTAATGCCATGATTGGTGGAAAAGGGGTAAAGTTTCATTTCCACTATTGCTCCTTTGGCTGTATTACAAAATGATTCAGCTAGAGAGGAAAAATTGGAGTCATTAATTTGATCTTTTAGCAATTGGGAATCCAAGCGAAATAAAATAAAAGCAGGTGTGCAAGCACAACACACACTTATCAAAACAACCAGTCATGAAATCGTAGAGCCATAAAACAACTTATTTGCAAATCGCGGCACCTATATGTATGTATTGATTTAAATATTTTGCGGCTAACCAATGCTTACATATTTGAAAATATAATCTTATCAACTTCAGAGGCATATAAAATTCTTTATCTGCAAATCGCAGGCATCATACTTATTAAGCGGTAACACAATTCATGCATACCTATGATACAAAATTTGCAAGTAAAACCTTGTCAATTTCATAAGGAAAATAGTAGAGGCATACAACCATTAGTTTATTAAGCTGTAACCCATCGCATGCCTGATATGAATTTTACGCAAATACAACCTTACCAATTAACAGTTTAAGTTGTCCTCTCTAAGACTATTAAGCACTGCACAGGTGAAAAATACCACGCCACACTTTTATCAGTTTAACATAAGTCCTGAGCTCCCTTCTGGTGCAAACATAGCTTACCAGTATGTTGGTTATTAGGAACATTTTCAACATTTAGTTCTAGTGTTGGCATAGGAGGGTGTACTTGTAAGATTATCATGCTAGAAGTAACTTATGCATTAAATAAACAATTTTACAGGATCTATACGTAAAATTTTACTGTTTGTTATAACTTCCACAGGTCATCCTGTCAGTGTTAGACCTTGCAAGATAGTATATAAAAATAGTATATAAAAACAGCAGGACCAACCATTTTGATAAAAAGGAACCATCTACACATTGCATAAATATTGTATACTCAAAGCACATTAAGGCACAAACAATGCTACGTGCAACATTTACATCCACGGTACACAAAACAAGACCCAATGTACGTGGTTCACCCTAACCTTGGGGTTACGTCCACCAAAAAGTGTCATAAGCCCATGACATTTATTTTATTAAAAGAATATGCAAATCAAAGCGATACTATACATTTTGTTCCAATCGGTCTCCTCCCATGGGAGCCTCTCTGAACTAGTTCCGACACTATCCACAAGTGGGGCATTCAAAAAAAATCAATGCAGGTCTCCTATTATATTCAAAAAGGGTGGTAAACAGGCTGTTCCTTAATCACATTCGAATCAAACCAATAATATGTGTATGCTGTAAACACAAATTCTCTTTTTAGGGTAGAGAAGAACATACTCATTTTTCTTTTAGTGCCGGTCGTACATGAGCCGGTAGATATGTATTTTATTTCCCTTCAACTCCTAGAAGGAGACTTCATAGATGCAAGGGGATGGTTCACTAACCCCATAAAAGTTTTTTCTTTGCAGGTTTGCCTAGGCTATAACCACCAGATTCAGAGAGTCGATCAAAAACCCTAGTGACGCATCTATTCGAAGAGGAAAGGCCCATTAGAAGATTACACAAGGGTTTTGCAAGAACTTATATTCAAGATGACCGTACTCCCTAACCCAATGTGATATTCCTACCTATCAAACCCAAGGGCAAGATCAGAATAGAGGTAAGGCTCTTAAGGCCTTTTAAACCTCTATCGTTTTCCTAATACACAGCAGCAACAACTGTAATGATTCTTGTATCATTTTTCCTCTCAAAAATAAATACACATCAACTGTAATATGGAGTCCTGTAAAGCTCTTAATATCTGCAACCATAAAGATTTACTGGATCGTTTTACTCAATCAAAAAAATACACAGTAACTGTAATACACAGCATTGTAAGGCTCTTAATACACGGCAACCATAAGGATTTCTGGATCGTTTTCCTCAATAAAAAGAAATACACAGCGATTCCAAAGACATCGCGGACGGGTTCTTTTTCACACAGCGATTTCAAAGACATCATGGACGGGTTCTTTTTCACACAGCAATTTCAAAGACATCGTGGACGGGTTCTTTTTCACACAGTGATTTCAATTCTTTTTCACACAACGATTTTAAACAACATCGGGGTCAGTTTCATGGATCGTTTCCACACAGCCATTTCATGGATTGATTTTCACACACAGCAACTCCAATACAACATAGAGGGTTTTTAATGCATCATACAAACTACAAAATGGGAAGGCACGCCATGAAACCTGAAAGAGAAAAACAACAAAAATACAACCAATATCATTAAGAGAGGAAACTTACAACCTTCCAACCAAATTGTATGCAAGGAAAACCCTCGTGGCCACAACGTTCCATGGTTTGTTTTTATCACGAGCATCCGCCTAGAAGAGAATGCAGGCTCCTTCCTTAAGGGAAGAATGTCACGGTAATAATTTATTACCAGCATGCAAAACCCAAATACCGGAAGGGATTGCAGGAACATACTAGACTGCTACCTCTAGGGAAGGGGAGCACCGACTTGAGACGAAGTCTGTCCTTTTATGGTTGCGCTCTTTCTTCCCCCCATAATCCATGTTTCTCCCTGGTGAAAATAAATCATGGAATTAATTAATGCCTCCAGGTTATTAGCCGTAGCTCACTTAATGGTTTCCACTATGGGCATGAAGGAGTCAGGGAATCTTACGCTTCAAAAAATCCAGGTTCGTTAAATAAAGGTAACGCCTCCTTAATCTCAGCTTATCAAAAGTTAAGACCAGCAGAGGAAGGAAATAACGCCTCACCCCATTTTGTATTCCATGAAAAGGTTCAATGCAAGCTTTAAGTTCATGCACTTTATAAAGAAGAGAAGCTTATCCCACAAGATTTGATAGAAGGTGGCAACGCTGGTACTCACTCGATTCAGGCGGAGATGCCGCCTTAATGTAGGTTTTGGAAAACTGATGGATGTTTACTTGCTTATGATGCACCCGTGAGGATAGGAATTATGTGCCAGACTAATGTATTTAGTAGCCAAAGTAACACCTCAAGAATGAATTACTACACTATAATATAGGCATGTTCCCGCAGGGTTCCAAATAAGAACCAATTAGGAGGGGCTTTTAAAAGAGAGGTTGCTGGTTGGTTGTTTAGACCCAGGCTGTTACCCATAGAAGAAGCCTTGCATGGTTGCTAAAGCCTGGTATCGGGTCCAAGATTTGTTATCAGCATAACTCTCCAAGTCAAATTCATCTTGTAAAGTACTTTCATATCAAATATGAATATATATATCTTTTAATGTATGAGGTTCTATACATAAAGGGGTTGTTTGGATTTTTAACTTATAAGGGTTTCCACCATTGTGTATGAAATTCTATTCATAAATAATCCCCTAATATAAGCTTGTGTATGTAGTTATAAACTTCCAATCCACATGTCTTTAGTCATTATCGTGAGTCCTTAAGTCAAAATTGATTCCCTCCCCTTTTTACCACAGGACTTCAATTTTTGTTTGATTCATTAATTAGTTAATATATATGGTTTTATTTTCAATCCGTGCCTCTTATAACGAAATCTAGCGTTATTTTCCATGTAATGATAGTCCCCGTACATTTTCCTTTTCGCTGAGGGAATTGTCTTGTTCCCACGGCCTTATCATTATTATTATTTTATTTTATTTTATCATATATATATATATATATATATATATATATATATATATATATATATTGAATCGTTTTATGCTCCTTTTGATGGAACATTCCATCGCTTGTCTTCACTCTCTTAAATCTTATGTAGAAACTAAGAATGAGTGCATCTCCCTCTATCGAGGTGTAAACGAAGTTAGGGTTAGGTACAAAATCATGGTGTCCCAGTCGGGAAGGCACAGAATAAAGCCCCAGAAGGTAAGGTAGTCCATTTAGGCTTACTTCGACCTAGGATGTTATTTGAGATCTTCCGTAGTGGATTTCGGTCACCCGTTGTCGAGCCACGTCCAATCCTTAAGTATCCTAAAGAACTTGGGGTAGTATTGAATACAAGGTGTTACTGGTGGGGCCTTGGCTTTGGGATCCTCACCAGAAGACAATTACAATAAAATGCAAAAAGGTTTACAACACATTCACAGGTCTAGGAGGGATCTTACAAGTGGTTTCTAAGAGTTTGTCATGGAAAAAGTAAGGTTGATCTCTGGTTCCCTTATCAAGCCACCTTCTCCTTGCATGGTGGTTGTTAAGAGTTTGTCATGGAAAAAGTAAGGTTGATCTCTGGTTCCCTTATCAAGCCACCTTCTCCTTGCATGGTGGTTGTTAATATGTTTCTAGTTTTAACCTATCTTCTTTTTCAAGAGATCGAAGAACAAAATGTTTGGTAAGTTATTAACAAAAACCTAAAAAAATAATTCCACTCATTTTGTTTTTAATTCGATAAAAAAATTTTATTACTCATAGACTAGTCCATACATTGTTTAAAAGTCTTAAACTTGGCACACTCTGCTAGA
The DNA here is from genome assembly GCA_001517045.1 of Pseudotsuga menziesii. Classification (NCBI taxonomy): domain Eukaryota; kingdom Viridiplantae; phylum Streptophyta; class Pinopsida; order Pinales; family Pinaceae; genus Pseudotsuga; species Pseudotsuga menziesii. The sequence goes on along the minus strand of LPNX011131563.1, from coordinate 320,281 downwards.
AGCAATGGCATTAACTCAAAAGTGTAAGGGTATGAGTTAGACCGGATTGATAAGCCTCAGTATCATCCTAGAGCTCCCTTTCGATGTTGTTTTTTAGTGAAGAAAACACACAGGTGCTTATGGATAGATGCCAGCTTGTTATTGTTTTTGTTTTACTGTAATTAGTTGTAGTTTTACTGCATTAATAAGTAGGTAGAGGCCATGTGGATGGTTTCTTAAAAACCCTTGGGGTTTATGTAAAAGGGATAAGGGTCACAAGTTTAAATGGTAAAAAATATTCTTATCTCACTGGAATTTTTATTTATAAACGACTTTCAACGTATGGAGGAAATAATATTTACCCACGATGCAGAAATTTACGACGCTTACTATAACCTCTGTTTAGGCAGATTATGAAACTGTAAAAAAAATTACTTTAGGGTTTGAAAATAATATTGTTTTGTTTAGGAGAAGCAATTAAAGAAAACTCTTTGTGTTAATAAATTCATATTATGCGGTTTTTATTTGTTTCTTTGAGTAAGATAAGCCACAGATTTGCACCTTAAGGAAATTTTCTGGTTAAGAATATCTGCAAATATGAACTATGTTTAAACATTTGTTGTATTATAACTACAGCTACAATAGTGATAAAAAAAATATAAAAAGTTATTGTTGTTTTTGGGTAAAATCTAACTGAATAGTTTATTTACAATCTTTTAGATGCAAACCCTGTGATTTGGTTTTGTTCTTTTAGTAACGATAAGAACTCGTAAAATATTTAGTTATAATGGTTTTGTACAACCGGGTTATGAAAATATTGTTTAGGTTTTTATTTACTAAACAATTTAAATAGATAGTTTGTTTTAAAAGATTTACATTTGTTTTTGTTAATAGTATAAGCATTATTTTAAAAAAAAAAAATTTCTATTTTAAAAAAGAAAAAACTAGATGTCTTAATCTTGGATTTACTTAATCAGTTGGTTTAACTATATCTAGATATAATTAATTAATTACACAGTTTTACTATAATATTAATAGTATTACAATGATTGTTTAATGTGTAATTTTTTTATTAAGTAGTTTGAATATAATTAGTACTATGAAAATAACTCTAATTACTCACATTGATACATAAAATTCTTTTATTCAATAAAATAATTCTCTAAAAGAACATGATGCTCATTAACCTAACCAAATTAAACTCATAGTAAAAAGTACTAAATTAGAGTAGACTCAAATTATCTATTTCGTGTATAAAATCATTCTCATTTACTTTTTAATTAAACCTGTTGTACTAGAGAACTTCATTATATGATGAATGGAAAAATAAAGCAAAGGATTTCATCCATTAGCCAAATAATTCTAACGCTGGGTCATTTATTCAAATAAAATTTAACTAGTAAAATTCTTTGAACTAAAAGCATATTTACACAGTCTAATTGCAGGAACAAATTATCCTAACTTAATAGTAATCTAGTCATAACTTTATCCATTCTAGTACTTTTACTTTCATAATGTGAATAAAATAACACTTTGGAACCTCAGAACTTGTAGAGGAAACAAGCATCCTAAGAAGCCCATTCCACCCAACCAATTATTGAAGATAACTGAGTTGTTTTTCTGATGACCCCCAATCCTGTCGACTCATCAACCTGGTTGAAAGCATTGGGTAAGAGTATGGAATATAAAAACCCCTGTAACTCCACATAAGTATTCAACATTGATACTTCTTCCTTCTGTAGTAAATAACTCAGGTAATAAGCTGCAACAGTTCTGAAAAAAACCTTCACACCCAAACCACTTGTGCCTTTCCCCTCATCGAATCTCTTGTTCACATTTTTCACTTAAAAAAATTCACAAATAAAAATTGAACCACCTCCTGTGAATTCGATGGGTAAATATAAGCATTCCTAGGCATTTGGTTAGTTTTTCACTTAATGAGCCACCTGCTCTTGTTCCACTTTCTTGGGGAACATGACCACAATTTTAGGGAAGTTCCCCCCTACAATAACAAAATTCATTGAGGATGCTTCCATGTGTGAGTTTTATCTTACCCCAGTCTTATCTACCAAGTGACCAGTAGACACTCTTTCAAAAACTTCCTTAAGTTGTTTGTCTCTTCTTTTATTTATTTATGAATAAAATATTCAGCAAAATTAATTACAATCATTCTTTGCCCCACTTGGTCAATAATCACAAACTTTACAATAAAAAAATATATAATGTCTTCTTAAACATAAAATGTTACTGCAATTCGAGTTATGTGATATACACCCCCGTCAAGTATAACATCCTCCTTGATGTTACTTTATTTAGCATCCTCAGAGTTTCCCTAGAACAGAATTGGATAGGTTGCCCGCATATGAATCTCCAATTCCCAGGTTGCTTCATCTGGAATAAGGTGCTTCCATTGCACCTTCACCTTCGCAATTGTGCGATTTCAAAGCAAGATATCCATCTTGTCGAGGATACAATCTGGTTCCACTAGAAAATCTTCTTCGGGTTTCACCTACACATCATTCTAATTTATAACATGAGTAGCATCATGTATAAATCTCTTTAAAAAATAGACATCAAAAACATTATAAAATTTAAGATTCTATAGTAAGGTGAGTTGGTATGCCACCTCTCGAATTCAAGACAATATTTCGAAGGGCCCATAGTACATGGGTGCTAACTTAGCACAACTTCCTAACTTTAAAGAACTATTTCTAGGTTTTACTTTTATGAAAAGATGTTGTCTTATGTCAAACTCTTTCTGAGTTTTTTTAAGATCTGCTTGACTCTCTTGTTTGTCTTGTGGAACCTTCAAATTACATTATACCTTCTTCACAATTAATTATTTCTTCTTTAATAACTCAGGTCCTGGTACTAACATGTCAACTAGGTTACTCCATGAGATAGGAATATTGCATTTTCTTTCATACAGAATTTGAAATGGGTTGAATCTTGCTGAAGCTTGGTAGTGGTTGTTATTTGCAAACTTGACCAAGTGTAAGTAGTCCTCCCACTTACTTGGTTGTTCTCTAGCATACATCCTTAGCATATCTTCCAAGATTTGATTTACCCTTTCAGTTTTCCCATTTATCTACGGATGAAAAGCTATACTTAAATTTAAGGTAGTGTTTAAACATTTAAATAAATATTTTCAAAAGTTTCTCGTGAACTTAGGGTCTCTTTCAAACATTATAACTTTCGGTATTCCATGTAAACAAAATATGTGTTTCATAAACATTTCAGCAACATTAGCAGCCTTATGAGTGGTCTTTACAGGTATAAAATGGGTTTCTTTACTGATTTTTTCAACCACTACGATTATTGAATCATTATGATTATGATTTCTAGGTAAAACTGTAATAAAATCAAGGCTAATTATTTCTCATTTTCAGCTAGGAATTGGTAATGGTTGTAACAAATCGACCAGATGTTGATGTTCAGTATTAACCTATTGACATTTGAAACAACTAACAATATATTCTACCAACCCATTCTTCATATTTGGCCAAAAATAATCTTTCTGTAACATAGATATTGTCTTTTGATAACTAGGGTGTCCTAAGTAGGGAGTCTTATGTATTTCATTTAAAATGAACAGATTAATTTTAGGTACATTTGGTATATAAATCCTATTTTTATAAAGTATTAACTCTTTTTGATTTAGACTATCACCTATACTTTAACCCTCAGTTACATTTTCTTCCACTTTAGCTTGTAATTTCTGATCATTTTCATCCAATTTTACTCTTTCTTCAAGTTGATCTTCTAAATTTGTTTTATAAGTACTGATTGCTTCCATGAAATTTAATCTTTCATTTCCACTCAAAGCATTAGCTACTTTATTTTATTTTCCCTTGACATGTTGGATATTGAAATCATACTCGCTAAGGAAATCTAGCCACCTAGATTTCCTTTCGTTTAGATTTGGTTGATCCAACAAATACTTTAAACCTTATTACCCGCCATTAACATAAATTTTCTTCCGATCAAGTGATGGCGCCACATCTTTAAAGCATGTATCACGACAGCCAATTATAAATCGTAAGCAGCGTAACTTTTATCGTGAATTTTAATTGTCCTAGACTCGTATGATATTACATTTCCTTCTTGAGTCAATACCCCACCAAGGCCATCGTTGAATGCATCATTGCATACAAGAAAATCTTTTTTAGGATCAACAATTCTTAAAATTGGTGCAGTATTTAATAATTCTTTTAATTTCTAAAAACTTTCTTCACTTTTTTTATTCCATTCAAATTTATTTCCTTTCTTCTGTAAAGAAGTTATGGGATTTGTGATCCTTGAGAATCCCTCAATGAACCTTCTCTAGTAACCAATGATCCCCATGAATGAACACAAATAAATCACATCCTTTGGGACTGGCCATTTTTCAATTACTTTTATTTTATCTAGATCAACCGAGACCCCATATTTAGTTATTACGTGACCCAAGTATTGCATTTTATCTTTAGAGAAGCTTCACTTACTAAACTTGGCATAACCCTAATGTTCCTTTAACACTATTAAAATAATTTTTAAGTGTTCCTCGTGCTCTTCTTTAGTCTTAGAATAAATTAAAATATCATCAATAAAAACTACTACAAATTTATCAATATATTTATGTAATACATTATTCATTAAACACATGAAGACAGTCGAAGTATTAGTGATCCCAAATGGCATGACCACGAACTCATAGTGACCATATATGGTCCTATAAGTGTTAGTTTTTCAACATTAAGCTAGCATTATTAGGATCTTTAACTGAGAGAATAACAAGTACAACAATCAAACACAAGAGATAATGAACACAATGTTTTTCAATGGAGAAACCATAAATGGAGAAAACCCCACAACGTTTTCAGAGATAGAATCAACACCAAAATAGTAAAAACCCAAAATAGTAAGTAATATCCTGACAGCAGAAACATTCTTCTTATCTAGCCCCAGTGTCTTCTCCTTCCTCAACTATGCGCTACACTTGAGTGTGTTTGTGATGTGTACTAAATAGAGAGTCCAACTCTCTATTTATACTAATCTCGGCATGACGAAAACCCTGTTAGGGCCGACCTCTACTAGGAAAGTCTAATAAACCTAGTGCCACAGAACTGCGGGGACTTTAACCCTTAGAAAATTGGACGGTTACCCAAAATGACTTGACATGACTTGTTTACATTGTTGATCCTCCCGATCGGAACATTGGGGCATGTTGATGTATATGTAACTTCGGAATGTATTCTTCTATGTATTTTATGTATTGTAATCCGATGTTTATTTCGGGATGTTTCTATTAGGTATTTGAGTCATGTGTTCATGCCCCGATGTTCCGATCGGGAGGCTTAATAATGTAAACAACTCATGTCAAGTCATTAGGTAAGTCCCCACAGTTTCAGGGCACTTGAGTTATTATACACTAATTAAGGTGTAGGCTCAGGTAAGTATTTGTTAGTCGAGCCTATGTGTGAAAATGCAATTCAAGTGAACGGAAGAATATAAATAGAGAGTGAGACTCTCTATTTATCATACACATCATTCACTCTCTTAAGTGAGGTGCACTTGTGGAGGAGGAAATATACTGGGACTAGAAGGCCACTGCTGTTGGGAGATCTCTTACTGTTTTGGTACTGATTTTTATCTTAGAGGAAGTTGCGGGGTTTTCTCCTTTATGGTTTCCCCAAGGAAAATATATTTGCGTCTCTTGTCTCTTGTGATGTGCTTATGTTTTATTGTAGTGCTTGTTATTCTCTCAGTGAAAAGATCCTAAGTTAATAATGCTAGCTTAATGTGATGAAAAATTAACATGGTATCATATATAACCTGAGAAGAAGACATTGTGCAGCTATAGGAACTAGGGCTTCCTAGTTTGTGTATATTCCTCCACATATTTTTAGCAAAAGTATGCTAGGATGACTCTCCATTGAAGGGTGCATCTTTCTGTCGATGTGGAATTCAATTTCAACCATTTTCAGTTTCGATGTGGAAATTAGGGATTTCTACAGAAGAGGAATTTTTGAGTGAGACCAGAATAGGATTGTTCTCCTAATCAAAACCGAATTTTAGAGACCTGGATCAATAAATTTGGTTGGGTGAAACTCGAGGGAAGTCAAAACCTAGTTTGACCCTGAGCTAGGAGAAACCCTAAATACTAAAACTGCCAAGTTTTGGTACAGTCGCTATATTTCGAGATTGGTGACATATCAGAAGCTAAAAATTCCAGGGGAGGAATATGGAATCCTTATGAATCCTGTGTCAAAAAATCAGACTCAGATTCGCTATACTCCAGGAGATATGATCTCTCCATGTTAGGGTTCCAGCCTCTTCCAGAATTCATCCCTGAACAGGACATCTGGGGCGATCTTTAATATCTTGAGATACAAAGGTCCAAATGGAATTATGGAATATGTTCCAAAAAGGGTATGAACTGTGATTTTGGTGGTCCAAATATCAGACTCAGAAGATGAACCAGCGACACGTGGAATGCCGTACAACTTCACTGTTCTGAACAGTCCTGTAAAAGGTCACCATGGGAAAAGGATCATAAATCCCAAATGGTGAAACCAATTCTGATGAAACCCACGGTGTTGGATCAGAGACATGAGAGGTTACCTTAGGGAGAAATTTTAGACATAGAGGAGCATTAAGTTTAGAGATATCACAGAAACAGTAATAGGAATTTATGCAGAAGAAATCAGAAAATTAGGGCTTCCTATTTTGGGAGCTTCCCTCCACTGTTTTCAGAAAAGGAGTACATTGGACAGCTCCATTTGAAGAGATCTATCTGTTTGTCCAATCATATCTGAAAGTTTTCAAATTTTGAAAATTAGGGTTTCTACGACAAACTCTAGATCAGCGAACTCCAGGACAAGGACGAACACCTCAAATCGGTAAGATCTAATCTTTTGCTATTTCCATTTGAGGTTCTCATTTCAATATGATCTATCACAATAGATTGATCATAAGCTTCGTGAAGTTGACAAATTCCAAGCATAGAAGTATTTGATCTCTCTGAATAGACTGGATTGGACACCTACATGAGTATAGAGGTTCCAGTTTCAGAGGGAGATGAGGCCAAAGAAGACATCATGCTCATGTTATAGAGGATGGTGAACCATCTAGAAAGAGATCCAGATATGAAAGTGAATATTCTTCAAGCGAGGATGAATATGTTCTGATATCAGCTCTCACAGGTAACATTACTCATGGAAATGATGATTGGCTTATAGACAGTGGGGCTTCCAAATATATGACGGGATTCAAGCAATCCTTTGTAAGACTGTCAGAACATGAATCACCTCACAAGGTGAAACTAGGAGATGGCTGTCAATATCCAATAAAAGGTAGTAGGGAATATTCATACAAGCTAGACCCTGGTAAGTCTCTAACAATGAAATAAGTATTGTTTGTTGTAGGACTCAAGAAGAACCTTCTCTCCATTTCATCATTGATGCAAAAGGAATGCAGGTTGCATTCATAGATGGTGAATTCATCATATGGCCAAAAGGAAAGACTATTGATGATGCGGTAGTGATTGGAGAACACAAAGGAGGCTTGTACAAATTGAAGGGCTATCCAGAACAAGCCTTGATCCATGAAATAGTAGAGCCAAATGAGCTTTGGCATAGAAGGCTTGCACACGTGCATTACAGAGAACTACCTATCGCAAGCAAAGTTGCTGAAGGTCTTCCAGAATTTCAAGCTATTTGAAGGGAAGAACAAAAATCAGAAGATGACCTAAATAAACCAATTGAAGAATGTGAAGATCTAGAATGCAGAGACCATGCAGTCATAAGAGTCTCACAAAATCAAGAACAACTTGAAGTGGTAAAAGAAGAAGTGAAGAATGCAGAAGTGGTGATGGCCATTTTGAATGGCCTCCCAGGATCGTAGGATTCATTCATGTGAGAAATGTGTGCCAGAAGGAAGTGATTACTTTCAATAGGCTATAGAAAGAGAACTCACAAGAAGAAGAAGCTCGAGAAGAGAATATGGGAGCAACTGAAGATCAAGCTCTTACCATCCAAAGAAGATCCCTCAATCAATGAGGAATATGAAGATCTCAACTCTTGAAGAACTTCTTATCCACCTTAGCTTTTGGATAAGAAACGATGCTATGAAGAACAAGATGAAGCTGAAGGCTCAAGAAGGAGTCTACCCTCAAAACAAATAAAGATAAGTATTCAATTGTCATTTCATTATATTATTTTGTTATGCATTTGTTTATATTTAGTTACTGTATTATGCATGATAGGATGTTTGCATTAATGACAGAATACTACCAATATGCACGTGATGGGTAAGTAGCTCATGGGGCTATACAAATTCTCCATTGCTACTTATATAGAATGAAACCTCTTTGCTGACATATTGGATTAGTGCACAATATCAATGTTGTCCTGGTAGAGATGGAAGGCATCTAGAAAGTTTCAATAAGATATGGATGAATGTTGTATTGGCTAAAGTAGTTGCATGATCATATATTTATGCATAAGTGTTTGTCAGTATAAATAATCCTTATGAAATGTTTCTAACCATACAATTTCATTTTACTTGTAGGAAAGATTGCATACATAATTGCCTACAAGCAAAGAAGAATGAAGAATTGTTCCGAAGAACAAGTGAGGACAGTTCAAAGACAAAGAATAATATGATGAGTGCAGTGACATCATTGATGCAGAACCTTCTAGCCACCAAGAAGAAAGGGAAGATCAGTTCAACAAGAATGATGTCTGGGCATAGTATCGAGACCTGAAGAGAAGTTCATAGTTCCATCATGCAGTAGATGGAAACATCGTGGGATACAATGAAAGATTCGTAGCATAAGGCCTCTCATGAAGAGAAGGCATAGTCTACAAAGAAAAATTTACAGCTAATAGAAGTGAAGTCACATGACATGCATAATCATGTGTGCAAATGAAAGAAGGCCTTATACGAGTTCAGAAGACACCCATGGGATAACACATACATGATGAGCTTGATCAATATCTTAACCTTTGCTACAAGGTTGATAGAGGATGACAAGCTCACAGATGGGTGCAAGATGAACTTTTGAAAAAGTTCAAGATAGATGATATTAGTATCCAGTGATCCTAGATGGATACTACTTGTCACTCCATTATAGAATGTTTTAGTGCATAGAGTACGGAAGACAGAGGGAGTATGATGCTCCGCTTCAAAGGGAGTGATTGCAGAAGATCCTGAGGTTCGACATGGTATGCCAGGATGGTCAGATTACTGATGATTCTAGGATTTACTGAGAGTAAAGAGCATTCCAACCTTTGATCCAAGGTTGAAGGTGGAAGACCAGTGATTCTCATGTTATGTGTCGATGCACTACTGTTCTAGGTATGGAGGTGTGGCAGAGTACAGATGGGATCTTCCTTGGACAAGGGAAGTATGCAGTAGAGATCCTGAAGAGATTCGGGATGATGGACTGCAAGGCGATGGCCACACCTATGGCATCGAAACTAAAGATATTGAGTGATGCTTCGTCAAAGTCAGTTGATGCTATGATGTATCGTCAGATGATTGGGTCATTGATGTACCTGACAAACACGAGACCAGACATTTGCTTTGCTGTGAACACCTTGAGCCAGTACCTGATAGATCCAAGAAGTGTTCACTTGAATGCTGCAAAGCATATTCTGAGGTAACTGATGGGTACAGTTGATTATGGGCTCAAGTACAATGCGAATCAAAAGATTAACCTAGAAGGTTATGTTGATTTAGATTGGGTAGGCAGTGCCATTGACAGGAAGAGTACTTCAGGATGTTGCTTCAGTATGGGATCAAGTGTGATCTCTTGGTTTAGCAGGAAGCAATCCTGTGTGGCACTGAGTACAGCTGAAGCAGAGTATGTCGTAGCTTGTTCAGCTAGTTGTGAGGCAGTATGGCTGCGGAAGCTACTGTCTGATATATTTGATATCTAGTTGGATGCTACTTGTATACATTGTGACAACCAGAGTTGTGTGAAGTTTTCAGAGAATCGAGTGTTCCATGACAATTCGAATCATATCGAGATCAAGTATCACTATATTAGGGATATGGTGCAGACAGGAGCAGCGAAGCTCCTATATGTTGCGATGGAGGAACAGATAGCTGATGTATTAACGAAGCCATTGGCTAGGATGAAGTTCGAGTACTTCAGAGAGAGACTTGATGTTATCCAAATCGAGGTTCCCTCCAAGAGAAAGTGATGAGACCCATAGCCATTCTGACATGGTGAGAGGATTGGTTCCTTCCATGGTCAGATGTAAGGGCTGAGCCATTCTGTCATGGTGGGAGGATTTGGTTCCTTCCATGTCAGATATGAGTACTAGAGATCCAAAGCCATTCTGACAAGTAGGTCAGATATAAGGGATTAGCCACTCTGTCATGGTGAGAGGATTTGGTTCCTTCCATGTCAGATATGAGTGCTGACTACCATTCTGGGAATGGAGGCACCTGGTCAGTTACCAGGATCACTCAGTCCAGGACTGAGAGAGCCATTCTGATGAGTAGGTCATATGTAAGGGCTAAGCCATTCTATCATGATGATAGGGTTTCTCCCTTTCATGTCAGATATGAGTGCTGGCCATTCTGTCGAGCAGGACAGATGTAAGATAAATTTCCATTCTAGGAATGGAGGCACTTGGTCAGTTACCAGGAACACTCAGTGTAAGAACTGAGTAGCCATTCTGATGTGATAGAGGGATGTGTTCCCACTTGATCAGATGTAAGGGCTGAACCATTCTGTTCATGGCTAAAGGATTAAGTTCCTTCCATGCCAGATGTGAGTGTTGGCCATTCCAATGAGCAGGTCATATGTAAGGGCAACTGCCATTCTCTAGGATAATGGAGGCACCTGGTCAGTTACCAGGTAGCTCAGTCGAGGAGGACTGGGGGCCATTCTAATATGATTTCTGGGATGTGTTCCCCTCATGATCAAATATGAGTGCATGCCCTTCCATCATTGTGAGCAGGATGTGTTCCTGCCTGGATGGATGTAAGTGCTGAGCCTTGTCACAGATGATAGTAGGTGTGTCCTATCATGCTAGTGACTATAAGTGTTGTGCCATTTCACAGATGATAGTAGGTGTGTCCTATCATGCTGGTGACTGTAAGTGCAGTGCAATTTCACAGATGGTAGTAGGTGTGTCCTACCATGCTGGTGATTGTAAGTGCAGAGCCTTTTCACAGATGGTAGTAGGTGTGTCCTACCATGCTGGTGATTATAAGTGCTGAGCCTTTCCACAGATGGTAGTAGGTGTGTCCTATCATGCTGGGGACTGTAAGTGCAGAGCCTTTTCACAGATGGTAGTAGGTGTGTCCTACCATGCTGGTGATTATAAGTGCTGAGCCTTTCCACAGATGGTAGTAGGTGTGTCCTACCATACTAGTGGATGTGAGCGCTGTGCCTTTCCACAGATGATAGTAGGTGTGTCCTATCATGCTGGTGGTTGTAAGTGCTGAGCCATTTCACAGATGATAGTAGGTGTGTCCTATCATGCTGGTGAATGTGAGTGCTGGGCCTTTCTGATGGGATTGTAGTTTACTACATGATCATATGTGAGTGTTGGGCGTGCCTTTCTAACGACAAGGTCAGATGTAAGTGCTAGGAGAAGACCTACATGAGGGTAGGCCTACAACCAGCATGAAAAAGGGCTAGCTCTGTAGAAATTCCTACGACGAGAAGAATCATGAGATAGCACCAGTGTTGATCTAGATCAAGTGATGATCCAGATCTAGTAATGATGATCCAGCAGTGATGATCCAGATCGAGTGGTGATCCAGATCCAGTCCAGTGATGTTGATCTAGATCGAGAGATGATCCAGATCTAGTGATGATGTTTTATGTTGATCCATATCAAGAGATGATCCACATCCAGTGATGTTGATCCAGATCCAGTGATGATGTTCTATGTTGATCCAGATCGACAAATGATCCAGATCCAATAAAGATGACTTGAAGATGAAGATGACCTGAAGACGAGATGATCCAGCTGATACAGAGAAGAAGACTAGTGCTGAAAATTGTGTCGAAATAATACCTTCCTAGTTAAGAGGGAGTGTTGATGTATATATAACTTTGAAATGTATTCTTCTATGTATCTTATGTATTATAACCCGATGTTTATTCTGGGATGTTTCTATTATGTATTTGAGTCATGTGGTCATGCCTCGATGTTCCGATCGGGAGGATTAATAATGTAAACAAGTCATGTCAAGTCATTAGGTAAGTCCCCACAGTTTTGGGGCACTTGAGTTATTATACACTAATTAAGGTGTAGTCTCGGGTAAGTATTTGTTAGTCGAGCCTACGTGTGAAAATGCAATTCAAGTGAACGGAAGAATATAAATAGAGAGTGAGACTCTCTATTTATCATACACATCATTCACTCTCTTAAGTGAGGCGCACTTATGGAGGAGGAAATATACTGGGACTAGAAGGCCACTGCTGTTGGGAGATCTCTTACTGTTTTGGTGCTGATTTTATCTTAGAGGAAGTCGTGCGGTTTTCTCCTTTATGGTTTCCCCCAGGAAAATCTCTTTGTGTCTCTTTTCTGTTGTGATGTGCTTATGTTTTATTGATGTGCTTGTTATTCTCTCAGTGAAAAGATCCTAAGTTAATAATGCTAGCTTAATGTGATGAAAAACTAACAGGGCATGACAACATGACTCAATTACATTATAGATAATTTCAAGAATAAACATCGAGTTACAATACATAAGATACATAGATGAATACATTTTGAAGTTACAAATACATCAACACTCCCTCTTAACTAGGAAGGTATTCTTTCGACACAATTTTCAGCACTGGTCTTCTTCTCTGGATCATCTCGTCATCTGCATATTCAAGTATTATTAGTCCTCAAGTCATCTTCATCTTCAAGTAATATTCATCTTCAATTCATCTTCATCTTTGGATCTAGATCATCACTCGATCTGGATCATCATTGGACATCATCACTGGATCTAGATCATCACTCGATCTGGCTCATCATTGGGCATCATCACTGGATTTGGATCATCACTCGATCTGGGTCATCACTGTTGGATCATCATCACTAGATCTAGATCATCACTCGATCTGGATCATCACTAGGCATCATCACTGGATCATCACAGGTGCTATATCATGTTTCTTCTCGCCATAGGAAGTTCTACAGAGCCATCCCTTTTTCATGTTGGTTGTAGGCCTAGCCTCCATGTAGGTCTTCTTTAGCACCTATATCTGACCTGCTAGTTAGAATGGCATGCCCAACACTCACATCTGATACTGAGTGAGCACATCCCAACAATCGCATCACAAAGTTATAGAACTCACATCCGATCATGAGGAAACATATCCCAAGACCCCCATCGGAAAGGCTCAGTACTCACATCCAATCATGAGGAAACAAATCCCAACAACCCTATCAGAAAGGTTTAGCACTCACATCTGATCATGAGGGAGCACATCCCAACAACCCTATCAAAATGGCTCAACACTCACATCCATCCATGAGGGAACACATCCCAACAACAATGATGGAATGGCTCTGCACTTACATCCACCCACGACGGAACACCTCCCAACAACAATGATGGAAGGGCTTTGCACTTACATCCACCCATGAGGGAACACATCCCAACAACAATGATGGAAGGCCTCTGCACTTACATCCACCCATGAGGGAACACTTCCCAATAACAATGATGGAAGGGCTCTGCACTTATATCCACCCATGAGAGAACACATCCCAACAACAATGATGGAAGGGATTGTACTCATATCTGATCATGAGGGAACACATACCAATAGTCATATCAGAATGGCCCCAAGTCCTAGACTGAGCTACCTAGTAACTGACCAGTTGCCTCCATTCTCCTAAAGAATGGAAATTGCCCTTACATCTGACCTACTTGTCGGAAAGGCAAACACTCACATCTGACATGGGAGGAACCTAATCCTTTAGCCATGACAGAATGGTTCAGCCCTTACATCTGATCAAGTGGGACCACATCCCTCTGTCACATCAAAATGAATTCTCAGTCCTATACTGAGTTTTCCTCGTAACTGACCAGGTGCCTCCATTCCTAGAAAGGCAGTTTCCCTTACGTCTGTCCTACTCGAAAGAATGGCTAGCACTCATATCTAACATGGAAGGAACCAATCCTATCACCATGAAAGAATTCCTCATCCCTTACACCTGACCATGGAAGGAACCAATCTTCTCACCATGTCAGAATGGCTATGGGTCTCGTCACTTTCCATTGGAGGAAACCTCGATCTAGAGAACACCAAGATTCTCCTTGAAGTAGTCAAACTTCAGCCTAGCCAATGGCTTCTTCAATACATCATTTATTTGTTCCTTTGTCGTAACATACTGGAGCTTCACTACTCCCCTCTGCACCATATCCCTAATATAGTGATACTTGATCTCGATATGCTTCGACTTGTCATGGAACACTGGATTATCTGACAACTTCACACAACTTTGGTTGTCACAATGTATACAAGTAGCATCCAACTGGAGATCAAATAAATCAGACTATAGCTTCCTTAGCCATACTACCTCACAACTAGTTGAACAAGCTACGACATACTCTGCTTTATCTGTACTCAGTGCCACATAGGATTGCTTCCTGCTAAACTAAGAGATCACACATGATCCCATACTGAAGCAACCATTAGAGGAAATTTCAACTCAAAATGGGCCTTTTAACTTTGATTCAAATTCCATGTCATCATGTGTTAGCCAATGAAATTTATTTAAATTTGAAATATCGTATAGGTCTTAAACACCTTTTTAATATGAATTTGGTGATAGGCATCATAAAAAAAACTACTTTTTTTGTTTGTATTTTTGACATATCTCCCTGTGCTTTTACTCAAATTTCGATCGGGAGAACTCGATGGATGCGGAATTAAATTACACATCCAACAAGTACCCACTCGGCATACTTTTGACGGACCCCTCTACCCCAAAAACCAGAAATAACTGAAAAAATGGAATGATGACATCATCATTCCATTTTTCAGGTATTTCTTGTTTTTGGGGTAGCGGGGTCTGTCAAAAGTATGCCTAGTGGGTACTCGTTGGATGCGGAATTTAATTCCGCATCCAACGAGCTCTCCCGATCGAAATTTGAGTAAAAACATAGGGAGATATGTGAAAAATACAAACAAAAAAGTAGTTTTTTAATTTTCTTCCACCAAAATTAATAAATATTATTTTATTATTTTAACTATTATTTTATTAGTTCATTTTAGGAGGCCCATTTTGAGTTGAAATTTCCTCTAATGACCCTGAAGTGCTCTTCCTATCGATGGCACTGCCCAATCTGAATCAATAGAACCCTCCAAGTTAATCTTCTGATTCACATCGTACTTGAGCCCATAATAAACTATACTCTTTAGGTACCTCAGAATATGCTTTGCACCAATCAAGTGAACATGTCTTGGATCTGTCAGAAAGTGGCTCAAGGTCTTCACAGCAAAGAAAATATCTGGTCTCATGTTCGTCAGGTACATCAAGGACCCAATCATCTGACGATATATCGTAGCATCAATCGACTCTGATGAAGCATTGTTCAATAGATTTATGTTCGATGGCATAGGTGTGGCCATATCCTTGTAGTAAATCATCCCAAACCTCTTCAGGATCTCTATTGCATACTTCCCTTGTCCAAGGAAGATTCCATCTATACTTTGCCACACCTCCATACCTAGGAAATATGCATCATCCCCAAGTCCTTCATTTCGAACTCGGCAGCAAGCTTTCTCTTCGTATCATCAATCAACCCATCCATACCTGTCACAAATAGATCATCTACATATAGTAGAAGCATCAATGGGTTGCCATATTCAAGCTTGTAGTAAAGGTTGGAATATGGTTTACTCTTGCTAAAACCCAAACTTGATAGAAAGCTGTGAATTATGTCGTACCAGGTCTTCGGTGCCTATTTCAAACCGTATAGGGCCTTCTTTAGTCTGCACACATGAGACTCCCTATCATTAGTCTCAAATCCAAGTGGATGCTCTACATACACTTCCTCTTCCACTACACCATTCAATAAAGTGGTCTTGACATCCATCTGGTGTATCTTCCATTTCATCACTATAGCCAAAGCAAGTACCGATCTGATGGAAGTGTATCTGGCTACAGGAGCAAAGGTTTCTTCATAATCTATTCCTTCTTTCTGAGAGAAACCATGAGCCACAAATCTTGCCTTATATTTTTCAATGCTACCATCTGCAGCATGTTTGATCTTGTAGATCCATTTGGAAGATACAACTGACTTCCCTTCTGGTCTTGGAACAATATCCCAAACATCATTCTTCATGATTGATTGATACTCTTCTATCATAGCATCCTTTCATTCTTTCCGTTCTGTCACTTCTTCATAATTGGAAGGTTCTTTATCCATGAAATCACATAGTAAAGCTACATACCCAGAACAGGATTTGGTCCTCTCTCTTTCTCTGTGATTTTCTTCTGGAGCTCCATATCTTTCTACACCTTGGATAATTTCACATACCTAAACAGATTTTCTCTTATGAGGATTCTTCTCCAAAGGTGGATGTACAAGTCTTTGTGGTTCTTCAGAATCTCAATCTTCTTCTTGAGTTTCTTCATTCATGGTTGTATCATGAATTATGGGTGCTTCTTCTTCTTCAGGTTCTTCAGTAGGTCTTGTTTTGGATTTGTTGTAAGTTTTGTCTTCATCAAATTTCACATCCCTGTCGATGTCAATCTTCTTGTATCCTAGGAAATATATTCTGTAAGCCTTCGAGCTTTTAGAATATCCCACAAATATACCCTTCTTTCCTGAAGGATATAATTTTGTTCTCTTCTCTTTTGGAATGTGTATGTATATAGGACAACCGAATATTCTGAGATGGCTAAATTCTGATTTCTTATCAGAGAAGACTTCTTCAAGACTCTTGTTCTCAAGTACTCTATGTGGAGTACGGTTCTATACATACATTACTGTTCTGGCACCTTCATCCCAAAGGTGCATAGGAAGATCTTGATCATGAAGCATAGCTCTTGTAGCTTCCATGATAGTTATGTTCTTTCTTTTCGTAATCCCATTCTATTGTGGATTATAAGGAGTGGACAACTTGCTCTTAATCCCTAATTCTTTGCATAGTTCTTTGAATTCATTTGAAGTGAATTCTCTGCCATTATCTGATCAAATGATCTTGATCTTATTTTCAGTGTGGTTCTCGATCAAGGCTTTGAATTCCTTCAATTTGCTGAATACTTCATCTTTGTTCTTCAGGAAGTAAACCCATGTCTTCCTAGAAAAATCATCAATAAAAGAAACATAATATGAATACCCGCTTAGTGATTTTGATGACATAGGACCACATACATCATAGTGGATGATTTCTATGATTCCTTTGGATTTGCTTTCACTGCTAGGAAATTTCTTCTTTGTATTCTTTCCTTTTGCACATCCTTTGCAGACCCCATCATGTTATGCTTGGAATTCTAGAAGACCTTCAACAACTTTGCTTGCAATTGGCAATTCTCTGTAATGCACATGTGCAAGTGTTCTATGCCAAAGTTCACTTGGCTCTACTGTGTCATGGACCAATGCTTGTTCTGGATGGCCCTTTAATTTGTACAATCCTCCTTCTTGTTCTCCAATCACCACTGCATCATCGATGGTCTTTCCTTTTGGCCACATGATGAATTGACCATCTATGAATTCAACTCTCATTCCTTTTGCATCTAGTGTTGATATGGAGAGAAGGTTTTTCTTGAGTCCTAGAAAAAACAATACTTACTTCATTGTTATAGACTTTCCAGAGTCTAGCTTATAGGAATATTCCCCACTACCTTTTATTGGATATTGGTAGTCATCTCCTAGTTTTACCTTACAAGGTGATTCACGTTCTGATAGTTTCACAAAGGATTCCTTGAATCCACTCATATGTTTGGAAGCTCCACTGTCTATAAGCCAATCACCACTTCCATGAGTAATGTTTCCCATAAGAGCGAAAATCAAAACATATGCATCTTCACTAGAAGAAATTTCACTTTCATATCTGGTTCTTTTCTTGGATGGTTCATCATCCTCTGCAGCATGAGAATGATGTCTTATTTTGTTCCCATTCTTCTTATGAGAGTGAACCTTGTTCTTAGGAAAGTATTTTGCAAAGTATCCTCTTTCATCACATGTATAACATCTCATTTTAGACAGGTACCTTCTACTGTTATCTCTATGACGAAGATCCTTACCTTTGGAGTAATGAGATCTTCTTCTGCCTTTCTTGGAGTGAACTGTGAGAGCTTGATCTTCACTTCCAATATTCTCTTCTCGAGATACTATCCGAGCTTCTTCTTGCGAAAATTCTTCCCACAGTCTGTTGAACTTGACTAACTTATTTTTAGCATAGATCCCTTGAATTATAGAGTCCCATGTCCTAGGTAGACCATTCAAGGTGGTCATCACAATTTCTGCATTCTCCACTTCTTCATCTACTACTTCCAATTGTTCCTTGATCTAAGAAACCCTTATGAAGTAAGACTAGATGGTCTCTGCATTATGAATCTTCACATTCTTTAGTTGATTCCTCAAAGTCATCTTTCGGTTTATGTTCTTCCCTTTAAACAATTTGGTTAGGGAATCAAACATAGCTTTAGGTGTATTCAAAGAGGACACCTATAGGATAAGGTGATCCTTGATAGAGTCAACAATGATCCTCTTTTTCATAACCAACTTCTTCTTATGTAATGCCTTTACCTCATCTCCCTCTGGAACTAGAACCTCCGTACTTATATAGGAGTCCAACTCATTTTCTTCCAGGCTCAGAAGTTATCAGCTCCCTCAATATTTTCATCACTCTTGGTATGATAAGACATCTTAAAATCATAACCTCAAATGGAAATACAAAATACTTAGATCTTACCATGTCAAGATGTCATATTTGGATTTCGAGCTGAAATCCCGGAATACTAGGTCAGGAGCAAATTAGGGTTTTTCTTTTCCGGAGATCTATCCACCCAAATGCCTTGAAAATTATCCCTAACTTCGATTTTGGGGATGAGATCAATCTATGCATGGGCTCACTAAAACATTTCTCTTCTATGAAAAGCCCTAATTTTGGGTAGTAGTGTTGGGTCCAAAACTGAAAAAGCTCAGAATTGGATTCTGCTTCGACAGAAAGATGCGCCCTAGGGAGGTGATTTATTCCACCCTAATTTTGCTAAAAATATGTGGAAAGAGATCCACAAAATAGGAATCCCTAGTTTCTGCAACTGCACAGTGTCTTCTTCTCAGCTTAGCTCTGATACCATGTTAGTTTTTCAACATTAAGCTAGCATTATTAGGATCTTTAACTGAGAGAATAAAAAGTAAAACAATCAAACACAAGAGACAATGAACACAATTTTTTTCATCGAGGAAACCATAAATGGAGAAAATCCTGCAACTTCCTTAGAGATAGAATCAACACCAAAATATTAAAATCCCAAAACAGTAAGTGATCTCCCAACAACAAAAACCTTCTTCTTATCTAGCCCCAGTGTCTTCTCCTTCCTCAACTATGTGCTACACTTGAGTGTGTTTGTGATGTGTACTAAATAGAGAGTCCAGCTCTCTATTTATACTAATCCCGCCATGACTAAAACCATACTAGGGCTGACCTCTACTAGGAGAGTCTAATAACCCTAGTGCCCCGGAACTGCAGGGACTTTAACCCTTAGACAATCAAAGGGTTACCTACGACATGACTTATTTACATTATTGATCCTCCTGATCGGAACATCGGGGCATGAAAACATGACTCAACTACATTATAGATATATTCTAGAATAAACATCAAGTTACAATACATAAGATACATAGATGAATACATTCTGAAGTTACGAATACATCAACAAAAATTCATCTTGAAAATATCCTCATCTTTGATCTGCACTTGATGATAACCAGATCTCAAATAAATTTTTGAAAACACTATTGCTCCATGCATATGATCAAACAGATCATTTATACAGGGCAATGGATATCTATTCTTAATAGTCATCCAATTAAGCTAACGGTAGTCAATACATAAGCATAGAGTACCATCCTTCATTTTAACGAAAATGACAGGTGCTCCCAAAGGATACACACATGGTCTTATATAATTTTTTTCAATTAGTTCATTTAATTACGATTTTAACTCATTAACCTCCAATATGTTCATCTGGTAAGGATACTCTGAGTTAGGAACCACATCAGGTACCCACTCAATAGTGAAATCCAGTTCCCTTTTCAGAGGAAGTCCCAGAATTTCCTCCAGAAACACATCCGAGTACCCCCTCAGGATTGGGATATCTTATAATTTTATTTTCTCTTCATTATTAATGTGTTCTTCATGAGTTATAGTTACTACAAAATCTTTACATCCCTTTCGAACATCCCTTTTAGTTATAAGCCATAAATCTTCTCGATTAATGTTTTCCAAGGAATTCATTTTACTATTATTGTTTCTCTTTCATTATTCAAACATGTAAATGTTTTATCAATATAGTTCAAAACTACTCTATGCTTTTCTAACAAATCCATTCCAATTAACACATCATAAGAGCCTAAAGGAAGTACATTTATCTTTACATAAGTTTCAAACTTATTCATAAATAAAGTACAATCTTTCACAAAATTAATAACTTTTCTTTTTTCTCCTATAGCTAATTTAACCAACCAAGAATTTGTAAATTTATCTAGTGGTAATTTACTTTTCCTTGCTAAACTAGGAGAAACATAGCTCAATCTAGCCCATGGGTCGATTAAAATAGAGATGGGTTTTTGGTTCAGCATATCTTCTACTTCCACCATGGAAGTGTGATATTCATCGTGTTGGTTTTCAAGCGCTGCATTGATTCTAAGTATTCCTCTTGCTACATCACCGACAATCATTTCTTTGTGCATAGTATGAATGTTGTTGACACTGTTCTTCTTGTTTGGATAGACTGATGCATAGTGAGGTCCCTACACTCCCATCATTTTATTGGTTCTTTACTTTCATTATTTTTAACTTAATTACTCTGATTATTTGCAAATTCTTTATTTTCTACGGCCACTAGGGTTTTGTTGTGAGTTACTTTTATTTCTTTAAAAAAATTATTAGGAACATTGCGTGAGTTATTATTCCCAAAATTTTGATTATGTGTGAAACCCTTCTTTTTGTGTTCAAAATTATTAAACCTCTTAGCCTTCCAATTTAGAATACTCTCCCTTTCCGAGTTCTTCTCATAAAATAAGTTTGCTTTTCGCATGGCCTCTTCAAGGGTTTTTGGGTTACCGTATTCAATTTTGTCCTTAATGTGAAATGGTAAACATCTCAGAAAAAGTTGCACCTTGGCTTTTTCATCCAGAATATAAGGCACATAACATAGTAAGATTAAAAATTTACTATTCAGTTCTTTCATATTCATGGTTTCCAACTTCATATCATAGAATTCTTTACCTTTCTCTTCATACTACTGCTCCGACATAAACTTCTTTTCAAAGTATTTTTTAAAAGTGCTCTAGTTTATATTATTTTCCTTAATTTCTTTTACTTTATGTCCTTCCACCTGATGTTGTCTTTCCCAATTAAGTTATATATTTCCATTCTAGCTGTTAACTCATTTGAGTAATTATAAATTTGGAAGTATTTTTTCATTTTTGATAGCCACGCTTCAGCTTCCTCTCGTTTCTTTGTTTTGTCATTAAAATTTGGGGATTTAATCTTTTTAAACTCTCCAAAAATCTCCTCATATGGCTTATATTTCCTTTTTTCTAAAATGATAATTATCCTCAATGCTGTCACTAGAATACTGATGATTCTTCCTTTGTAAGTCACCATAAATTTAAGAGGAAGAACTTCTTTCAATTTTAGAATTTTCAGACTTTTTACTTTTATGCTCATAGGACGTATTATTAGATTCTATCTGTTTATCCTTCCCTTCGTTCTGAAATTTTTCCAATAGTATTTGGTTCAGCTCCTCTTGATCTCTTATAATTCTTTCATTCTCTTTTTTAATTGCTTCCATTTCAATTCTTAATTCCTTAACGGTTTGTAGCAATTCTGATGAATTATTGGTTATCTCTTCCTTAACAGGTTCTTCTCTAGAATTACTTTGTTCATTTAATGGGGACCCTTCTTCTCCATATTCTGCAAGTCCTTTCATACCTGCAATTCTAGTTCAAAATTTTTTATGTACAACAACATTTAAAATAAGAAATCCGTATGCATGATTTCTATTTACTATTTTTTTACGCGAGTTGAGCCACTTTAGGCCTAGTTTCTCAACGTGTGCTCTGATACCATATGTAACACTCCAAAATTTCACCAAATTTAAATTTTTTCCAAATGACATTTAATGCTTAGTCGTAGTCTAAAATCTTAGTTAATAACTCACAATTAGCATTCTTGACTAACTAAAAAACTAGAGTCTACTGAAAGTAATTACTAACTTAAACAAATTTGTTACTAACAACATTCATTCTACTATTGGTTCCACTTAGTATTCAAAATAAAGTGTTAGAGACTTAAAGAATTTAGATCAACTATTTACTTTCCAATACGTGTATGGTTCTGATAATTGTTTTTTTTTCTTGTTTTATCAAAGGGGCTTCAATGCTTTATCGATGCTTACTTATCTTTCTCAAGCTAATGCATATTAAAATGCATTTACAGTTCTTACAGGTATAATCTATACTTCCAGTTATGAAGTATCACTTTTAAGTTCAAAAGAAAAGCAGAGAGTAAGTTAGGGAGAGAGGACCCTAAATTTTAATTTATGCAATTTAAATTGAAGTGTAAGAGAAATTTCCATCCTTACTAACAAGATTAATATATCAAGGTAGTAGGTTGGGGTTGATAGAGTGATTAGCAATTATGTTTGAAGAAAAATAGTAATTTGTCAAGCTTTCAATGGACTGGGGTACTGAAACCCTACAATAATTCTTCCAATATTAAAACTATAAAGGTTGTTCTTGTTTAAACCTAGAACATCCTAAGTTCTAACATTAAAATATCTACGTTTGTTTAGTTGATTTTATTCTAACAATATGATACTAAACTAAAGTTTATTTATTCAAATACATCTTGATGCATACTAAGCATACTATCCTATGTATCAAAACTATACATTTAGAAAATAAAAATTCCCAACTCATTTAATAGTGCATATTATAGATCCAAACCTAGGCATAAATCTATTTCTTATAATTTTAAACTAGGTTCTTATATCCTATATATAAATATTGAAATTGTTTATTTATAAACAAAACCATGACAATAAATTAAATTTATGAAATATAGGCCAACTATACCATGGTCATAAAACATATAAGGCATAGTGCAGTCCATGTGTAAGCTCTTCGTTTAAGGAAGGGTTTGGCTTAAACCTAAACACATAAAAACCCAGAAATGCCCTAAAACTATCTTTTGTATCCAACAGTAGAATTTTTAAGTAGATTTTAGAGTTGAGAGGATTCGGCCTTCTTGGCCACTGCAATCCTTGTCGCTTTATGAAGGTCCATGGTCTAGAGACGAAGTTTTTTGTTATATACGTAACTTGAGCTCACATTTTTTAGGTATTTTTTTCCAAGAGTTTATCATGGAAAAAGTGAGGTTGAGCTCTTGTCCCCTTATCAAGTTTCCTTTTCCTTTCTCGGTGGTGGTTAAGAGGTTGCTATTTTTAGCCTATCTTCTTTTTCAAGAGATCGAAGAACAAAATGTCTCGTAAGTTATTAACAAAACCCTAAAAAAATAATTTCACTCATTTCGTTTTTAATTCGATAAAAAAAAGTAATTATTGACAGACTAGTGCATACATTGTTTACAGGTCTTAAACGCTGAAAGTTCTGCTAGAAACGATGGCATTATCTCAAAAGTGGAAGGGCATGACTTCAACCGGCTTGGTAACCCTCGGTCTCATCCCAGAGCTGCCTTTCGATGTTGTTTTTCAATGAAGAAAAGATATGGGTGGTTACACCTAAATGCTAACTTGTTATTGTTTTTGTTTTACTGTAATTAGTTGTAGTTTTACTGCATTAACAAGTAGGTAGAGTACGTATCACTGGTTTTTTAAAAACCCTTGGAGTTTATGTAAAGAGGCTACAACTCACAAGTTTAAATGGTAAAAAGAATTCTTAACGCACTGGATTTTTTATTTATAAACGGTTTTCAACTTATGGAGGAAATAATATTTAGCCACGGTGCTGAAATTTACGGCTCTTAATACAACCTCTATTTAGCCATATTATGAAACTATATAAAAAATACTTTAGGGTTTGAAAATAATATTGTTTTGTTTAGGGTTTGAAAAAATTACTAATAGGGTTTGAAAATAATATTTGCACCTTAATGGAAATTTTCTACTTAAAAAAAAATTGAAATATGAATTGTGTTAAAACATTTGTTGTATTAGGATGGTAAATCTGTTGATGAGAATTTGGATGTTCTCGGGTTTTCTCATGGTTTTGATGAGATTCAGCCTATTGCTAAGGTGGGTAAATCTGTTGATGAGAATCTGGATGTTCTCGGGTTTCCTCTTTGTTTTGATCCCTTAGCCAATCTTAAACAGATCAGTTTATCTAATTTGGATGATAATCTTTTTCTGAATCTTACTTCAGAGGCATTATTTTCTTCTATTCCGAATACTTCTTTGAAGGATCTTGGTTTTGTTTCTCCATGTAAGGCAGTTGTAAGTAAAGGGTATTTTCTCAGATCGAGTTCTAAATCGGTTCAGGAGAATTATAGGCCTGTCAAAGATAAAATTGGGACTCTTGAGTATGAGGAAGGTTTGACTGGTGGTAATCTGTTAGGGCAAGCCGTTTTGAAAGGTGTTGGGGCGCTTAGAGCATCTTCCCTCTATCAAGTTCCCTTATGATACTTATGTCCTTAAATGTAAGGGGTTTGGCTAGTCTTTCTAAGAAACTAGCAGTTAAGAGGCTTATCGATCTTCATTCTGTTGATGTTCTTTTGATTCAAGAAACTATGATTGAGGGGGATGCTTTGGTTCAAGATTTGGAAATTATGATTCACGGATGGAAGTTCATATCAGTGGATGCTATGGGCAGATCTGGTGGACTTATGATAGGATGGAATTCTGTTAATTTTCTTATGCTTAATGCATGGGCATTAAAAGCTGGGTTGTGTGTTGTTTTATTCGATTATGACTTACAAATAGAACTATCCTTTGTAAATTTATATGCGCCCTACTTGGATAGGGAATCCTTCTGGAACAATCTGATTAAGCTGGATTGTTTTTTGTCTCCTAATTTAGTCTTTGGAGGCGACCTTAATTTCTCCCTGGGTCTATCTGAGATTTGGGGGTTACATGCTCAAATTGGTCCTTTATCCAATTATTTCCATAACCTGTTGGAGAATTTGGGGTTAGTTGATATCAATCCTTTGGTATCAATTCCTACCTGGAGTAATCGCAGAGTTGGTGATGAGGGTATTTGTAAAAGATTGGATCGTCTTTTAGTCTCGGCTGACCTCCTAGACTGCAACTTCCTTCTTAAACAATGGATTGGATGTGGAGGTGTATCTGACCATCAACCAGTTTTTATGCAAATTTCCTCTCAGCATTCCAAGGCCCACAGCCCTTTCAAGTTTAATGCAGGCTGGCTGGATCATCTTGATTTGGTTGATCCTTTAAAAAACTCTTGGGTTTGCTTTGATGTTCGATCTGACTTATCTCCTGAGGCTCAATTCTGTGTGAATCTAAAACGCATAAAAGATATTTCTACCAAATGGTCTCTGAATAAAAAAGCTCAGAATATTAAAGACTTGGTTGAAATTGAATTTGAGTTAAATAGATTTCATTATAGTCACTCTTCTGGTATTTTATCAGTGGTTGATAAGAATTTATTGACTGAGATAGAATCTCGCAAACAAGCTATTCTTCTTTATAGGGAAAAGGAGGCTCGTCAGAAAAGTAGGGTATTATGGCTGCGTTGTGGAGATGATAACACTCCTTTTTTTCACAAATTTGCTGCCCATAGAAAATGCCGTAACTCAATATGGAAAATTTTTGATGATTCTGGAAATCTTGTGGAAGGTTTTGAGGCTATAGCAGAAGCTGGGATTCAGCACTTTGAAAATCTTTTTAAAGAAGAAGATGATCTCCATCTTCCAGAAATTGTTCTTAGTGCTGGTCATTTCACTACATCTATTACGGAGGATGATAACGTAGAGCTTATGCAAGCTATTACTCTTCAAGATATTAAGCATATCTTAAACATTAGAAAAAATGACAAGAGTCCTGGCCCGGATGGTATCCCTGTTGAGGTGTATAGGTGTTTGTTTGATGTTTTGGGTGAAGATCTCTTAAGAGTTATTGAATTGTCCAGGACAAGTGGCAAGATCCTAGCTGTCCTTAACTCAACTTTTCTTGCCTTTATTCCTAAGATTGATAGCCCTTCATCTTTTGAGGATTTTCGTCCTATATCTCTGTGTAATTTTGTATACAAAATTATTGGTAAGATCATTTCGATTAGAATCAGGAAGGTATTGAGCAGCTATATATCTGGTGAACAGTTTGGATTTCTGCCGTGAAGGCAGATTCACGATGCTGTAGACGTCATTCAGGAGGGTATGCATTCAATGCATGTTAAATCCATGAAAGCTGTCATGATTAAGATTGATCTATATAAAGCATATCACAGAGTCAGCTGAGTTTATCTTCGGGTCATTCTTGCAAAAATGGGCTTTGCTGGGAATTTTATTGCATGGGTTATGAGCAGTCTTTCATCTGTCTCTTTCTCTTTGCTCATAAATGGTGTTGCTACAAATTTTTTCAAATCAGGTAGGGGGCTTAGACAGGGTTTCCCTCTAGCTCCACTCCTGTTTCTTATTATGGTTGAAGGCCTTGGGAGGGGTATTCTACATGCTTCACACAATGAGTCTTATCATGGTTTAGACTTTGGTAATGAAGTTGAGTTAACTCATGTCCTTTTTGTGGATGATATTGTCATGGTTAATGATGGCTCTGAACAATCTCTCTCCACTCTATATGAGATTTTAATGCATTTCTGTAAGGCATCTGGGATGCTAATTAATAACAATAAATCATTACTTTACTTCTGTTTTTTGGAAGAGTCTGATGTTATTGCATTACATAACATCTTTAGTTTTCCTGTTGCTCGAATTGAGTCAGGAATGAAGTACCTAGGGTTTAACCTTAAACCTTGCAGATATCTTATTAGGGATTGGGATTGGCTGATTATTAAAGTTGAAAAAAGGATTCAGAATTGGAGCTTCCGTTGGTTGTCAAAAGGAGGAAAGCTGGTATTGATTAAAGCTATTTTAGAGGCTACTCCTGTATATTGGATGCATTTCTGGGTTCCTTTGGGGGTCATAGACAAAATCAGAAAAATTTGTTTTAACTTTCTTTGGACTAGTAATCAGAAATCCTCTGGATTAGCCTGGATATCTTGGAACACTATCGCATTGCCTAAATCCATGGGTGGTTGGGGACTCAAGGTACCTGTCTTATTTGCCAAATCTCTTGCAGCAAAAAAGGTATGGGATATTATTCAAGGTTCGGGTTTATGGGTAAAGATAGCTTATCAGAAATATATTTTTCCTTTAAATAAATTGGATTGGATAAGATCCCCTATTAAAAAGAAAAAGAATATTTCAATCTGTTGGAAAGCAGTCCTCTGGGATTTTGATCTTATTGGGGAATTTCTGGTCTGGAAGGTTGGTTCTGGAAAAGCTGTTCGTATAGGATTAGATCCGTGGGTTGGATGTAAATGGCGAAATTCTTTGCCTATTCCTATGATTGATAGGATACATTTGGCTGGTTACCATTATCTTTCAGATATTGGAACTAATGGTATGTCTGTTTTAATGCCACAAGAATGGTTATCTGCAGATACTTTGGGGTTTAATGATCCTTTTGAGATTGCTGTTTGGAATGGATATATTGCCATTCTAAAATCCAGTCATGTAAGACTATCTACTGAAGATTACTATCTTATCTGGCAATTATAAAAAACAGGCAAATATTATCCAAAATTGGGATATAATGAACTTATTTTCAGAGTAGTGGATTTGAACTGGTGGTGGAAGATTTTATGGAAGATGAAGTGTCCACTAAAAACCAAAATTTTTAGTTGGTTTCTCCTCACTGGTAAAGCACTGACATGGGATGTTCTTTGCTTGAGAGGTAGAGAGGGTCCTGGTAGATGTTATCTATGCAAACAGAGTTGCGAATCAAATTTCCATATTGCTGTAGAATGCCCTTTTACGCAATCGGTTTGGTCTATTATTGAGGATCATCTGACCCTTAATAATCTATGGAATGGAGTCACAATCTCTTAATGCTTTAAAAATTGGTGCATGTCATCACATGTAATTCTTATCAAACCTTTACCCATCATTGTCCTTTGGTTTATCTGGAAAGCAAGGAATAGATCTTGTTTTGAGGATTGTGACTCATCTCCAGCTCAGATTTCAAGTTATAGTTTGAGCATGCTAAAGAATTTACCGCAGTCTATCCCTGTGGTTTCTATCAGAACAATTTTTGTAGAAGAAATTGATCAGTCATATGCGTGGGGTTATTTTGATGGATCTGCTGCTGGGGATCCAATGATTTGTGGGGCTGGGGGTATTCTATACTTTTCCGATAGGCATCATATATCCTTCAAAGCAGGTTTAGGTTTGGGCACGAATAATTATGCAGAATTATGTGCACTTAAGCTTCTCCTTAGGCTGGCTAGGATGCATAATTTGGAAAAAATTCAAATTTTTGGGGACTCCCAGCTTGTTATTAATTGGGCATCTGGTAAGTATAAATTGCAAAATCTTGAATTAGCCTTGATTCTTCAAGATGTTCATTATTTATCAGACTGTCTTGATGATGTGTCTTACAAACACATATATAGGGAAATAAATTCCAAAGCTGATTTATTGGCAAAAGCAGGGGGTAGCATTCATGAGGGTTTTTGGCATACATATGAACAGAATGAGGCAGATTCCACAGAAATTTTTCAAGTTTTCTAAAGCTGCTGTAGAGTGCTGTCTGTCATATGACAGATTGCTGGTTCTTGATGATTTTCTAGAAATGATGCCATGGCTAATATTGAGGTGCATTTTTCGAAATTGGTGATCTTTACCAACAATATTTAGAGCTTGATTTGCGGGCTGGTTGGCCTCTTATATATGGTACTAAATGAATTTGGAATTTTATGTTTCATCTCTGGATGGTCTGGAATTGGCCTATTTTTTAGCTGCTGTTTTTTTATCAGCATTTAACTTTTCTGAGACTTTTTCAGCATGCTAGTTCTCCTCTGATATTTTTGCTTCTGATCACATTTTTTATCTGACCTGATTTATCAGGAGTGATGATATAAGTCTGCTATGATCAGACTTAGTTTATTTCATGTACTACTGCTTCTTTCTGTTGGAAAGGATTTAGTGAACATTATGATCTGATGATGTATGAACATTAGATTTGGATTGTGGATTTGTGCTTTTTGAGGCAAATATTGTAACTGACAACTTTTTTGTTGTAATTTGTAAAATGGACTATGAGGGCCATCTACTAAATGTGAATAAAGTTATTTACAATTTTTTTCTTTGGAAAAAAAAAAAAACTACAACGACGACCGTGATAAAAAATATAAAAAATTATTATTGTTTTGGGTAAAATCTAAATAAAAGGTGTATTTACAATCTTTTAAATGCAGACCATGTGATTTGGTTTTGTTTTTTTAACCAAGGATAATAACTGGTAAAAACTTTAGTTACGATGGTTTTGTACAATTGGGTTCTCGAAATATTGTTTAGGTTTTTATTTACTCAAAAGTTTTGTGAAACAATATTTTTTAAAAGATTTACGTTTGTTTTTGTTAATAGTATAAGCATTAGTTAAAAAAATAATAGTTTCTATTTCAAAAGGAAAAACTAGATGTCTTATTCTTGGAATTCTTTAATCGGTTGTTTTAACTATATGGAGAGATATAATTATTTAATTATACTGTTTTACTATAATATTCATAGTATTATAATGATTGTTTAATGTGTAATTTTTTTATTAAGCACTTTGAATATAATTAGTAGTGGGAAAATTAGTTTAATTACTCTTTAATATGAAGAGATAGTGATAGATAAAATTATTTTAAATTAATTCTATAAAACAAGAGGATGATGATTAACCTAACCAAATTAAACTAATAGTAACAACTACTAAATTAGAGTAGTCTCAAATTATCTATTTGGTGTATAAAATCATTCTCCTTTACTTTTTAATCAAACATGTTGTACTACAGTACTTCATCTATATGATGAGTGAAAAATACAACAAAGAATTTCATCCATTAACCAAATAATTCTAATCGTGGGTCATTTATTCAGATAAACTTTAACGACTAAACTTATTTGAACTAAAAGCATATTTACATAGTCTAGTTGTAGAAACAAATTATCCTAACTTAACGGTAATCTAATCATAACTTTATCCATTCCATTACTTTTAGTTGCATAATGTAAATAAAATAACACTTTGGAACCTTAGAACTTGTAGAGGAAATGAACATCCTAGGAAGCCCGTTCCACCCAACCAATTCCTCAAGATATCTTAGATGCTTGTCTTAGGACCCCCGAGCCTGTCCACTGATCCACCTAGTTGAAAGAACTGGGTGAGAGGATGGAATATAAAAACCCCTGCAACTCCATAGAAGTATTCAATAATAATACTTCTGCGTTCTACAGTAAAGAACTTAGCTAACAAGTTGCATTAATTCTGAAAACAACCTCCACACGCAAACCACTTTTTCCTTTCCCCTCATCGAATCTCTTGTGCATATTTTTCACATCAAAACTTTTACAAGTAAAAATCCAACCACCTCTTGCTGAATTCGATAGGTAAATATAAGCATGCCTAGGTCTTTCGGTCAGTTTTTCACTTAATGAGCCACCTACTCTTGTTCCACTTTCTTGGGGACCATTACCATACTTTTAGGGAATTTGCCCCCTGCAACAGCTAGAATTTGTTGAGGATGCTTCCATGTCTTAGTTTGATGTCACCCCAGTCTATTCCACAAAGTGACTGGTAGACACTCTTTCAAGAATCTCCTTAAGTTGTTTGTCTCATATTTTATTTATTAACTAATAAAATATTCAGCATAATTAATTACAATCATCCTTGACCCCGGTTGGTCAATAACCACAAACCTTACAATAAAAAATAAATATAATGCCTTCTTCAACATCAAATGTTACTGCAATTTGGGGTATGTTACAACCGAGATAAGGTGGAGGGGAGGAAGTGGGTGACGGTTTGATGAGATAGAGGATTGGTGAATGGAAAGGTGGATATGGAGTATTAGAGGAGGAATATGATGTGTTGGATGGGAGACGAGAAGACGGGGGAAATTGAATAGCTAGCAATGATATGTGATAAAATGGAGAATAGGGGTCATAATGAGGTAGGGGGTTGAGTAGAAGGGATAAGTTGAAAACATATATGAAGATAGAGAGAGAGAGGGAGAGAGAATGACATGGAGGGAATGTGAGAGGAAATAAGATATAGATAGAGGGGGGTCAGGGAGGAATGAAGATAGAGTGAAGGAAAGAGGTATTGAGGGATAGATAGAGGGTGTGTTGTGATGAGTGATGGGGGGACAGACACAAGGAGAGAAAGGGGCAGGTTCACACATGTAGAGAGAGAGAGAGAGAGAGAGAGAGAGAGAGAGAGAGAGATGGTGTCAAAGACAGGGCGTGGAGGGTTGACATATGGAGAGAGAGAGAGGTTGTGAAAGAGATAATCATGGAGAGGAAGGGTGAAAAGAGATAGGAAGGGAGGGATACAAGTTGAAAAAAATAGAGAGAGAGAGAGATAATGGCATAGAGGGTTGGTAATTAAGGGAGAAGGGAGGGACATATTGATAGAGGGAGGTAAATAGAAGGTGGAGAGAGAAGTATAGATAAAGGGATTTTGTGAGAGAAGGGGGGAGAGACAAACACAAGCACACATAGATTATGTGGGAGAGAAGGGGACTGGTAAGTGGTAGAGGGAGAGTGGGAGGGGTGAGAAATAGAGAGAGAGTGATGAAGGGAAGGATAGTGAAGGATGTATAGAGAAGGTTGAGAGAGATTATGAGATATGGGAATTGAGGGAGGGACGTACACACACACACACATATGTGTGTGTGTGTGAGAGAGAGGGAGAGATATATTGTGTGGGAGAGATAGAAGGATGGGTGACAGACAAAGAGGGAGGGGGGATGAATGATATAGAGAGTGATATGGAGGGAGGGATAGTGAGGGAGGTATATAAAAGGTGGAGAGAGACTATGAGAGAGGGGGATTGATGGAGTGACACAAAACCATATATATAAAGAGAGAAGAGGTTGGGAAACACACACACACACACACACACACATAGAGCGGGGGGGAGCGGTGAGTGAGAGAGAGATAGTGGTAGAGGGAGGGATAGTGAGGGAGGTATAATGAAGGTGGAGAGAGATTATGAGAGAGGAGGAATGAGGGAGGGACACACATATATATACATAGAGAGACATAGATTGCGTGGGAGAGAGAGGGGGGAGGTGTGAGAAACAATGAGAGAGGGGGGAGGCAGGAAAAAGAGAGAGATAGAGTGATGTAGGGAGGGATAATGAGGGAGGTATAAATAAGGTGGATAGAGGTTTTGAGAGACAAGGAATGAGGTAGGGACACACAGACACACATAGAGGTAGTGAGAGATGGAAATACAAAGGAAAGGATGGGCACTAAGTAAGTAATATAGGCATTAGAGGAAATTTGGGGTCTAAAATGGGGCTTATAAGAAAACATGCGAAAATAATTTCTTGTGATTTGGAATTCAAGAACCAATAGAATTTCAATAAAAAGAGTCAACCATAATGGTTGAATTGACATATTTGTCATAAAAAAAATATTTTTTTGTTCGTATTTTCGACATGGCTCCCTGTGTTTTTACTCAAATTTTGATCAAGAGAGCCTGTTAGATGCGGAATTTGATTCTGTATCCAACGAGTACCCACACTGTATACTTTTGATGGACCCCTCTACCTCAAAAACAAGAAATACCTGAAAAAAATGTGATGATGACATCATCATCATGTTTTTCCAGGTATTTCTTGTTTTTGGGTTAGCACAGTCCATCAAAAGTATGTAGTGTGGGTACTCATTGGATGCAGAATCAAATTCTGCATCCAACGAGCTCCCCTAATTGATATTTGAGTAAACACACACGGAGATATGTCGAAAATACAAACACAAAAAGTAGTTTTTTTCTTTCTTCCTCCAAAATTAATAAATATTATTTTATTATTTTAACTATTATTTTATTATTTTCCTTCGGAGGCCCATTTTAGACCCCAAAATTCCTCTAATGCGATTGTGAGTAAGGTACATGTGTACCCATATATTCCAAATATATTATTTAGGGATCAGGTCTTGTATTTCCTCCCTTGACCATGTTGAGGCCTTAATACCCATATCTAATGCTCAGAACCTCTTAAAGGCATGTGCATATTTTCTTGGAGACAAAGCATACCTTGATAAGGTCATCTGTGGTGCTTCAAAGAATTTTTTATTAACATGAGTGCCTAAAATATTCCATTATGGCCTAAGGAATGAGCATATTCCCTCAATCATGTCTTAGAGGTCCCATACCTGCTGCTCAAAACCACCTAATTTTAACAAGATCCATATTAATAGTCCAGATATGTCTATGAGATGCCATGCATAATTTTTTAAGGGATCCTTCCTATCCCTAGATACCTAGAAGCTTTAGTTAGGGACTAACACCATAGTTTCCTCCCATGACCATGTCAATGGTCTTGAGATACGTACCTAGTGCTGAACAAATTATGATGGCATGCATATCTTGATTAAGATTCAAATGATTCACTTTCAACGTCATTTGTGGTGGTTGGAGGAATCGATTTTGTCCCTAAATTATTAACAACTTCATTCAAAGCCTAAGAACCAATTGTTTCATCCTACTCATGTGAAGGGGCATAATATATATACTTACTACTAAAAATGTTCTAATGGAACTAGTATCCTTATTTCAAGGTAAATGAAACCATGAAAGGATCTATTGAGGTTGTTCAACACATCATTCTTGGCTCTAGAAGGATAGAATCATATTCTAGGGGATAACACCTAGGTTTCCTCCCTTATTATCTTTAAGATCCCAAGACACATAAATATTACTTAGAAACCCCTAATGGTTCCCAGACCCCCATTCAAAACAAAACTATCAACATGAGAGGTCATCTATGGTGATTCAAAATGTCGTTCATGGACCTTGAGCCCTAAAAGATGGTTTACAACCTAAAATGAAATCTTTATGTACCAGCCATGATTAACACCTTATCCTCCATATCTAATGCTAAAAATATCCTAATAATGTCCATATACCAACATAAAGGTTGAGGATACCCTTAAGAGATCTTGTGTGTGGGTACTATTGACCTGACTTACAATGGAGGTTATACCTCATGACTCTATAATGACCAAATACAATAGTAACAAGCCGACAGAGGAATAATACATCTCCCTTGGGGTATATTAGTAAAATACATTTAGAATATTATTTAAATTTATAGTATTTCAACACTCCCACTTAACAAGACTGATATTCTACTGACAAAGAAATCATTAACTATATGAGTAACGAGAGAGAGAGATAGAAGGAGAGAAGGGGAGAGCAAGTGAGAGAGGGATGGATGGATGGGAGAGATAGGGAGGGAGGGATATAAGGTAAGAGAGAGATGGCAGGGGTAAGTCATAGTGAGTAACCCTCTGATTGTCTAAGGGTTAAATTCCCTGTAGTTCTAGGGCACCGGGGTTATTAGACTCTCCTAGAAGAGGTCATCCCTTGTAGGGTTTTAGTCATGTCGGGATTAGTACAAATAGAGAAATGGAGTCCCTATTTATCACATAACTTATCCACACTCAAGTATAGTGCATATTTTAGGAAGGAGAAGACACTGGGGCTAGATAAGAAGAAGCTTACTTCTATCGGGAGATCACATAGTGTTTTGGGGATTTTACTGTTTTGGTGCCGATTCTATCTCTGAGGAAGTTGCGAGGTTTTATCCTTTATGGTTTCCCTAAGGAAAAACACTATGTTTATTTTCTCTTGTGTTTGATTGTTTTACTTGTTATTCTCTCAATTAAAAGATCCTAATGATGCTAGCTTAATGTTGAAAAACTAACATGGTATCAGAGCTAACCTGAGAAGAAGAGACTATGCAACTGTGGGAACTAGGGATTCCTAGTTTTTTGATCTTCCTCCATATATTCTTAGCAAAATTAAGGTGGAACAATTCTCCTCCTTAGGGCGCATATTTCTATCGAAGCAGAATCCAATTCTGAGTTTTTTCAGTTTTGGACCTGTCATTGCTGTCGAAAATTAGGGATTTTCACAGAAGAGGAATTTTTTAGTGAGCCCAGGGCTAGATTGATCTCTTCCCCAAAATCGAAGTTAGGGACAAATTTCAAAGAATTTGGGTGGACAGATCTCCGAAAAATCAAAACCCTAATTTGCTCCTAAACCAGCTTTGCAGGATTTCAACTCAAGTCTCAGATTTGACATTTTGACCGGGTAAGATCTAAGATATCGTGTATTTCCATTTCAGATTTTCATTTTAAATATGTCTCATCATACCAATCTTGATGAAAATATTGAGGGAGCTAATAAATTCTGAGCCTGGAAGTATAGGATATCCCTAGTCCTGGGAGAGAATGAATTAGACTCCTACATTCATGAGGAGGTTCCAGTTCCACAGGGAGATGAGGCAAAGGCATTACATAAGAAGGATATGGATATGGAAAAGAGGATCATTGCTGATTCTATCAATAATCACCTAATCCCACATGTGTCCTCTCTTAAGACACCTAAAGCTATGTTTGATTCCCTAACGAAGTTGTTTGAAGGAAAGAACATAAACCGGAAGATGACTCTGAGGGATCAACTGAAGAATGTGAAGATTCAGAATGCAGAAACTATCCAGTCTTACTTCACAAGGGTTTCCCAGATCAAGGAACAATTAGAAGCTCTTGATGAAGAAGTGGAAACTGTAGATATTGTGATGAGTACTTTGAATGGCCTTCCTAGGTCATGGGATGCTCTCATTCAAGGAATCTGGGCTAGAAAGAAGTTAGTCAAATTCAGCAGACTATGGGAAGAATGTTCTCAAGAAGAAGCATAGATAGTAGCTCAAGAAGAGAAGATGTGAATTGAATACCAAGCTCTCATACTTCACTTCAAGAGAAGCAGAAGAAGACCTCATTACTCCAAAGGTAAGGATCCTCATCATAAAGATAACATTAGAAGAGACCTTGTTGGAGACATTTACCATCATACACACTCTTTCGGTCAAATTGGCCTAGTTAAACCACTATCCTAAGTTTAATTGACATCAGTGGAGCATTAATTACCTTCATCCCAGTCATCCTCATGCCTACCTACAGTCAAGGAGGCTAACTGGAGCACTCCAGGGGTGATCTGTGTGACATTAATGCACCTGCATGCTAACTGGTGGTTACTTTCAGTTCAACCAATCAGTTACAGTCACTTAAGGCGCCTCCATGTATTAAATATATTATTTAATCATTATTTATTGATTATTTATTATTATTTAATGAACTGGAGCTAACTAGGCGCCTTCACCAACTCCTGATGGTCAGTTCAGCTTCAGTTAACCTCATCAAGGTTTATTGGAGTCATGCAGTACTAGCACTTGATGGTTGGTTGCTATGACATGTGTTTGATCTCCTTCAGTTGAGATTAAGTCATTTATTGCACTCCAACTTCAGTTAGGATTGGTGAGTCAATTAAGGTTTTTTTTCAAGTGGTTAACTGAGTGGTATTGCATGGCAAAGAGTCAGTTAAGCTAGACTCACTTATGGAATTCGAATTGTTCCCTTAGGAATTCGAATTCTTCATGGAGTTAAGCCATTACTCTTGCATGGGAATTGTAACCATTTATTGTTTATAAAATATACAGAGAGGAAACCATTTCTGGTTCCGATTATTGCCAATTCATGAGTAATTTGTTAATAATTCTTTGATGATTTTGATTCCTAGTTCCTAGATCATGTGCAAGAATTAATATGGTATCAGAGCTCACGGCGGGACGAAGATCAATTTCTCAAGAACAAGTCATGAAGTGTGAGCAATAGCTCAATCTCTTTATTTTGCCCTTTATGTTTTGATTTTCAGGTTTCTACAGGTGA
Source organism: Pseudotsuga menziesii (assembly GCA_001517045.1). Taxonomy (NCBI): domain Eukaryota; kingdom Viridiplantae; phylum Streptophyta; class Pinopsida; order Pinales; family Pinaceae; genus Pseudotsuga; species Pseudotsuga menziesii. The sequence continues at coordinate 283,122 of LPNX011131563.1, read as the reverse complement.
AGCATTCGCTACAAGCAAATCTAGATGGCCTCCTCAGCCTCCTCAGTGCCCTTGTTGACTCCATACAATTTCCACACATGGAAACTCAAAATGGAGCATCAGCTGAAATGCAAAGGACTCCACGGAGTCACCATGGACACTGAACCGGAGCCTGGATCTGCCATAGAAAAATCAAAATTCTTCAACAAAAAGGATGAAGCCTTCGGTTTCTTATGCCTCTCTATTTCCGATGATCTTTTCTTCCATCTTACGGATCTGAATACACCAAAAGAAATATGGGATAAATTGGAATCACTGTATGGAAAGCATGATGACATGAGAGTTTATCAACTTGAAAATGAACTCATGTCTCTCCAACCTTCCAATTTCGAGACTCTGAATGAATTCTTTACAAAGTTCAAGAATATAGTTTTTATCTTGAAGCAATGCAAAGTGGAGAAGGAAGATGATCAGCTCATCCTAGCCATCCTCTCCAAACTCGGGGCTGATTATTCAGTTTTTTTTTCTACATTCCGTGCGAGGAAGCTCACAAACCCCAAATGGAAGATGCCTACACTCGATGCCTTCATTGAGTCCCTCACTAGTGAACATGACAAGCTTGTCCAGATGGGGATCATCCGATATTCCCGTGACCAAGCCCTCCATGTCACGGGGCCCAAAGATGTGAAAGGTAAAGGTAAGCAGCAGAAAAATCAGAAAACTAAGTTTGATGCTCCAAAGCCTAAACTTGAAAATTAGCAGCATGATGAATCTTCCAGTTCAAGGAAGAACAAAGGAAAAGGGCACAACGGGAAAGAAAGAGTCAAGTGTTCTTACTGCGGGAAGGGTTTTCACCCTGAACATGCTTGCATGAAGAAAAATCTTGATGAAGCAACCTCCCTCCTTGAGAGGAATCACATCAATCTTCCGGAAAGCTTTCGGAGGAGAGATCACCAAGACCGGGAACCACAGCATGAGAAAGGTCATGCCCTCATGGCAAGCACTTCAAAGTCCAAATCGCTGCTGATTGACAGTGGAGCTTCGAATCACATGATGGCTGAAAAAGAATCCTTTTCATCCTTGGATACTAGCAAATCCATCCCCATCCACTTGGGAGATGACTCCACCATCATTACCAAAGGACAAGGTACTGTAAATCTAGAAAATGGCTTTTTTTCTAATGTTTTGTATGTACCATCTCTAGTAGCAAATATTCTTAGTGTCTATCAAATGACACATACAGGAATGCCTAAGAGAGTCTCTTTCAGCCCTAATGATGTTGAGATAACAGAAATTTCATCCAGGAAACTCATTGCAAAAGGCCATGCAAATCATCATGCAAAAGCCTATGAGTTCTCTCACTTTGTTGCGGATGAAAAGCCCACCGCTTTGCTAACTCATGGAAATGAGGTTAGTAGGCTGTGGCATGAAAGGTTTGGCCATCTTAATTTCAAATCTTTGCAGCAATTACAGAAACATTCCATGGTTGAAGGACTTCCAGTCATCAAGGCAACCATGGGAGTCTGCAAGGGCTGTGTGATTGGAAAGCATCCTGAGCACAAGTTCGATCGGGGGAAGGCAAACCGAGCTACAAGCATATTGGGGCTGATACATTCTGATATCAGTGGTCCAATGCCTGTCACATACATGAATGGATCAAGGTACCTCCTTACCTTTATTGATGATTTTTCAAGATATACATGGGTTTTCTTCCTCAAAAAGAAATCAGAGGTATGTGAAAAATTTTCTGAATTGAAGGCTTTGATCGAAAATGCCTCTGGGCTTAAGATCAAGATACTGAGATCTGATAAAGGATG
>LPNX011131563.1:140065-279626 GCA_001517045.1 Pseudotsuga menziesii | reverse complement strand
ATCATACACACTCTTTCGGTCAAATTGGCCTAGTTAAACCACTATCCTAAGTTTAATTGACATCAGTGGAGCATTAATTACCTTCATCCCAGTCATCCTCAGGCCTACCTACAGTCAAGGAGGCTAACTTAGCCTTCCCTACAGTCAAGGAGGCTAACTGGAGCACTCCAGGGGTGATCTATGTGACATTAATGCACCTGCATGCTAACTGGTGGTTACTTTCAGTTCAACCAATCAGTTACAGTCAGTTAAGGCGCCTCCATGCATTAAATATATTATTTAATCATTATTTATTGATTATTTATTATTATTTAATGAACTGGAGCTAACTAGGCGCCTTCACCAACTCCTGATGGTTAGTTCAGCTTCAGTTAACCTCATCAAGGCTTATTGGAGTCATGCAGTACTAGCACTTGATGGTTGGTTGCTATGACATGTGTTTGATCTCCTTCAGTTGAGATTAAGTCATTTATTGCACTCCAACTTCAGTTAGGATTGGTGAGTCAATTAAGGTTTTTTGTCAAGTGGTTAACTGAGTGGTATTGCATGGCAAAGAGTCAGTTAAGCTAGACTGACTTATGGAATTCGAATTGTTCCCTTAGGCATTCGAATTCTTCATGGAGTTAAGCCATTACTCTTGCATGGGAATTTTAACCATTTATTGTTTATAAAATATACAGACAGGAAACCATTTCTGGTTCCGATTATTGCCAATTCATGAGTAATTTGTTAATAATTCTTTGATGATTTTGATTCCTAGTTCCTAGATCATGTGCAAGAATTAATAGACCTATCTAAAATAAGATGTTATACATGTGATGAAAGAGGACACTTTGCAAAAGACTGTCCTAAGACCAAGCTCCACTCTCATAAGAAGAAGGGGAATAAAAGAAGACATCATGCACATGCTACATAGGATGATGAACCATCCAAGAAGAGATCTAGATATGAAAGTGAATATTCTTCAAGCGAGGATGAATATGTTTTGATCTCTGCTCTCACAGGTAACATTACTCATGGTAGTAATGATTGGCTTATAGACAGTGGGGCTTCCAAACATATGACAGGATTCAAGGAATCCTTTGTAAGACTGTCAGAACATGAATCACCTTACAAGGTGAAGCTAGGAGATGACTACCAATATCCAATAAAAGGTAGCGGGGAATATTCATATAAACTAGACTCTAGTAAGTCTCTAACAATGAAAGAAGTATTGTTTGTGCCAGGACTCAAGAAGAACCTTCTCTCCATATTAGCATTGGATCCAAAAGGAATGAGGGTTGCATTCATAGATGGTCAAGTATTATGTGTCCTAGAGGAAATACCATCGATGATGTGGTAGTGATTGGAGAACAAGAAGGAGGTCTATACAAATTGAAGGGCCATCCAGAAAAATCCTTGGTCCATAACACAGTAGAGCCAAATGAGGTTTGGCATAGAAGGCTTGCACATGTGCATTATAGAGCACTACTTGTTGCAAGCAAAGTTGTTGAAGGTCTTCCAAAATTCCAAGCAAAACATGATGAGGCCTGCAAAGGATGTGAGAAAGGGAAGAATACAAAGAAGAAATTTCCTAGCAGCGAAAGCAAAGCCAAAAGCATACTAGAAATCATCCACTCTAATGTATGCGGCCCTATGTCATCAAACTCACTAAGCGGGTATGCATACTATGTTTCTTTTATTAATGATTTTTCTAGAAAGACATGGGTTTACTTCATGAAGAACAAAGATGAAGTATTCAGTAAGTTCAAGGAATTCAAAGCCTTGATTGAGAATCACACTGAAAAGAAGATCAATACTTTTTAATCAAATAATGGCGGAGAATTCACTTCAAATGAATTCAAAGAGCTATGTAAAAAATTAGGAATTAAGAGGGAGTTGTCCACTCCTTATAATCCACAACAGAATGGGATTGTAGAATTTAAGAATAGAACCATCATGGAAGCTGCAAGAGAATTGCTTCATATCAAGATCCTCCTATGCATATTTGGGCTGAAGCTGCTAGAACAGTAGTGTATGTACAGAACCGTACTCCACATAGAGTACTCAAGAACAAGACCCCTGAAGAAGTCTTATCCCGGAAGAAACCAGAAGTCAGCCATCTTAGAATATTCGGTTTCCATGTGTACATACACATTCCAAAAGAGAAGAGAACAAAATTAGATCCTTCAGGAAAGAAGGGAATATTTGTGGGATACTCTGAAAGCTCGAAGGCTTACAGAATCTATTTCCCAGGATACAAGAATATTGACATCACCAGGGATGTGACATTTTATCAAGACATAGCTTACAACAAATCTAGAAAGAGACCTGCTGAAGAACCTGAAGAAGCTGAAGCAGAAGTACCCAGAAATCATGATACAACCATGAACGAAGAAGCTAAAGAAGAAAATCGAGATTTCGAGGAACCACAAACACCTATAGATCCACCTCTAGAGAATAATCCTTACAAGAGGAAACCTGCTTGGGTACGTGAGCTTATCCAAGGTGTGGAAAGATATGGGGATCTAGAAGAGAATCACAGATAAAGAAATAGGACTAGATCATGTTCTGGGTATGTAGCTTTACTATGTGATTTCATTGATAAAGAACCTTCCAGTTATGAAGAAATGGTAGAACAGAAAGAATAGAAAGATGCTATGATCGAAGAATATCAATCGATCATGAAGAATGATGTTTGGGATGTTGTCCAAAGACTAGAAGAGAAGTCATTTGTAACTTCCAAATGGATCTACAGGATCAAGCATGCTGCAGACGGTAGCATTGAAAAGTATAAGGCAAGATTTGTATCTCGAGGTTTCTCTCAGAAAGAAGGAATAGACTATGAAGAAACCTTTGCACCTGTACCCAGATACACTTCCATCAGATCAGTACTTGTTCTGGCAGCAGTGATGAAATGGAAGATACACCAGATGGATGTGAAGACTGCTTTCTTGAATCATATAGTAGAAGAGGAAGTGTATGTAAAACAACCACTCAGTTTTGAGACACATGACAGAGAGTCTCATGTATGCAGATTGAAGAAAGCATTGTATGGTTTGAAACAAGCACCCAGAACCTAGTACGGAAAAATTGACAGCTTTCTATCCAGTTTGGGCTTTATCAAGAGTAAAGCATATTCCAACCTTTACTACAAGGTTGAAGATGGCAACCCAGTGATGCTTCTACTGTATGTAGATGATCTATTTATGATAGGTACAGATGGGTTGATTGCTGATATGAAGAAAAAGCTTCCTATTGAGTTCGAGATGAAGGACTTGGGGATGATGCATTACTTTCTAGGTATGGAGGTGTGGCAGAGTACATATGGAATATTCCTTAGACAAGGGAAGTATGCAGTAGAGATCCTGAAGAGGTTTGGGATGATGGAATGCAAGCCCATGACCACACCTATGGCATCAAACTTGAAGCTACTGAGTGATGCTTCATCAAAGACAGTTGATGTTACAATGTATCGTCAGCTGATTGGGTCATTGATGTACCTGACGAACATAAGACCAGACATTTGCTTTGCTGTGAACACCTTGAGCCAGTGCTTGATAGATTTGAGACATGTTAACTTGATTGCTGCAAAGAATATTCTGAGGTACCCGAAGGGTATAGTTGATTATAGGATTAAGTACGATGTGAATCAAAAGATTAACCTAGCGGGCTATGTTGATTCATATTGGGAAGGCAGTGCCATTGATAGGAAGAGCCCTTCAGGTTGTTGCTTCAGTATGGTATTAGGTGTGATCTCTTGGTTTAGCAGGAAGCAATCCTGTGTGGCACTGAGTACAACTGAAGCAGAGTATGTCGTAGCTTGTTCAGCTAGTTGTGAGGTAGTATGGCTGCGGAAGCTACTGTCTGATATATTTGATATCTAGTTGGATGCTACTTGTATACATTGTGACAACCAAAGTTGCATGAAGTTGTCAAGGAATCCAGTGTTCCATCACAAGTCAAAGCATATCGAGATCAAGTATCACTATATCAAGGATATCGTGCAGAGGGGAGCAGTGAAGCTCTAGTATGTTGCAACAGAGGAACAAATAACTGATATATTGACGAAGCCATTAGCTAGGTTGAAGTTCAAGTACTTCAGGGAGAATCTTGGTGTTCTCTAGATCAAGGTTTCCTCCAAGAAAAAGTAATGAGACCCATAGCAATTATGCCATGGTGAGAGGATTGGTCCCTTCCATGTCAGATATGAATGATGGCCATTCTGTCGAGTTCGGATAGATCTAAGGGCAACTGCCATTCTGGGAATGGAGGCACCTGGTCAGCAACCAGGACAACTTAGTGTAGGACTGAGAAGCCATTCTGATGTGATAGAGGGATGTGTTCCCACTTGATCAGCTGTAAGGGCTGAACCATTCTATCATGGCTAAAGGATTAGGTTCCTTCCATGTCACATTTGAGTGTTGGCCATTCCGATGAGTAGGTCGGATTTAAGGGAAACTGCCATTCTCTAGGAGAATGGAGGCACCTGGTTAGTTACCAGGTAGGTCAATCAAGGACTAGGGGCCATTCTGATATGACTCTAAGATTGGTTCCTACAAGATCATATATGAGTGCAAGCCCTTCCATCATGGTGAGCAGGATGTGTTCCTGCCTAGATGGATGTGAGTGTTGAGACTTTCCACAGATGGTAGTAGGTGTGTCCTACCATGTTGGTGGATGTGAGTGTTGTGCCTTTCCATAGATGATAGTAGGTGTGTCCTATCATGCTGGTGATTGTAAGTGCCGAGCCTTTTCATAGATGATAGTAGGTGTGTCCTATCATGCTGGTGAATGCGAGTGATGGGCCTTTCTGATATGATTATAGGATTAGTTCCTACATGATCTGATGTGAGTGTTGGGAGTTCCTTTCTGACAAGTAGGTCAGATGTAAGTACTGGGCGAAGACCTACATGATGGCCAGGCCTACAACTCGCATGAAAAAGGGCTGGCTCTGTAGAACTTCCTATGATGAGAAGAATCATGAGATAGCACCAGTGATGATCCAGATACAATGATGATGACCAGTGATGATCCAGATCGAGTTATGATCCAGATCCAATGATGATGATCCAGCAGTGATGATCCAGATCCAGTGATGTTTCAGCAGTGATGATCCAGATCCACTGATGATCTATATCCAGTGATAATGATCCAGCAGTGATGATCCAGATCCAATGATGATGCCCAGTGATGATCTAGATCCAGTGATGATCTAGATCCAGTGATGATGACCAGTGATGATCCAGATGTAGTGATGATGTCCCATGATGATCCAAATCAAGAGATGATCCAGATCCGAAGACGAATATGACTTGAAGACTCACAAGACTTGATATGTAGATTCCAAGATGATCCAGCTGATACAGAGAAGAAGACTAGTGCTGAAAATTGTGTTGAAAGAATACCTTCCTAGTTAAGAGGGAGTGTTAATGTATTTGTAACTTTGGAATGTATTCATCTATGTATCTTATGTATTGTAACCTAATGTTTATTCCAGGATGTATCTATAATGTAATTGATCCATATTGTCATGCCCCGATGTTCCTATAGGGAGGATCAATAATGTAAACAAGTCATGTTAAGTCATAGTGAGTAACCCTCCGATTGTATAAGGGTTAAAGTCCCTGCATTTTCGGGGCACTAAGGTTATTAGACTCTCCTAGTAGAGGTCAGCGCTAGTAGGGTTTTAGTCATGTCAGGATTAGTATAAATAGAGAACTAGAGTCTCTATTTATCACACAAATTATCCACACTCAAGTATAGTGCATAGTTGAGCAAGGAGAAGACACTGGGGCTAGATAAGAAGAAGGTTACTACTGTTGGGAGATCACATACTGTTTTGGGGCTTTTATTGTTTTGGTGCTGATTCTATCTCTGAGGAAGTTGCAGGGTTTTCTCCTTTATGGTTTCCCTAAGGAAAAACATTGTGTTCATTGTCTCTTATGTTTTATTGTTGTACTTGTTATTCTCTCAGTTAAAAGATCCTAATGATGCTAGATTAATGCTGAAAAACTAACAATTTGAATAGGATAATCAACAAGATTGAAGAATCTCCAATTGAATAAGAGAAAAGATAAGGTCTTCGAAAGATTCATTTTTCTTATAATTGAGGAGAACATAAGATAAGATATCAATCTTCAAGACCATTTCATGATGATGGTGGATATACACAATTTTACTATAGAATCATCTTGAGGAACAATTTATGGCTTAACTTTCATTTGTTTATTATTGAAGAGTACCAAAGGTAAATTTTCTCATTCATCCATTTTTTGATGGGATATATGAACAAGTGAGAAGGAAGATTGAAGCATCTTGAAGTATCTATAGTTCTAATTCACTAAAGGTTTGAAATCTTGTAATTGAGGAGAAGAAGAAAAAACTATATTGAATTGATCAGTGTGGTGATGGGGAATGTACGTAACCAAGGAAGAAATCATCAAGGAAGAAGAGACCTCAAGAATTCATTGAAGAAGAGAAAGAAAAGAAAAGAATAAACATGATGAATTAGAGGCTTTATTTGTAAACTAATCCAAATCCAATTATAGAGGTTACCACGGTTCATTCCATTAATCCACAACAAGAAAAAAGGAAGCATTCACTAGAGGGACCTGCAATTTCCACAATAGTTGTTTAACAAGAACCCCATGGAAGTATTAAGGAAGCAAAACATAGGTTCTCACTAATGGATTTTTCAATTCCTAGTTCAATTCAAAGTAATAAATTACCATCTCAAGATGAATATCATTAAGAAACACAAAATTTGTTAAGCACTTAAGGTTGTATAGGTGATCACGTCAAAGGAGCATTGTACATGGAGCCTAATTTTGAATAAAAAAATGTTATCTGAACCATCAACGAGGATGTTCGACTTCCACCATCGAACTACCAAGAAGAGAATGAAGCATAACATGATACTACTGAAACTCCAGAGCGTATTGTTGATGGGCTACATGGTAAAATTACAACCCCCTTACCTCCATTATAAAACACACATAGAAGAACTCCGAAGCATATAGATGTTGATGAAAGTCTCCTCAATTCCATTGAATGTACACTATCTAAATGTAGTATTGCTCATCAAAGTCAATAGATACTAAATAAATATGTTGTTTCTAAATATTGTGGAGATAAATGTAGATTATTTTTATCATTGTTAAAATATAGGGGCATGACTATTGTTAGGAAAACGTTAGGGACAAACATGATAAAGAATTATGGACCAAGTTTGTTAGAATTTTATCTTTTAAGAAAGCATTAACCTAGGATCTTAACTAAGAGAATAAGAAGCACAACAATCAAACACATAAGACAATGAACACAAATATTTTCCTCGAGGTAACCATAAAGGAAAAAACCTCGCAATTTCCTCAGAGATAGAATCAACACCAATAATAAAGCCCCCCAAAAAATAAGATGATATCCTGACAACAATAGACTCATTCTCTCTAGCCCCAGCAACTTCTTCTTCCTTAGTTATGCGCTAAAACTGAGTGTGAGTGAGTGTGTGATAAATAGAGAGGCTCACTCTCTGTTTATACTAATTCTTGACTTGAAAATGACTCACTAGGGCTGAATTCTCAAGGAGAGTCTAATAACCCTAGTGCCCCAGAACCGCAGGGACTTTAACCCTTTAACAATAGGAGGGTTACCCACAATGACTTGACATGACTTGTTTACATTATGGAACCTCTCAATAATAACATCAGGGGATGATGTGACTCAAATACATTATAGACACTTCCTTGAATAAATATCAGGGTACAAGACATAAGATATTCATGTGAATACATTCTGAAGTTACAAATACATCAACACTCCCCCTTAATTACGAAGGTATTCTTTTGACACAATTTTCAGCACTGGTCTTCTTCTTTGTATCGACTCGATCATCTCATCATCTTGATATTCAAGTTGTATTCATCTTCAAGTCTTCTTCATCTTCAAGTCATCGTCGTCTTCAAGTCTTCTTCATATTCAAGTCATCTTCGTCTTCAAATCGTCCTCTAAGCCATCTTCTTCTTCAAGTATTCTTCATCATGGGATATGGATCATCATGACTACTGGATCATCATTGTTGGATCATCATTGGGATCATCACTTGATTTGGATCGTCATCAAGTCTAGATCATCATCACATCTAGATCATCACTTGGTATGGGTCATCATCAAGTCTAGATCATCATCATCAGTGCTATCTCAGAATGGTGCTATCTCTCGATTCTTCTCGTTATAGGAAGTTCTACAGAGGCATCCCTTTTTCATGATGGTTGTAGGCCTACCCTTCATGTAGGTCTTCAGCACTAATATCTGACCCTAAGTTAGAATGGCTAGCCCAACTCTTACATATGACCTCATCTTGTAAAAAAGGCATGTCAAACAATTACATATGACCTCATCTTGTCAGAAAGGCCGAGCACTCACATCTTACCATGTGCAAACACATCGCACTTGAATGGATCAACACTTATATCCAACCATTTCCAAACACACCTCATCAAAAGGTCTCTGCACTTCTATCTAACCATGTTCGAAAACACCGCATTGGAAGGGCTCTGCACTTACATCCAACCATGTTCAAAACATCTGCATTAGAAGGGCTCTGCACTTACATCCAACCATGTTCGAAAACAACACATCGGAAGGGCTCTACACTTACATTCAACCATGTGCCAACACACCACATTGAAAGGGCTCTTAGTCCCAGACTAAGGATTCCTTGTAACTCACTAGGTTCCTACATTCTCCTAGAGAATTGCATTAGCCCTTATATCTTATCAAGTGGGAACACATACCTCAATCACATTAGAATGGCCATGCACTCATATCTGATCATGTAAGACTAATTCCTAGAGTCATATCATAATGGCCCTCAGTCCCATACTGACTACTCCTAGTAACTGACTAGTGCCTCCATTCCGAGGATGGCATTCAAAACTTATATGTAGTCATGTAAAAACTAATCCTACAGTCACATCAGAATGGCTCAGCACTCACATATGATATGGAAGGAACCAAATCCTCTCACCATGACAGAATGGCTCAGTCCTTACATCTGACCATGGAAGGAACCTAATCCTCTCACCATGTTAGAATGGCTCTAGGTATAATCATTTCTCTTTTGAGGGAACCTCGATCTAGAGAACACCAAGCTTCTCCCTGAAGTACTCAAAATTTAGTATGGCCAATGGATTTGTCAACACATCAGCTATCTGTTCTCCCGTCTCAACATACTAGAGCTTCACTGCTCCTCTCTGCACCATATCCATGATATAGTGATACTTGATATCGATATGCTTCGACTTGTCATGGAACATTGGTTCTCTGACAACTTCACACAACTCTCATTGTCGCAATATATACAAGTAGCATCCAACTGGAGATCAAATAAATCAGACAATAGCTTTCTTAGCCACACTGACTAGAAACTAGATGAACAAGCTGCAAAATATTCTACTTTAGCTGTACTCAGTGCCACACATGACTGCTTCCTACTAAACCAAGATATCATACCTGATCTCATACTCAAGAAGCATCCTGAAGTTCTCTTCCTATCGATGGAACTACCTACCCAATCTAAATCAACATAACCCTCCAGGTTAATATTCTGATTTTCCTCGTACTTGAGCCCATAATCAACTGCACCCTTCAGGTACCTCAGACTATGCTTTGCAGCAATCAAGTGAACATGTCTCGGATCTGTCCGGAACTGGCTCAAGGTGTTCATATCAAAGCAAATATCTAGTCTCGTGTTCATTAGGTACATCAAGGACGCAATCATTTGACGATACATCACAGCATCAACCACTTCTGATGAAGCATCACTCGATAGCTACAGGATCAATGCCATAGGTGTGGTTATGTCCTTGTAGTCCATCATCCTGAATCTCTTCAGAATCTCTACAGCATACTTCCCTTCTCCAAGGAAGATTCCATCTGCATTCTGCTACACTTCCATGCCTAAAAAATAGTGCATCATTACAAATATATCATCCACATATAGTAGGAGTATCATAGGGTTTCCATATTCAACCTTGTAGTAAAGGTTGGAATCTCCTTTACTCTTGGTAAATCCCAAACTCGATAGAAATCCATCAATTCTGGCATACCATGTCATGGGTTCCTATTTAAAACCTTACAAGGATTTCTTCAATATAAACACATGAAACTCCCTATCATGTGTCGCAAAACCGAGTGGGTGCTCCACATACACTTTCTCTTTTACTACACCATTCAAGAAAGCAATCTTGACATCCATATTGTGTATCTTCCATTTCATCACGGCAGCTAGAGCAAGTACTGATTTGATGGAAGTGTATTTGGCTAGAGGTGAAAAATTTCTTCATAATCTATTCTTTTTTTCTGGGAGAAACCATGAGCCACGAATCTTTATTTATATTTCTCTATGCTGGCGTATGCAACATGCTTCATCTTGTAGGTCCATTTGGAAGTTACAATGGAATTCCCTTCTAGTCTTGGGACAACATCCCAAACATCATTCATCATGATAGATTGATATTCTTCGATCATAGCCTCCTTCCATTCTTTTCTTTCTAATGCTTCTTCATAGTTGGAATGTTCTTTATAAATAATGTCACATAGCAATGCTACATAATAGGAGCAAGACCTAGTTCTCTTTCTTACTCTATGTGTTTCTTCTGAAGCTCCATATTTTTATACACCTTGGATAATTTCATGCACCCAAGTAGGTTTCCTATTATGAGGATTCTTCTCCTGAGGTGGATCCATAAGTTCTTGAGGTTCTTCTAATTCTAAATATTCTTCTTGAATTTCTTCATTCATGGTTGTATCATGAATTCTGGGTGCTTCTGTTTCTTTAGGTTCTTTAGCCGGTCTGTTCCTGGATTTGATGTAGGATGAATCTTCGTCAAATGTTACACCTCTGATGATGTCAATATTCTTGAACCCTAGGAAATATATTTTGTAAGCCTTCAAGCTTTTAGAGTATCCCACAAATATACCCTTCTTCCCTGGAGGATCTAACTTCTTCCTCTTTTCTTTTGGAATGTGTATGTATATAGGACAGTCGAATATTCTGAGATGGCTGACATTTGGTTTCTTGCCGGAGAAGACTTCTTCAGGTGTCTTGTTCTCGAGTACTCTGTGTGGAGTACGATTCTGTACATATGCCATTGTTCTGGAATCTTCTACCCAAAGATGCATGGGAAGATCTTGATCATGAAGCATGGCCCTTGCTGCTTTCATGATTGTTCTATTATTTCTTTCTACAATCCCATTTGTTGTGGATTATATGGAGTGGATAATTCCATCTTAATCCTTGAGTCTTTGCATAGCTCTTTGAATTCGTTTGATGTGAATTATCCACCATTATCTGATTGAAAGGTCTCGATCTTCTTTTCTATGTGATTCTCAATCAAGGCTGTGAATTCCTCAAACTTGCTGAATACTTCATCTTGTTCTTCATAAATCATATCCATTCCTTTCTAGAAAAATCATCAATAAAAGAAACATAGTATACATACCCACTTAGTGAAGTGGATGACATTGAACTGCATACATCGGAGTGGATGATTTCCAAGATTCTTTTTGCCTTGTTCTTGCTACTTGGAAATGTCTTCTTTGTGTTTTTCCCTTTTGCACATCCTTTGCATACACCTTCATGTTTTGTATGCATTTATGGTAGACCTTCAATAACTTTTCTTGCAAGTGGTAGTGCTCTGTAATGCACATGTGCAAGCCTTCGATGCCAAAGCTCATTTGTCTCTACCAAGTAATGAACCAAAGCTTGTTCTGGTTGTCCCTTCAATTTGTATAGTCCTCCTTCTTGTTCCCCAATCACTACTACATCATCGAAAGGCTTTCCTTTTGGCCACATGAGGACTTGGCCATCTACAAATGTAACCCTCATTCCTGTTGCATCCAATACAGATATAGAGAGGAGTTCTTCTTTAGTACAGGTACAAACAATACATATTTCATCTTGATAGAATTTCCATAGTAGAGCTTGTATGAGGATTCACCACTACCTTTTATTGGATAATGACAGTCATCTCCAAGTTTCACCTTGTTAGGTGATTCATGTTTAGATAATTTCACAAAGGATTCCTTGAATCCCATCATATGTTTGGGAGCACCACTGTATAGAAGCCAATCATTGCTGCCATGTGTGATAGTTCCTGTGAGAGTGGAAATCAAAACATATTCTTCATCCCTTGAAGAATCATCACTGTCTTGTCTGTTTCTCTTTATGGAAGGTTCATCATTCTCTGTAGCATGAGCATGATGTCTTCTCTTGTTTCCCTTCTTCTTGCAAGAGCTACTTTTTTTTTCTAGGACAATCTCTAGCAAAGTGTCCTCTTTCATCACATCTATAGAAAATCTACTTAGACCTATCTCTAGACTTTCTAAAGTTACTCCTTTGGTGAGAGTTCTTACCTCTGTGGTGGCTAGATCTGGTCTTCTTGGATTGTACTGTGAGAGCTTTATCTTCACTTCCCATCTTTTCTTCTCAAGCTACTATCTGAGCTTCTTCTTGAGAACATTCTTCCCATACTCTGCTGAACTTGAGTAACTTCTTTCTGTCATAGATCCCTTGAATGAAAGAGTCCCATGTCCTAGGGAGACCCATTAGAGGAAATTTCAATTTAAAATGGGCCTTCCAAAAATAAAACAAATTCCATGTCATCATGTATTATCCAATCAAAATTATTTAAAATTAAAAAAGGGATCACCTCTTTAACATTTTTTTAACGTAAATTTGGGGATAGGTATCATAAAAAAAACTACTTTTTTGTTCATATCTTAGACATATCTCCCTACGTTTTTACTCAAATTTTGATTGGGAGAGATCGTTGGATGTGCAATTAGATTCTTCCTCCAATGAATACCCACTCGGCATACTTTTGATGGGCCTAGATACCCCAAAAACAAGAAATACTTGAAAAAATGTGATGTCACTATCATCATCACGTTTTGTCAGGTATTTCATGTTTTTGGGGTAGCGGGGCCCATCAAAAGTATGCCGAGTGGGAACTCGTTGGAGGAAGAATTTAATTCTGCATCCAACGAGATCTCGCAATCGAAATTTGAGTAAAAATGTAGGGAGATATGTTCAAAATACGAACAAAAAAAGTAGTTTTTTCTTTTCTTCCTCCAAAATTAATAAATATTATTTTATAATTTTAACTATTACTTTATTAATTTTCCTTAGGAGTCCCATTTTGAGTTGAAATTTCCTCTAATGATTCAAGATGGTCATTACAATCTCTGCATTCTCCTCTTCTTCATCTACTGCTTCAAGTTGTTCTTTTATGTGGGAGACCCTTGTGAAGTTTGGTTGTATGGTCTCCGCCGTCTGTATCTTCACATTCTTCAACTGGTTCTTCAAGGTCATCTTTATGTTTATGTTCTTTCCTTCAAAAAATTTGGTTAGGGCATCAAACATAGATTTAGGTGTATTTAGGGAGGACCCCTGTGGTATGAGGTGATCCTTTATTGAATCAGCAATAACCCTCTTAGCCATAACCAACTTCTTCTTGTGTAAGGCCTTAGCCTCATCTCCCTCTAGAACTAGAATCTCCTCATTGATGTAGGAGTCCAACTCATTTTCTTCCAGGACCAGGGAGATCCTATACTTCCAGGCTTGGAAGTTATCAGCTCCCTCAATATTTTCATCAAGCTTTGTATGATGAGACATCTTAACTAAGAACCTCAAATGGAAATACAAAATATTTAGATCTTACCAGGTTAAGATGTTGGATTTGGATTTGGAGATGAATTTTTGCAGAGCTGGTTCAGGAGCAGATTAGGGATTGAATTTCCTGGAGTTCTATCCAACCAAAAACTTTGATCTTGATCTCTAAACTTCAATTTTGAGGAGGATATCAATCCAGGCCTGGGATCACTCAAAAAATCCACTTCTATGGAAAGCCATAATTTCTGGCATCAATGTTAGATCAAAAACTGAAAATGATCAGAATCAGATTCTCCTTCGATAGAAAGATGCGCCCTAGAGAGGAGGGTCAGTCCAACAATATTTTGCTAAAAATCTATGGAGAGAGATCCAAAACGTAGGAAGCCCTAGTTTTCGCAGCTGCACAATGTCTTCTTCTTAGGTTAGCTCTGATACCATGTTAATTTTTTATCATTTAAGCTAGCATTAACTTAGGATCTTAACTAAGAGAATAACAAGCACAAAAATCAAATGCATAAGAAAATGAACACAAATATTTTCCTTAGGGAAACCATGAAGGATAAACCCCCACAACTTCCTCATAGATAAAATCAACACCAATAGCAAACCCTAAAAAATAGTAAGATGATATCCTCACAGCAGTAGTCTCTTTCTCTCCAGCCCTAGCAACTTCCTCTTCCTCAGCTATGTGCTACAACTGAGTGTGAGTGAGTGTGTGATAAATAGAGAGGCTCACTATCTATTTATACTAATTCCTAACTTGAAAATGAATCACTAGGTTCGAATTCTCTAGGAGAGTCTAATAACCCTAGTGCCCCATAATTGTGGGGACTTTAACCATTGAACAATAGGAGGGATACCCACAATGACTTAACATGACTTGTTTACATTATATAACTTGCCGATAAGAAGATCGGGGCATGACATGACTCAAATACATTATAGACACTTCCCAAAATAAACATCGGGGGTACAAGACATAAGATATACAAGTGAATATGTTTTGAAGTTACAAATATATCAACAAAATTATCATATAGTTAAAATATTAGTAGACACTTTGGTAAAATTTGTAAGAACACATGTTCAAAGGACTGCAATGTGACTCATCATGTGTTGTCACAAGAAATTGTAAATAAGAACATCAGGGTCCTTTGTTTTCTCAATCCTACATACAAAATAGTTAGTTTGAAGGTAAAAACACTCTGTAGGCATTCTATTAGAAGATATCATATTGACACAACCAATCAAACATATTTTTGGGACTTTATTGGATGGTTTCCATGTCATGACATGAAGCTAGTTGATGCAGTAAAGGGACTAGTGTAGATTTTTTGGCATGATCACACAAGGCCCTATTTAAATCAGAAGGATGTACTAAAATTAATAAGGGATTCAAAGGATCATGAACCACATATTAATCATCTTCTTGATATAACACAGACATAACTATATGAGAAATTTAGGAATGAAAATAGACAATTGAACTTGGGTAAAATATATTTTGAGAAATGTAAGCCCTTGTATGTTAGAATAAATACTCTTCATAAAACTTGTTGCTATAGATACCATGTAGAATATGAATATTACCATGAAAAATTTGTGTACATTCATCGTGTGTTGCATACTAACCATGTGCAGGATTGCTCCCTGAAAATATCACTGACTTCATCAAGAGAATTCATTCAGAGCATCATGTGCAATAGGCACTAGGGGAAAACATAATATGAAAAATATTATTTAGATGCAACATGCTCCAACTGTGTTGGAAATGAATTATTGAGGCAATGTATGCACGAGAGTGGAGACAATGGATTTGGGAATATGGTTACAGACATGAAAAGTTTCAAATATATCAGCTATGAAATAGTCTCAGGGAAAGAAACAAAAAAATACAATTAGTGACAACGCGGGTATGCATTTATCTATAAATTTATGTTTGAATGGTTACATTTCATTCCTTACAAAAAAACTGATATTGAGATCATTTTGTGTCAACAAGTACAAGTTAGTGACTTCATCAAGGAACTTATTGAAAAGACACATCAATATGTTCACCATGTCCACTTGGCACGATGGCAGGATGAGAAGGTTAGAATAATGAGATATGCATTTCCCTTTGGTACTATACTTTTAGTTCTTTATTTTTCTAAGAACTATACTCTGCAACCTAAAAATGAGATCCAGGATCAGTATTATCACTTCAAGTAGGTTTCCTTGATGGTCCATTTCGCATATAGGAATGGCCCAAACAACAGTGAAGACCAAAGAGAAATTATAAAGGAATATCACTTCTACATAAGTGATGATAGGTGCCATGAATTACACTATGTACATCATTGCTTCATCATGTTCTATGATCACCTAAAGGGAATGAACATACAGATGGATCAATATTGGATTTGGTCTTATGCATGTTCTAGTCATTTCAAAAATGCACACATATTTCAATGGTTGTGATCACTGCATAAAAATTACAAAGTTCCACATATGTGGAACTATTTTTATACTGGGAATGGTAAAGGAGAGAGTGATGGATCCATAGCATGTGTCAAAAGAACCCTACAAAGAGAGGAATTGAAATTAGCTATAGAATATACTATTTGAAATGCTCAATATATAGTTAGGTGGTGCACATCAGTAATGACAGAGGAATGTTGTATTCAATTAGAATCCAAAAGAAATATACATGTGGAGAGATTTTATTGGGAGGTGGTAGAGATAGATCATTCACATGCATGGGAATGCAAGACTATTCATGGGAATCATGGCTTTCATTTGGTTAAAAGATATGATAACCCAGTATTTGAAAATTGGATAATAAAACTCTCTTGTTTTTTCCCTCCTTGCTGTGATGGTGACTGGGATGGGTGTGAATCATTAGATTGGGTTGATGGATGGGATCACATATCACTTCCACTTGATCAACATGCAATTGTTGAGTTAACTCCGTTGGAAGAACCCCCATTGATTATGATGTTACTTTGATGTTTTATTTTGGTATATTGGGTCTAAAACCCAACTGCATAGGAACATGATGATTTGTTCGATATATTGCGCATAAGAAAATTACATATGTTTTATGTATGATTCTAAGTTTTGGGAATGGACCCTGAAGCACATGATTGATGATATGTTTTGTCTTGAGTGATGAGATCTGGAGCACATGAGTATTTAATGTTTGTGTTTAGTGAGAAGTTCTAGAGTACATGACTGTTTATATTTGTGTTGAGCAAGAAACTCTGGAACACATGATTTATTAAAACCTTTGTGTTGAGCATGAATCTCTGAAGCACATGAAAATATAAAACTAGAAGTGTTAGGCATAATCCCTGGTGGCTTCCAAGTTGATGTTGAGCATAAGCTCTGGAACATCGGATCCTTGGCCATTGTATCCCTAGGTGTATCCTACAAGTACATCCTAGCATTAGTGTTGAGAGAGGTGCTATGGAATTGCACTATGTTTGTAACTCCTTGTATTTTTAGAGTTGAGTATGGGCTGTAGATAAGTGCTAGGAGTTACTAAAAAGAATTAATTATGTCTAGTCAAAATAACTCGAATAAAAAATTGACCTCATCTGACTTATTTGTAAGTGATTAAACAAAATTTTGAGTTTATGTATCTCACCAAGTACTGAAGAACTACCATGCTATACGACGGAATCCAACATGTAAGGAGGCTTATATTTTCCTAACCTAATAGACCTAACCGCTACGTGAAGGCCTTAATAATGAAAGTTTCATAAGTTTAGGGATCATGTTATATGATGCCTAAAGACAATATGTTAACAAATGCTAAACATGTGTGTGTGTGTGTATTTTATACATGGTATGTATAAAGGGTAAGCATAGTAATAATGCTAATAGTTATAAGAAATAAGGAAAGGATCCATCTGCTATTATTATTACTAAAAGATAACTAAATATTAAAAATACCTACAAGAGTCCAAATAGGAACTAGTTAAAAGTTCCCAAGTTAAATATTTAAAGTGCCTAACTTAAATAAAAATGGTTAAATTAAGAAATCAAATGATTCTTGATTTAACTACCACTTTGACTAAAAGGTATGCCTATAAATACCAAAGCCAAAGAGAGGCTTGGGGATCTTCCATATTTTGGTTATCTCATAATTTTCTACCTAATTTTTCTCAAGAGATTTATTGAAGAACATTTTTTCCTAAGAGGAAAAAGGAGAATTGATTCAGAGCCTGATATCCCAGTTAAGGAAGACTTACCGTAGGAGCTCTAAGCTACTTGCATGTTGGAACCAGCTTGAGGGGATCCATCTTTAAACAAGGAACAGTTCTGGGTCATGGTTGGGTGGAACGTGGTAGTTCCCAAGTGATTTGGTTATATATATAGAGATCAAATCTATGTGTGAATTTGTAATGCTGGGTGTTTGAGTGTGAAAGTTTTCAATGATTGAATTAGCTTGATTATGCATGTATCAGTTTCTTGATTTTTCCCTTTAAAACTATACAAGTTCTTACTATTTAAAGAAAATTTAATTCTAATTGATTACTTAGTAACTTTATACTATAAAATATATTATATTTTATGTACTTCATTTCTTGTCCATTAATGAAAGGGTTTTGTCCTAGTTCATTTCTACAATTCATTCATTGTCTATTACTTAAGGATTTTGTTTCTAGTTTATTTCTGCAATTTGTTTCCTATCTTTAAATTCTTGTTCAAATCCTTGAACTAATTAAAAACATACATACATACATGCATACATACATACATACATACATATATATACACACACACACATACATACATACATACATATATATAGATAGATAGATAGATAGATAGATAGATAGATAGTATCTCTGCTAGAAGATTCGATATTGCCAGTAGGATTATGTTAAATAGAAATAAAGCCAAACTATTATCCATAATATTAACCTAATCTTTATGCATAAAATTATAACATAAAGTATCAATAGCTAAATTATATATAAACAAAACAAGACTATAAACAAATCATTCTCATTCTCATAAATAAACAATAATATCAAATATCAAGGTAAGCTATCGAAGAACTCTAAGGTCCATGGGCACAAATGCCTCATTCATGATAAAGAAAACTACATACTTAAAACATAAAATACAAATATCCAAATCATAACTCATAAGATATTTTTCCACATCACAAATTAACCCTAAATTTAAATCACCAAAACTCATTAACATATATCGTTTACGAAAAAGGATCACAAAATCAAATCCCATGGGCATTTATAACAACCCAAGATATTTACATATATCCTTTATAACCATCGTGGCCTAGGATCAAATCCTGTGAAGCTCACGGCTTTCCAAAGCCATAACACATTTTAAAAAAACCACATAGAATCCTATAGGATTCGTTAGCAGCTTTTCCAAACGCTGTAACAATTCATTTATACAATATACACAGTCTACTCTATAAAATTAAATTCCATAAAAATAAACACACACCAAAACTATTGCTCTTTCAACGTTTCCCCCCATATCATTACCAAATAAGATATATAGGATGTAAACAATTTATTATATCTCTACACATGAATAAAACCCCAATTTGTTTTACACTCGATAACCATTTCATGGCTCACGACTAGTTATGAAAAATCATAAACCCTTACATAAATCTAATTAAACCCTATCTACGCTAAGATTAGCCACAATTCCCATTTCATAAGTTAAAACCCCACAGTTGGTGCCATTGCCAAATAAATATTACGAATAACATTAAATTAACACATCCTCTATGCTAGATGGAGAGAGTGCCATTTCTAGTCATGGCATGGCTCTAAAACCCAAGTAGCCATGTAAATATACAAATAAAGAAGGAACACAAGTTTTCACAAAGTCACAACAATTTCCAATTAAGAATCATAATCACGACATACACACAGTATGTGAATGTTGTACAAATTAACCACAATAAATAATATAAGAATTTGGACACTCACGTTCACAAGCCAATGCACCATTGCAAGAAATGGTGTTGTCCTCCATTTACCAAACCCAACATATTAAAAAAATGCAAAGTTAATATTTTTCACCATGGCTAACGATATTGACAATATATTGATTTACAAAGATGGAACACAACAGTTGTGGCCCGAAGGAGACAACCAAAAAACAAAAACCCCCAAACCATAATCGCATCTCAGGATGATTTACAAATAATACAGATAGACCATTACAGTCGTACCCCTAAAAACAAGACTATGCATTTATTCAAATGACGAGCTTCACGGTCTTTAAAAACACCCGCACATAGAGGAACGAGTTTTATAATTGTTTTGTAAGAGGGATTACACATTAAGGGTAGCTCATCGGCCACTTGGGAGACCCATGACCCACACTGTAAGGAACGTGCTACCTCCAAACAAACCATAAGAAAGGCTTAGGAGTATTCCAAGCCTCCCAACCAAAACCAAAAAATAAGTGCAATAAAACCATATCGAACGACATACCTTTCAAGCGCATCCAAAATCAAACTTCACACCCTAGTGCAGACCAAAGAGTCGAACAAATCTCACACAATAAAGTAGAAAATGACCCTACCTTTATGCTAGTCCAAGCTTAGGGCTTTAGATCCACGTTTCCCAAGGTGCATTAACTCCACCACCCTGTCCTCAATTACATGAAACCAAAACCCCATGTCTATAGTTCATTCCACACTAAAATGCGTGGTGACAAATAAATGCCATGCATTCCTTAAACCCCAACGATGATATCAAATACTTAGGATAAATCCATAATTCATGGCATATGTAATATGCCATGAATGACTTACAAATTTCCTTCCACATTATACATAAGGGCCTTAATTAACATAGGGTTACAATTTAGTATCATAATCCTTATACAATGCCAAATAAACCATATCAAACTTGTATAGGTTTAATTAAATCAAGATGTTAAGACCATAGTTTATAATGGTAACCAGTGTAAACATAGGCATAATTAGACCTAGCCTTGCATGAAAAAACAACGCTATGAGCGTAATAACAATCACTAATATAGGACTGTAAGTCTATTCATCATCCAAGCTATGAGGTAGTTAAGCATAGACAATATGTCTTTGTTCCCTATTATAGTCATCTTTCTGTTATAAAGTGCACCTACACCAAAACAAGAAAAAAATGCATTAGTTCAATAAAGAGCTAAGTAAACCCTACATCAACAAGTAAGACTAATTACCTTTCTAGGTGTTTCTACGAGGGGTACAAGTCCCTCCACTCCACCCCTTCACAATACAAGTTAAGTCATGTTCATTGATGAAATTAATAATCAAACATTATAACCATTAAGTAAGGAAATAACGGTACATGCATACATGTAAATATAATATAAAAAGCATTCAATAAATAGCATAACCAGCTAACTCATATTCCAGTAACACAACGACAAACATAGAATTACACTAATAACCCCATCGGGGAAATATCTAGAAAAAGGTAAGAACAACTTACGACAATATAGTGTAGTGAACAGAGTACAACATATTCCTCATAAGTTAAAGATGATGTCTCGTTTAGGTAGTATTTGACTAGCCTAATAAAAAAAAAAAATTTCAAATTTTAGGGACATTAGAACTGGTATCAGTGCCCATATACAACACTAAGAGACCAAATGGGAATACTAGAGGTTGGCACTCAAAATATACCAAAGGTTGTGGAAGGTAAACTCAAGGTAACAGCAAAAAACCACTTCAAAAAGAAACTGGCTTTTCTTTCTAGAGAGGGATCTTTCACATATAAATTCAACAAGGCCATATATATGAAATCAGTATCATTAAATGAAGTATATGGTTGAAACAACACATATACCATTAGGAAATGGATTCAAATAGATAAATATGAAAAAAGATTCATACACAGAATCCCAACAAAGGCAAGATAATCACTTAGTCACATTCATTCATTGATTTTCAGGCGAATAAGAAAGAAACATGAACAATCCATCAATATAAAGCATCATAAGATGAATTCTATATCGACATTAAACGAAATATTTGTGGAATATATGAATCAGTAGCCATAGAATAACATGTATGAATTCTGAAACTATTAAACACTAGGTTCAGATACGAAAGAAAACATAATGGAAGGTAATCACTTAGAAAACAATCACATGGAAAGAAGGCACAGACTATAACATTAAATGAGACGGAAATATTTGGAGATCAACCAGCATTTGGCTCTGTTATTTACTCAAAAATAATAAGTTCTCAAAATATCAATCTAAACATATGGTTTCCAAACCCCAATACATCAAATAAATTCAATTATATACAAAGATAACTTCTTCCCAAGAAGATCAATAACTGAATAATCAGTTAATCAAAGGTTTTTGTAACTATATCCTGAACAACAAGGAATAAAACATCACGCTTCAATTCTAACAATAGATTATTTGATTATAATCAACTTAGTGACTGTAGGGTATCCCGAATAAGAAGCTCCACGACGTGCAACACCTATTTTCAAGGATGAATTATATACTTGGTCTTCCTGAATATTTCAACAATCCTCCATTGTTTCGCATTTAGTGTATCATATTCTGTTATTTCTATAATATATACCTCCATATCCACATAAGCTTCATAAGATACTGCGGGAAATCCTCTTCTAATGATTAAAAACTTTTGTAATACTTCGAAATCCTCTGTCAATTTTTCTACAATGATCTTTCCAGTCAGCCCTTTAACCAAATCTTCAAACTTGGAATGGTCCATGAGATTTTGTACTAGAAGACTGTGATAATGTTCTTGAGAAAATAATCTTCCTTCATCATCGAAGAAAGAAGGGAGGCCGTCTTTAAATAGATCCTTAAAATCAAGCCTGAAATCCTTTATCTATGAAGACATTGTATTTGCTTTATATTGTACCACCTTCATGAGCTGATGTTTGTTAATAAATTTCTTTGCCCATAGTACAATAGCTACTCTCTCCTTAATTCCGATGTTCTGCAAATTCTGATATGTTAGAGAATTCAAAAAAATTTAAGCATTATGAACTGTATTTAGAGGCTTCTTTTTCACGGTCTCGTTTGCCAACTTCAGTCTTTGAGTAGCTAAATTGTCTAATGCAGTTTGATCATCAATAAAATTTAAATAGTGTCTAAACTTGGTGATTTCCACAGATAATGTATCCCAAATTAAATTTTTAGCTCCTTATAGAGGAGCTTTTCCTATACTTCTTTCCTTCAACTCATTAAACTTTTTCTGTAACTGGCTTTTATCATTTAATGTTTTATTCTTCTCTTCAATGATTCTAGCCAATTATAATTTAATCTTCTCATTTTATTCCTTTAATTCTTTTATTTACACATGCTTCAGACTTACCTGTGACATAGGAACTAACAGATCTCCAGAAAATTCACTTAACGGTTTTTCAATGTTCACAAGAGATAAATCTGTGTCAACAGGAGTTTGACTCATCAGCTCTTCCATGATTTCCTTTTCATCATTCTGATCCTTTTTTAACTTCAAAATATGGGTCATCAATTTATCTCTTACCACTTCCCATCATTTTTTCTGCTCTTGTAGTTTCAATGCTTTGCCTTTGTAATCCATCATCTCTTGATAAAATTTATCTTTTTCTTCCTGCAATGTAAATAATTATGGGGACTGAGCATGTTAAGCATTCAGCATTTTAAGCTTCTTTTTCAATACCTGGATGGTATTGTCCTTTTCTTCTAAAAGCCTTTTGGTTGCCTGTACATTTCTTGGTTCATTTCCTGAGATCATAACATCTCCGTGTAAATTTTTAATCTGGATCAGATTTGCTTTATTTTCTACTTTCTCATGCTTCAATTGGACTTCCATTTTATCTATACGGGCCTGCAATTTATTAACTTTCATAATAGTATGTAATAAATCGGAATAGATAACATCTCCAGTCTCCTTATGGAGTTTTATCTTATTGGGTGTTAGAATAATCAACCCATAGTTAGCTACCTTAGACATTAATTTAATTATTTTTGTCTTATTTGCCTAGTTCATGTGTCCCACCTTATGCAAATTGTCAATTACCTATCCATAGTGGTCCAACTT
The DNA here is from genome assembly GCA_001517045.1 of Pseudotsuga menziesii. NCBI lineage: Eukaryota > Viridiplantae > Streptophyta > Pinopsida > Pinales > Pinaceae > Pseudotsuga > Pseudotsuga menziesii. The sequence goes on along the minus strand of LPNX011131563.1, from coordinate 255,909 downwards.
GCCTAATTTGACCCATGTAGTGCTTGGGAAACCTCAAGGAATCAATTCTACTTTATTCCTGGTCTCCTAGGCGCCCTTCTACTTTTTCTGCTTTATTTCCTACTGTTTTAGTGCTTTAAGGCAATAGGGAAAGTTTGACTAGGTGAGGTGAACTAGCTTTTTTTCCACTTCATCCTCCACTCTTTTCTCCTTGTAAAAGAATGTATGAGTTGTCATTCCATCACTCTTTATCTTTCCTAAGTGCTTTTGCCAATTCGTGAGCTCCATGACTGATTTGGGATCAACTTTTTGCACCTATGGGGGATTTGCTTAATTTTAGTAAGCCTGCTTAATGCTAGATTCGAATTGCTCCTCATGCATTCGAATCCCTTATGTAATTATTTAATGAAGCAACCTATTATGTTACAAGGTTGACTATTGTACACTTATTCAATACAGTTTAGTGTTCATCTCATTATTCAGTCTCTTTTGTGAGTGATTTTGCATGTTCAATTGATAATTGTTGTGAGTAAAATTAATCTATCACTGGGTTAAATTTCCACATGGTATCAGATACATTGTAGATCAATTTTTCTCCTTCAAAATTGTTTTGTAGGTTCAACATCAGTGACTGGGAGCCTTCTACTGACAGCCATGACAGATTTCTAAGCTATGGATCAATCTCAGAAGATCATCTTGACTCCCTTCAATTTATTTGAATGGAAAGAAGAGATGGAGATACTTTTGAGATCAAAAGGCCTCTACAGGGGGACTATGGAAATAGAAGCAGAGCCCAATGCAGCTGCAGAGAAAATTAAATGGCACAACAGGAGGGATGAGGCCTATGGTCTCCCATGTCTGAGTATTTCTAGAGACCTCCTTTTCCATATTGATCGATTGACATCACCGAATTAAGTATGGGAGAAGCTTACTGATATTTTTTGAAAGACATATGAGATCATGGGACATCAAATCGAAAATGAACCGATCTCCCTAAGTCCAAATAGCTTTGAATCTCTGCAACTCTATTTCTCCAAGTTCAAAGCACTTGTTTTGCAGCTGAAACAGTGTGGGATCGAAAAGAAGGATGATCATCTGGTCTTGGACATTCTCTCAAATCTTGGACCTGACTATTCAGTGTTTTTTTTGACCTTCTATGCCACAAAACTGACAGCTCAAACCTGGAAGATGCCTAGCCTTCCATATTTCATCAAATCTCTCACACAAGAACAAGACAAGCTGGTGATGATGGGCACCATAAAACCATCCAAAGATCAAGATCTAATTGCTGGATATTCGAAGGTGGATTCAAAAAGCAAAAATAAAGCTAAAAATCCACATGAGCAAAAGAGAGACAAGAAACAGTCTCCAGAGGAGCCACAAGGTTCCAAGAATAAAAACAAAGGAGAAATGATCAAGTGCGCATACTGCAATAAGGGAAATCACACTGAAAGCTATTGTATGAAGAAGCAAATAGACATGCTGACCCAACTCCTAGAGAAGAATGGCATCTCCCTTCCAGACAGCTCAAAGAAGAGAGAAGGACGATCAAGTTCAGATGAGAGAGAGAGAGAGTTCAAGCATTGGTTGCTGGTACATCAAGCTCACCCAATTTTATCATTGATTCTAGAGCTTCAAGACACATGGTTTCAACCAAGGAGGCCTTCTCCTCACTTGACATGTCGAAGGGACCACCTATAGTATTGGGAGATGACTCTCTCACTGAAAGTTTGGGCAAAGAGAGGATTGATCTTGATCATGGTCATTTCAGCAATGTGTTGTATGTACCTGGTTTTGCCTCCAACCTCTTGTCAGTGTACCAGATGACTCACGCTGGGTCTCCAAAGAAGGTCATATTCTCCCCCGATGAAGTTGAGATCACAGATATCTCAAATGGTAAAGTCATTGCAAAAGGAGTTGTGAATCATGCTCAGAAGGTATACATGTTCTCACACTTCCTACCCTACTCAAACCCCTCTGCTCTTCTGATTCATGCTAATGAAGCAAGCAAGCTTTGGCATGAAATATTTGGCCACCTAAATTACAAGTATCTTTCTAATCTTAGTGAAAAAGAGATGGTCATAGGGTTTCCCAAGATAAAATTTTCCAAAGGAGTCTGCCAAGGTTGTATCCTAGGAAAACACCCAGAGCATAAATTTGAGAGAGCTATTCATGAGAGAACCTCTGCACCCTTCGAGCTGATCCACAGTGATGTTGCTGTCCCATTCCCTCTTATGTCAATGAGTCAAGGAAAATATGCATTGAATTTCATAGGTGACTTTTCCAGGTATTGCTGGGTTTACTTCCTGAAATACAAGTCTGAAATTTTTGGCCTCTTCAAAGTCTTTAAAGCTTTGGTTGAAAACCAGTCTGGGAGGAAACTCAAGGTCCTCAGATCTGAAAGTGGTGGTGACTATGTCAAGTCTGAGGTTATTAATTATTGTGTATATTTATCTATTCAAATGCATCATTCTATCCCTTACACACCACAGCAAAATGGTGTTGCTGAGAGGAAGAACAGATCACTGAAGGAGATGGCAACATGCATGATGGAGGCCAAAACTTTGCCACCAAAGTACTGGGCCAAAGCTATCAATTCTGCAGCCTATATCCAGAATATGGTGCCTCATAAAAAATTTGAAGGTATGACTCCTTTCGAAGCATGGAGTGGGCACAAGCCAGATGTGACCCATTTCAGGATTTTTGGCTCAGGGGCTTGGGCTAGAATTCCAACAGAAAAGAGAAAGGCTTTGCAGCCCCAAAGCCAAGAGTGTCTATTTGTTGGATACTATAAAGATTCAAAAGGGTACAAACTGATAAATTTTAGCACAAATAAATCCTTCATCGAAAGGTGTGTTCAGTTTCAAGAAGAACCCCTTGCAGCAGTGGAAGTTGGAGAAGCCTCTTCACCACCTGAACCTATGAAAGTAAGTGAAGAGTTTGTTGAACATGCTGATTCTGATTTGTCTGATGGAGATGAGTTTATTGCAGAACCTAACAGCCCTAAAAGGCTAAAATGGGAATCCAAGACACTACATGCAGCAGGAGAGCTAGCTGGGGATCCCAATGACCCAAGGAGGACTAGATCTCAATTTGAGAGTGGTCTGTGCATGAAGGATCCTATGTTTGCTGAAAAATGCTATTTGATGGTGGAATATGATCCTTGAACATATGAATAAGCATCAGGAGATCCAATATGGAAATCATCCATGAAGGAAGAGTTCATCTCACTCCAGAAGAGCAACACATGGGAGCTAGTGGATCTTCCCCCAGGGAGGAAGTTAGTTCAGTGTAAGTGGGTCTACAAGACCAAATTTGCTGCTGATGGTTCACCACTGAAGTACAAGTCCAGATTGGTAGCCAAGGGATACTCATAGGTTCATGGGATAGAATACAATGAGACCTTTTCCCCAGTGGAAAAGATGGATTCCATCAGGCTAGCCCTAGCCATTGCAGCGTCAAAGCAATGGGAGGTACATAACATGGATGTAAAATATGCCTTCATGAATGGAGATCTCACTGAAGATATATATATGCATCAGCCTCAAGGTTTTTCTACTAACCCTTCTCTTGTGTGCAGGTTGAGAAAGTCATTGTATGGGCTAAAGCAAGCCCCTAGGGCTTGGTATGCTAAGATCGATAGCTTCTTGCTATCACTGAATTTTGTTCGGTGCAAATCAGATCCAAATGTCTATTTGAAGTTAATTAATGGTTCATTAATGATCATTGTGTTATATGTTGATGACCTCCTCATTACAGGAAGCTCAAAGGATGAGATGGATTCCTTAAAGGGTGCAATGAACCAAGCCTTCTCCATGACAGATTTGGGGCTCTTAAGTCAATTTTTGGGGCTTGAGATTGCTCAAACCAAAGCTGGAATCAAGGTGCACCAGTCCAAATATGCCTTGGACTTGCTGAACAAATTTAAAATGAAGTAATGCAAACCAAGCAAGACTCCTTTCCTTTCAGGAGTGAATTTGGAAGAAGCTGATTCTTCACCTATGGTAAACAATACACTGTATAGGCAATTAATTGGATGTTTGTTATATATTACACATACTAGACCTGATATTTATTATGCAGTAAGTGTGGCTTCTAGATACATGGATCAGCCTCATGAGATCCATTGTAAAGCAGCCAAAAGGATCCTTAACTTTGTTCAAGGAACAAGGACACATGGGATCTTCTATAAAGAAAAATATGATCTTGATTTGATTGGATTTACTAATAGTGATTGGGTAGGTGATAGCACATATAGAAAGTCCACATTAGGATATGTTTTCATGCTTCTAGAAGGGTCAATTAGCTGGTCAAGCAAGAATACGAGTGCCATTGCACTCTCATCTACAGAAACAGAGTATAGAGGAGTTGTTAATGCAACAAATCAATGTTTATGGTTGCAGGGATTACTTGGAAGGTGTGGATTCAAATCAGAGTACTCAACTACCATCTACTATGATAACCAGAGTACCATTCGAATCTGCAAAGATCCAGTTCAGAAGCAGAGAACCAAACACATTGAGATCCATATGCACTACATCAGAGAGATTGTGCATGATGGCCACCATTCACCTACTCTTTTGTTCATCTTCAGAATAAGTAGCTGATCTCTTCACCAAAGCATTTTGTGTGAAGAACTTCAGCAATCTCAAATAACTGCTAGGGATTGTTGATCATGCTATGAAGCATGAGTGAAGACAAGATTTCCAATTTTTGTTTTACAGTCCATGTTTAAGGGAGGATTTTCCCATGTCATTTTTGCCTCTTTCCTTGGTTGTATGGACATGCAGTATGTAAAGGGTGACTAAGCCTTATTGCTAGGCCCTATATTTTTCTGATATATTACTCATACTCCAGGGTTAAGGGGGGATGTTAGAATAATCAACCCATAGTTAGCTACCTTAGACATTAATTTAATTATTTTTGTCTTATTTGCCTAGTTCATGTGTCCCACATTATGCAAGTTGTCAATTACCTATCCATAGTGGTCCAAATTGCCTAATTTGACCCATGTAGCACTTGGTAAACCTCAAGGAATCAATTATGCTTTATTTCTGGTCTCCTAGGTGCCCTTCTGCTTTTTTTGCTTTATTGCCTGCTTTTTCAGTGCTTTAAGGCAATAGGGAAAGTTTGACTAGGTGAGGTGAACTAGTTTTTTATCCTCTTCATCCTCCACTCTTTTCTCCTTGTAAAAGCATGTATGAGTTGTAATTCCATCACTCTTTAGCTTACCTAAGCACTCTTTCCAATTCGTGAGCTCCATCACTGATTTGGGATCAGCTTTTTACACCTATGGGGGATTTGCTTAATTTTAGTAAGCCGGTTTTATGCTAGATTCAAATTGCTCTGCATGCATTCAAATACATTATGTAATTATTTAATGAAGCAACCTATTATGTTACAAGGTTTNACAGTTTAGTGTTCAACTCATTATTCAGTCTCTTTTGTGAGTGATTTTGCATGTTCAATTGATAATTGTTGTGAGTAAAATTAATCTATCATTGGGTTCAATTTCCACATCAGGAACACTAATTTTATCTAACTTCACTTCTATCTCAGATATTTTTTTATCACTAACCACAACAAACTTCAAGGTATTTCTCTCCACATCTCGAGTAGAAATCAATGATGTATTTTGATTGATTAGACTTCTAACTTGAGGAATCAAATTTCTTGTTTCCTCTGATGACTGCATTTTTTTTTCAGCATAACTTGACACTAAATCAGCTCTGGATTTGAAACATGAACTGGGCTCTGCACTACCTACTCCTCTAAAGGAATCCTGATGTATCTATACAGAATTCTTCGAGAACAAAACCATTTTCTTTGAATCCTCTGAAATTATTTCTTCTGAAACTTCATCATCCTGAGACTGTGTTTTGATATTTTTATATGAAATGTTTTCATCCACATCCATACTCTCAGTCTCAGAAATAGTCCTCTTATTCAAAATGATAGGATCATCAGGTGCTTGAACCATTGCAATCAACTCATTTCTGCTACCCTCATCAATTCCTAAAATTTCTTCAAAACAAGACAAATTTGCTATTTTATCTAAACCTTCGACAACTTGATGATTGAATGGTTTATTTTTGTTTCACTGCTTTCTCTAAGAAATTATGTGATGTGGATCATAATTGATTCTTTGCTCCTTCTAGAAATCCATAACTTCTAATAACTTTTCTATAACAAATAGGGCATTCTTTTTTTAAAATAAATGGACCAACTTTAAGAGGAAACTTAACATTTGAATACTTTTTGAATGCCCTGAAATGCTCTTCTTCTGCACACAATCTCTACCTTATAAACTCAAGTGAAAATATTCTTGGAGTCAGAAAAACAAGTAGCTTGTATGGTTCCCCAGTGAACCCATACACCCTCAAAATAGTAAAATCTTTATATAAGAACCAGTTTCCTATTCTGTCTTCTGAAGAAGACTGTAGCATGAGTTTCATTTCTTCTAACACCCTTGGTAATTCATCATTAAACAACAATTTATACATCTCAGCCATAATTGTATTTACAAATTCAAACATATTCATTTGTTTTGGTAGATATGGAGAGAAAATGGTGGATAGTAATTGCAATTCTGACACATTTGAACACAACAACATATTCAGTAAGTATGACTAATATTTAAAAAACCTGACTTTGGGAAATTCAACCAACTGGACATGGATAACTTCAGCCAAATACTCATCCATATTGAAACAATGGATTAAATTGGACTCGGGCTTAATTGAACTTATTCTCAATAGGAAACCTAAAACGACTTCGCTAAGATGAATATCATCATCTCAACCTAAAATTTGGATGACTAAAGACATAACCATCTGTACCTCTTTTTTGAAAATGTTAACATTATATGGCAGAAAAATCCTTCTAATCACTTACCATCTTTCAGAATACTGGATATAAATTGGCATGTAACTTTGGCTTTACAACTTTTATATATTTCGACTAAGATTGACTCATTCAAAGACTCACAATTATTAGGGAAATTATCAAGTAGGTTTAGTATTCCGTGAACGAATTTTCAATCAACCTTATAAAGTATTTTGGACATGCTATGACTCATGAAAACTCTTTCAGAGGGGGAATAACTATTTGCACACCATTCTACAAATTTGGTAAATGGTAAGGTTTGCTCAATAGAAAAATAATATGAAAAAGAACTGCAGAAATTTAGAACAGCATTCCCCTACAAATTACATTGCCACAACCTCTCTTTTGAGACTGATACATTTCCAACTGATAAAAAATGGTCACATACGTTTCTTTCCCTATCGAAAACAAATTCTTCCCTCTCATCCAAAACTCTGCATAAAACTCCTAAACCCTGTTCCTTTTCCATAACGAACAATGGCGACAACTCTTTGAACCAAGTTTAAGTGTTTTAAGGATTACCTGTGATTGTAAATACCTACAAGTTGTCTTTGAAAAGATGGCAGACTGTCTCCTTCCTTTCACCCACAACACACAAATGAAATGATTTTTTAAACGAAGTCAACTTCATCTTTATACGACGGTCTTTTCTGGAGCCCTCATTAAGCGGTTTTTCCTTAACTACTTTTCTCTACGGAATTCACTTCAAGTTGCCATGTGGAACATTGTTTACATTCCGCTACCACATTTCCTTTTTAACTATCTCGATTTTTTACCTTCCGGAACCAATAATGACTGTCGATGAGTTTTCACTCTTTTCTTAAACTGTTGGATTGAGATCGGTTGTGCACATTCCACTATCCTTTTTTATTTTTTCCAAGTGTGCATATTTATTCAGCGGACTATCTCTCGGTCACAGATTTGCTTGCTTTATTCCGTAACCATCAATTTTTAAGATTTGTTAACTACATACGCTTCTCCACATAACTTATATTCTGTGCATCTTCTCCTAGAGGATCGATTTTAAACCGTAGATTTCACCTCAACCACTTTACACCTTTGGATCGCATGGTAAATTAACCACTATGTGTATTTTAATAATGAAATCAAAACTATTAAACTTTGAAAAATTTATGTATCCTTTTATCTTCCTCCATCATATCTCTTACTAAGTTGTTCAACATAGAAGTGTTAAGAACTTGCTCCAACTCGGGATGATATCCTCCCTGTGAGGTATCAAAGAACTCGTAGACTAGGTGCGTGTCTCTAACCTTTGTATCCAAACTTCCAAACTTTTTACTTTTTCTCTAATATATCTCTTCTTAAAATAAAGAAAATGGCTTACCTCCTAAATATTAGGACCTTCACTCCAGGCTTCAAAAATATTCGGTTCACCATATGTACTACTTTCAAGAAAAAAAATATTTACAAACTATGATACAAATTTTACCCTCCACTTTCGGACACATAACGCTTCAAAAACCTTCCATTAACAAGGTTACTCTCCAACAAAACCCCATTTGGATATTCCAGAATAAATGCATTTTCCCCTCTGTAACTTGTAATAACATAAGGACCTAACCACATGTGATCAAATTTTCCATTTTTATATTCTTTAGGAGCATCCCATTTTAACACCAGGTCATCAATTTGGAACTGTTCTTCTTTCACCCTTCTATCAAAAGTATTTTTCATTTTTTCCTGGTGTGTCTGCACTTTATCTTAAGCTTTATTCCTTTGCTCTTCTAAGTCAATGATTTGGTTTATCCTTCTCTGCATGTGGTTTGGTTCTTCCTATTTCTCTTGAAAATACCTCATAACAGGAAGACCCAATGATGCTAGAAAAATAACTTCAGTTCCATATACCAATTGAAAAGGAGACATTCCAATCACTCATTTAGTACTAATTATGTCAGCCCATAAAGCATATTTAATTTTGGTGTGCAAATATCTCTTATTGTCTTCTAAAAAGTTCTTGATAATCCTTACAAGGATTTTATTAGAAGACTCGGCCAATCCATTTCCCTGTGGATAATAGGCAGTTAAATGATTTAAACTGATATGACATTTATGACAAAAATTAATCATCTTTTTGGATTTTAAAGTTGTTGCGTTATCAGTCACTATTCTTCCGGGGCACCCAAACCTAGCCAATATATTTTCTTGAAGAAAATCCATAATTACTGTCTCAGTTGCTCTCCTAGTAGGAATTGCTTCGATCCATTTATGTTTTCTTGAAGAATTTAGGTTTATCTCTCTAATGAAATCCAAACCCCACTGCTGAAAAGGAGCTTCTACTATTATTGGATTAAGAGGAAGGGGAATTACCTTTCTTTTACCGTAAAAAACATGACATTGATGACATGTGCTAATTTCTTTGTACACATCTGAAAACAATGTCGGCCAATAGAAACCTACTCTCAGAATTTTGTTTGCCGTTACCTTCCAAGAATGATGTCCTCCACAATATTCTTTATGAAATTATTTTACTATATGCTAGGCTTCATTTTCTAAAATTAAATTAAGTAACACACCTCCAGGATCCTTCCAATAAAGGTATTGATTTATAATACTAAACTTAGCAGATTTCAACTTCACCGATTTTGCTCTTGTTTTACTCAATCCTGCATGAGCTTGTAAATTTTGAAGAACATGAACAATATCAGAATACCATGGAGATGTAGCAAATTCAATCATTACCTCCACCCCTATATTCAACTGATGAAATTAACTAGATAAGAAATTGAGCTGCAAAGATTCATAGTTTGAATCTGTCAACATCTTTTCCAATCCCTGCCTTTTAATCAACTTGGTAGGTCTAATATCTATATCATACTCCAGTAATGTCGCTATCCATTTCTCCCTTCTTCCTTCTGGGTCAGGATGTGTGGGAATCCCTTTTACTACGGCGGTTGGAACATGAACAATTTTATGTGAATGAATAACACCCTGAAATTATTCAATGCTTTAACTAAATCATATGCTTGCTTCTCCATAATATCATATTTTAATTCCCCATCTCTCAACATCTTACCGAAAAAGGCTACGGGTTGCTCCATGTTCTCATTATTTTTCTGTAACAAAACTGCAGCGATGGTATGTTTTGAAGCATAAGAAAATTTTAAGAAATATTTCATGAAGTCTGGACTCACCAACACAGGAATCTCTGAAATAACTTGTTTTATTTATTTAAAATATTTCTTAGCCTCTGCTGTCCATTTTATTTCATTACCCTTTTTCAACATATTTGTGATATTCATTAATACTTTAGCAAAAATGGGAATGAATCTTCTCAAAAAATTTACCTGTCCCAAGAATGACTGAATTTTTTTTTACTTCTTGGTTCTCCTACCTCTAAAACTGCACTGACTCTTTCAGGATCAATCTTTATTCCATCCTTTGATATTATGTGGCCCAACAACTTTCCTTCTTCCAATGCAAAATTTGATTTCTTTGGATTCAATGATATACCAAATTTCCTGCATTTTATGAAATATTTTTTCAAATGATTAATATGCTCTCTATGAGACCTTGAATAAACTGCGATGTCATCCATATAAATTACCACAAATTTGCCTATTTTTCCTACAAAATCAATTTCCATGGCACACTAGAAGGTAGCCCCTGCATTGATCAAACCAAAAGGCATCTTTGTGTACATAAAGGTGCCCCATGGTGTAGTGAAGGCAGTCTTATCTTGATATTCAGGTAACACCTTGATCTGATTATATCCTGAAAAGATATCCATCATTGAAATTCTTTCTGCACCGAACACTTTCTGCAAAATATGATCCATTTTTGGCAAAGGATAATTATCTTCCATAGAGACTTTATTCAAATTCCCAAAATCTATGCAAAGCCTTATTTCTCCATTTTTCTTTCTAACAGGAACTAGATTAGAAACCCACCTTGAAAATATTAAAGTTACAATAATCTTGGCATCAAACAATTTTTTAATTTCCTTCTCAATAACTGGTAGTAGCTTTGGATTTATTCTTCTAAGCTTTTTTCTGAAAGGCTTTTCTTCAGGTTTTATCGGAATAGTATGTTGTATTATTGAAGTATCGTATTCCTTAAGGTCCTCATAAATCCAAGCATACACATCTGTATACTTTTTCATCAAATTCACATATTCTTATTTTTCTTTTGAAGGCAAGTTTTTAGATAGTTTCACTATCTTTGGATTCTCTTTAGTACCAATGTTTCTATCTTCAATAGAATTATCAGGAGTTTTTACTTTTGGATATTTAGCAACATCATTCTAAAAAATTTTCTCTAAAGGAATCAAACCTCTTGGTATAAAATTACTTTTCAATTGAATGATATCCTTTCCTCCTAAAGTTCCTTTCAATTTTTCAGCATCAATCTTGTCTTCTTCGTTTTCCTCAGCATCTTGGAAATTTTCACTGTCATCATTTTCAACATCAATATGAGTGTTTACAAATTCTCCCAATAGTTCCAAAAATCTTTTTATCTGCATGTCATCTTCAAATACCTACCACTATTTAGAATTATAAGGTATAGATGGTCTATTTACAATGTCTACCTGATACTCTTTTTGACCAGCACTTGGAGTTTTGAATTTACCAGCAGGAACCACCTAAGAATCTGCTACTGTATTCTAATATCTTGGAATCACCTTAATTGTATGTTCTGTAAAATAATTACCAAACATATCCCATATTTCATTTCTATAAGCTCTCATCCGGGGATTTCTGGTTTGATAACTATCATTCACTTGGTTTATCACAAGCTATGAATCTCATAAAACTCTTATCCTTTGTGCTCCCAGATCCTTCAATGCATGCAACACAAGTAACATAGCTTCATATTCAGCCACATTATTCATGCATTAAAATGTTAACTTATATGACAGAGCTTTGAAATCCATGATAGGAGAAATTATATATACACCAACACCAACACCAACCTTTGCCACAGATCCATCAAAATACATAGTCCATAAACCATCTCTTTTATGTTTGTTTTCCAAAGCATTTTGTTCTATTACTCTTTCTACATTATTTTCAGATTTCATTTGCAATGTAGACTCCAAATCATATGGGATAGTATCGTTAAAGAAAATAGAAGAACCCATATCAGTATCAACAACATATATATAATGAATATCAGGTCTACCTTGACTGCTTACTACATAAGGAGTTCTTTTCTCACTATACAATCTCCTACTTCCATCTTGGGCAGGAATAGTAGCATATTACATGTCCATTTGTAAACTACCCTTTAATTTTGAAGTCCAAGACCTTGATAACAACATTCCAAATTTTGGTGTAAATTTTGCCACTATCGCATCCATGACTATCGTTTTAGTTGGCAATTTATTCAAAGTCACTAACATATATTTAATTAGAACAAGGCACTTCACCCTCCTAGAATCAAAGGAATACAAATATTTATAAGGTCTTGTCACTTCCAATCCCAAACTTTCAACTACTCCTTTTGGCATTAAATTGTGTGATGCACCTGAATCTAACATTGCATTATGTACCACCATATCATGCACATTTAAACTCAAATAAAAAGGAGGAACTTCTTCATCATCTATACATTCAACTTTTGACCTGAATGAAATAGTAGAATTATCATCTATCAACGTTGAAATGACCGATTGAAATTCTCCTTGACCTTTAACCATCTTTTTTATCATATCTATGTACTCATTATTTCTCAACAACTCATTAAATGGAACAAAAATTTTCAACTTGGAAAGTTCATTCGGAAAATTGAAAACTGGATTCTCTTTCTCCACATCTACTAGTATCACTTGTTTTGTTCTTTTTTTTTCTATTTTATTTTCAAATTCTTTATTTAGAATAGGATGTTTCTGTATTTCTTTTCCTTTTTCCGTATTTAATGCACTAGTAGAATGCTGGTTTGAATTTAGCCTCCCTTTATTTACAATAACCTCTCGGTTTCTTAGTCTGATCTTTCTTTGTACATCATCCTTACAATGCAAATAACCCCTCTGATACTGCTCTGACTCCCTTTCAAAATCCTCATTTCCACGTTTCTGTGAAAACATGTGATATTCTTCTTCAGTAAGATATATCTTTGAATCTAATTCCCCAAAAAGATGAATTTCATTCTCAGCAAGATCCTCTTCATCTGCAACATAATTCTCAAGGAATGGTTGTTGAATTTGCTGCTCTTCTTGATTCCTTGGGTTTCTCATATCTGTTTTCCTATTTTGGCCTTCTAAAATTTGAATTTCTTATTTGAGGATCAGCTTGTTCTCTATTGAATGATCTATTGTCAATAGTCAATCTATCCATTAACTTCTCCATTTTCTTCAACATCATTTCAAATTTACTATTAGTTCCAGAAGAAGAAGTGGAAGGAATATTTTTTTCTCTTGTTTTCCTCCTATCAATGTCTCTTTGTTTCATCTTTCCACTCACCATCATATTTGCTTCCACTTCTAAAGCATATGTGAACATAGCAGCAATACTTGTTGATTTTCTCTCTCTTAATGAAAAAGAAAAGTGATTATCAAAAGCCCCAACCTAATTAAGTTTAGCAGTAGCGGTAGAAGGTTTTATATCTTTTGGAATGGAATTATAAACCCTCATAAATCTGCTTGAAAATTCATGAACATATTCAAAACCTCCTTTCTTGAGACTATTGTATTGGGACAAAAGATGCTAAGGGCTTTGTTTGTCATCCCATATTTCTAAAAATGCATTCTCAAAAGCTTGAAAGGTCAGAATATATGCAGCTAGAAAATATTTTAACCATTTCTTTGCCTCCCCTAATAAAATTTGAGCAAACAACTGCATTTTAACATCCATATAATCGAATTCCTCCAGGTCAACAAAATGTTCAAATTTAGCTACATGTTGCTTGGTTGTTATGCCTCCTTCTCCATCAAATAAAGAAATTCTCTGAGAATAATATTGGCGAAGATCATGCAATACAGTACGTAAACGTAAAGGAGCAAATCTGGTTGCCATTGGTCTAGGTGGAATTGGAGGGACTGAGGTATTTTGAATATTTTGAACAAAAGGTTCTTCTTGCAGACTGTTGTAGATCTCTCCAAAGGGAAATAAGTAAATAAAATTCTAATCTCCAAGGGTTGAACTTAATGTTTTTAAGATCATAATTAGATTTAGATTTTAACAAACTCTTTTCAACATTAATTTCCCATTTTTTGTCAAAGATGGTATGAAAATTTTGAGAAGATGATGCACCAAACAGAGAAATATCTATTTTTTCTTTGTCTTTTTTCTTAAATATTTTTTCTGGATCCTCCAAACTTCATAAAACTTCAATATCAGAATTATCTCGTGTATGTTTTTTCAAAGCTAGGATTTCTTTTGAAATATTGAAATAATCTTAAAACTGGAATCGCCAAGGAAAATATAAAACCTTCTTTACTGACAAAAAATTATGTTTTCCCACAAAAATCTTTTTTCAATCTTTATAAACTTTGTCGTTTCTCCCAGGGCTGATTTTCACTTTCGTTCCCCGGCACTTTCGTTAGCACTCAAAATATACCAAAGGTTGTGCAAGGTAATCTCAAGGTAACAACAAAAATCAACTTCAAAAAGAAACTGGCTTTTCTTTCTAGAGAGGGATCTCTCACATATAAATTCAACAAGGCTAGATATATGAAATTAGTATTTTAAATCAAGTACATGGTTGAAACAACACATATACCATTAGGAAATGGAGTCAAATAGCTAAAGATGAATAAAGCTTCATACACAGAATCCCAACAAGGGCAAGATAATCACCTAGTCACGATAATTCATTTATTTTCAGGCAAATAAGAAAGAAACATGAACAATCCATCAATATAAAGCATCACAAGATGAATTCTATATCGACTTTAGAATAAATATCTGTGGAATATCTGAATCAATAGCCAGAGCATAACATGTATGAATTCTGAAACTATTAAACACTATGTTCATATACGAAAGAAAACATAATGGAAGGTAAGCACTTAGAAAATAATCGCATGGAAAGAAGGCACATATTGTAACATTAAATGACACAGGAATCTTTGGAGATCAACCATCATTCGGCTCTGTTATTTACTCAAAAATACTAAGTTCTCAAAATATAAATCTAAACATATGGGTTCCAACCTTCAATACATCAAATAAATTCAAATATATACAAATATAACTTCTTCCCAAGAAGATCAATAACCAAATAATCAGTTAATAAAAGTTTTTTGTAACTATATCCCTAACAACTAGGAATGAAACTACATGATTCAATTCTAACAACAGATCATTTGATTATAATCAACTTAGTGACTGCAGGGCATCCCAACTAAGCAGCTCCATGACACGCAACACCTATTTTCAAGAATGAAGTATATACTTTGTCTTCCTGAATCTTTCCACGATCCTCCATTGTTCCACATTTGGTGTATCATATTCTATCATTTCAGAACCTCCAGATCAACATAAGCTTCATAAGATATTGTGGGAAATCCTCTTCTAATGATTAAAAACTTTTGCAATACTTTGAAATCCTTTTTCAATTTTTCTACAATGATCTTTCCAGTCAGCCCTTTAACCAAATATTCAAACTTGGAATGGTTCATGCAATTGTGTACTAGCAGACTATGATAATGTTCCTGAGAAAATAATCTTCCTTCATTGTCCGAGAAAGAAGGGAGGCCGTTTTCAAATAGATCCTTAAAAGAAATCCTGAAATCTCTTATCTGTGAAGACATTGTATTTGCTTTATCATGTATCACCTTCATGAGCTCATGTTTGTTAACAAAATTATTTTCCCATAGTACAATAGCTACTCTGTCCTTAATTCCGTTGTTCTGCAACTTCTGATATGTTAGAGAATTCAAAAAATTTAAAGCATTATGAGTTGTATTTAGAGGCTTCTTTTCCATGGTCTCATTTTCCAACTTCATTCGTTGAGTAGATAAATTGACTAATGCACTTTGATCATCAATAAAATTTAAATAGTGTCTAAACTTGGTGATTTCCATAGATAATGTATCCCAAATTAAATGTTTAGCTTCTTGTAGAGGAGCTTTTCCTATACTTCTTTCCTTCAAATCATTAAGCTTTTTTTGTAAATGGATTTTATCATTTAATGTTTTATTCTTCTCTTCAATGATTCTAGCCAATTCTGATTTAATCTTCTTATTTTCTTCCTTTAATTCTTTGATTTCCACATCCTTCAGACTTACCTATGACATAGGAACTAACAGGTCATATGCAGAAAAATCACTTAACGGTTTTTCAATGTTCACAAGAGATAAATCTGTGTTAACAGGAGTTTGACTCATCAGCTCTTCCATACTGCCATTTTCATCATTCCGATCCTTTTTGAACTTCGAAATATGGGTCATCAATTCAGCTCTTTCCACTTCCCATTTATTTTTCTCCTCTTGTAGTTTCAATGCTTTGCCTTTGTAATTCATCATCTCTTGATAAACTTTATCTTTTTCTTGAAGTCAGAAAAATAGGTAGCTTGTATGGTTCCCTAGTGAACCCATACACCCTCAAAACAGTAAAATCTTTATATAAGAACCAGTCTCCTACTTTGTCTTCCAAATAAGACTATAGCATGAGTTTCATTTCTTCTAACACCCTTGGTAATAAATCATCAAACAACAATTTATACATCTCGGCCATAATTGTATTTACAAATTCAAACATATTGATTTGTTTTGGAAGATATGGAGAGAAAATGGTGGACAGGAATTGCAATTCTGACACATTTGAACACATCAACACATTCAGTAAGTATGACTAATATTTAAAAAACCTGACTTTGGGAAATTCGACCAACTGGACATGGATAACTTCAGCTAAATACTCATCTAGATTGAAAGAATGGATTAAATGGGAATTGGGATCAATTGAACTTATTCTCAATAGGAAACCTAAAACGACTTCGGTGATATGAATATCATCATCTAAACCTAGAATTTGGCTGACTAAAGACATAACCATCTGTACCTCTTTTTTGAAAATGTTAACATTATATGGTAGAAAAATTCCTTCTAATGACTGACCATCTTTCATAATAGTAGATAGAAATTGGAATCTAACTTCGGTTTTACAACTTTTATAGATTTCAACTAAGACCGACTCATTCAAAAACTCACAATTATAAGGGAAATTATCAGGTAGGTTCAGTATTCCATGAACTGCTTTTCAATCAACCTTACAAAGTATTTTGGACATGGTATGAATCATGACAACTCTTCCAAAGGGGGAATAACTATTTGCGAACCATTCGACAAATTCGGGAAATGGAAAGGTTTGCTCAATAGCAAAATAATATGAAAAAGAACTGCAGAAATTTAGAACATCATTCTACTGCAAATTACACTGCCACAATCGCTCTTTTGAAACTAATACATTTCCAACTGATAAAACAAGGTCACATAAGTTTTTTTCCCTATTGGCAACAAATTCTTCCCTCTCATCCAAAACTCTACATAAAACTCCTAAAGCCTATTCGTTTTCCATAAAGAAACAATGGTAGCAACTCTTTGAACCAATTTTAAGTGTTTTAAGGCTTACATGTGATTGTAAATACATAGAAGTTGAATTTGGAAACATATCGGACTATCTCCTTCCTTTCACCCACAACACACAAATGAAATGATTTTTTAAACCAAGTCAACTTCACCTTTATATGACGGTCTTTTTCAGATCCCTCATCAAGCGGTTTTTCCTTAACTACTTTTATCCATGGAATTCACTTCAAGTTTCCATGAGGAACATGGTTTACATTCTGCTACCACCTTTCCCTTTTAACTATCTCACAATTTTACCTTCCAGAACCAATAATGACCATCGATGAGTTTTCACTCTTTGCTTAAACCATTAGATTGAGATCGACTGTGCATATTTTAATAGACTTTTGTTTTTTCAAGTGTGCATCTTTCTTCAGTTGACTATCCCTCAACCATAGATTTTTTTTCTTTATTCCCTAACCATCGATTTTTAATATTTGTTAACCACATCCACTTCTCCACATAACTTATCTTATGCACATATTTTCCTAGAGGATCCATTTTAAACCGTAGATTTCACCTCAACTACTTTACACCTTTAGATCGCATGACAAATTAACCACTATGCGCATTTTAATAATGAAATGAAAAGTATTAAACTTTGCAAATTTTATGTATCCTTTTATTTTCCTCCATCATACCTCTTCCTAAGCTGTTCAACATAGAGGTGTTAACACTAGACATTCGTTGCAACAAAATAAACTATTGTTTTTAATTTTGTTAACCAACAGAAAATTTTCATATTATTAAAAATTTGCAATTGCAAGATATTTAAAAAGAACAGTTCAAAACATGAACACTAAAGAGGACAACAACCGATAGGGAAGTTTGAATACCCCCACCGAAGAAGCAAAACTGGTGGTGGAACTGAATTCTAATATGTTGAAAACCATACAAAGTATCCAAATAGACTTACAGAGTTTTAGAGATGATAATTTGAATGAAAGAAAAGAAAAATAAGAAATTAATGAAGGATTGTTGCGAAACATGACAAGAGGAATCCCACAAGGAAAAACCACTCAATCCACAAATAGGTTCAAGAAATAATCATTACCATAAATATGACAACAACCCAAGAGAAGAAGGAAAAGAAGAACATACCCATCAACCTCCAAAAGGATATTATCATAGTCCTTCTAGTGATGACTCTTTTTCTCCATGTAGAAAGAAATAGAGAAATGATGAGAATCTCTAGGGGGAGTTAAGAAAAATAAAATCCCCAACCTATGAAGGAGAAATGAACACATGGGAGAAATATGAAGGATGGCTTCTAGGTATGATCAAATGTTTTCAAGTTCATAAGCACTATAGCGAAATGAAATCTCATCTAGCCATCTATAAATTAAATGGAAAAGTAGCTAGATGGTGGAGAGACTTGAAGCATACCAAGAAAGATGAGTTAAGAGAAATACGAAGGAGTAAGTTTCACAAGCCTTTTTAAGAACAAATACATGTCAAAAATGTTTCTCGACAGAAGCGTAAAAGAGTTTCAAAAGTTACATATGGGATCCATGGATTTGGATGCTTTTATTAACATACTTTGGATCTATTGCATTGTATGCGATATGTCAAGGATGAGAAAGTAAAAATACAATAGTTTTGAGCATTTATTCCTCCCCACTTTCGAGAATGGACTGAATTTGACATGCCTAAAGCATTTGTAACCACATTGCACAAATATAGGCTTTGGTATGAGCATGGACAATAGAGGTAAGGAAAAATTGATAGAATTTGAGACAAGTATAGGACCTTCTCAGACAACCACAAACCGAGTTTCAACCAACCACCTTATAGAAAACATAACAAAAGTTTTCCATCCAACAAAAACTTCAACAAAATGGGTACAAAGACATATGTACTAGCTCTAAATGCTAACAAGCTAGCAGAAAATGGGGGAGGCAATGTTTCCTTGCTCCAAATAAAATGTTGGAAATGCCAAGGGCCTCACCATATCCGAGACGGTAAGAACAAGACCAATGGGGTCTTGCAAAACTTACAAGAACAACCAACAGTATAGGACATAGTTGGAACACCACAAATTTATGCAGCCTTGGATGGCCAACAAGAAAACCATCAGACTACCATGGTTGAGATAGAAGGTCATATCTTAAAAAACTATATTTCAATATTGATTGACCCTAGTGCTTGTCGAAGCTATGTATTGCCTAAAATTATTGATGTATGTAAACTTGTAATACCCCTGTTTCAACCCCAATTGCATTAAATTATAAATGATCTAAATAGCATTAAAAAATGATGGCGTGGAGCTCAAGGAAAAGGCCCCACCATGGATTTAGTCTTCTATGTTTCAGAAATTAAAATCGATTCTTATGGTCATCATGCTAGCCAATGGCACAATATAATTTTATACATCATGTAAATATGCAATTAATAAAATACCCACAACCAGCTATGTCAATGCAACAAATAATGAGATGCGGGCATGATTTCCTAAGGATAACGGGGGGGATGTTTAACCTTGATCCATTTGGGAAAATCCATGTGTCAAAAGGGAAAACCCATCGAAACTATCAGCTACCCATTTCTTGTCTTTTTCTCCAAATCTTTTATTTCTTCCATAATTTGGTAGAGGTAGTTATTGCATGGGAAGAGTATGGGAAAAAACTCAAATTGGGAAAAGCACCTATTTTTGAAAAACATGTTCTGAATTCATGGGAAAGAAAATACACAGAAACCTATGCCCATTCCCTCACGTATTCATGTTTGCACCTTCCCTCATGTTTTGGGGAGCTAGGGGGGGGCGCTTTTTTTATCCATAGTTCGTTCATGTGGATGTCTCAAGAAGCTTAACCATCCTGAGTTTTTATCCTTCACATTTTTAGTTTTTTATTCCTGACTGTGTATGTCCATTCCATCATCTAACTCTTACCAAAATGTTGTGGTCCATTCTGATCATTCTCTATTCCATTCTGTTCATGCGTGTTGTGCATTCGTCCTGCTTGCAAAACCGTGTTTTGTTCTAGATTGTTCCTCCTCTCAATCATCCATCATATGTTTTTGTCCTACATGATTTTCACATTTGTTTTTCATTCTCCCATAGATGGAGAATCATTTCTGGCAATGCCCATTGGATTGAAGAGGGAACTCTAATTCTGGAGTGGTTGTTGAGCCTTCTTCACCCATGTGAAGCTATTGAATGTTCTGTGAAGTCATTTTTGGTCATAGGGTTGTTGTTCCCTGATTACCATTCTTTTTTTCACTTCCATGATGATTTTGATTCATACCCATAACTTGCATTTTGTTGTTTAGTGTATCCCTATGTTGGCTTGGCTAAGTAAGTACAAGAAATCATATGTTAGTGGGATGACTTTGTTTGGATGTGGTTATTGGATTGAATGTGGGAGTTTGGCCTTACTATGTGTAATTCTGTGTCCCCTAGTTCCCTATGGAAATCATGTCGATCTTAGGGGTGGTAGTGATGCAGAGAGAGTAAGGAGAACCCTGGACTATGGTTCGGTGGAAGGTTGTAGCGACATATCTTGTTGCGGGACAAGCTTCTTTCAAGATGAGTATTATTGTCTATGTTTAAATCTGCAATTGTATTTTCTTGTAAATGATCATGAGCATGTTAACTGATTGAACAAGATGAATGTTGTTTATTTAATGAGTATGGACAACATGTATGTGTTGAATGAAATGTATTGCTTCCACTGAATATTGCATTTTGCACCTGTAAACATTTTTATGTTCAATGCATTTTTAAACTACGTTATGGTGCTTAGATTCTCAAGATTGGTTATGGCCTGAATGAACAAATGTGTCCAAGAATTCTTTCAAGGTTGAATTTCCTAGAAGAAATATTCCTTTCCGCAACTTATGGGATGTGGGATGCAGGATGCAGAAACACCCTTCTATAAATTCAGTTCCATGCATATTTCTTTCCGCAAATCTCCTTTCCACAACTTGCGAGATCTAGGATGCGGGATGAGGATTCACACATCTCTATTTCTGCAAATTTCCTTTCCGCAACAGGATATTCTGCATGTAGGATGTGGGATACGGGATGTGGGATCAAAATTCCCATATTTCCATATTTCCATGATTCTGCAAGCTCAAGCTTTCCACATGATTGATTCTTGCAGGTTGATTCTCAAGCATTGATCTGTCTACAGATCTAGAACTAATTGTGACTATCATTTTCTGTTGCAAATTTTCTCCACCGTTCGATCTCCTCTGAGATATTTCTTTGTAGATCATCGAATTGATCACTAACAGGATCAATTTATATATTGTTGGGAAGTTGGAGAATTTATATGAAGACTTTAGTAGAGTGAACACAATATCAATTCATGCCTCTTTATATTTCTGAAAAAAAATCAGGAATCCATCAGATTACATACAGAATTCAATGAAATTTGAGTTGGATGCTCCCACACCAATTCAAGCGATCGATTATGGTCTCACTATCTCTCTAGTGGACGGGTGTGGATGTGATAGTGTTGTATCAGAGCTATTCGTTACAACATTGGTCCTAAATGGGCCAATTTGAACAGATACAAATGGAAAAGAAAACCGAGGTTGTGATTTGACAGAGTTGCTAGTTGCACCATTGGTATAAATGTGCGAAGGCAATTGGTAGTAGAAATAAAACTACATCAAGAAAGAGTTCTATTTAGAAGAATTGCTAAACTTAGCCAACCCAACGAAATGCACCATGGCCGTGTTCTAAATTCTACTATGATCTTGTCCGTTCATTCCTACAATAAGCAGTTGGTAAGTAAATGTTTGAATTTCTAATATTGGCTAACAAATGATGTTGTTAACACAGTTTGCATATTCATAGTGCAGATTGAAGAATTGATCTTGGTCCAACAAAAGAGGTGAAAGAAGATCAATGATAAGAAAAATAGTAGCATGGACGATGCACAGGAACCCTGTGTACATGGGAAATATGCTATGGGGGGGAATCCAAGAGACCCACAAGAGGGTAGGAAGCCACTCCAATGTTAGAAATGTGGAGGACCCCACTTGCACTGGATTTGTCCACATGAGGAAGGGTATGTAAGGCCAGCTTACAATATGCAAGCTCATGGAACTAAATATATTGGGAGAAGGAAATGACAGAGTAACCCAGATGCTACAGCTACCATAAGAAGCATGAGGGAAGATTTGCAGGATTCCAAAGAATAAAATAAAAGGTTGGTCAAGGATTTGGTAGAGAAAGACTAGTTGACTACAACTATGCTAGAGGGTTTTGCAGATCTTCGAAGGCAGCTAAACTCTAGGAATCACTTAACAAAGATAGAAGGGAGTAGGAGAAATTAGCATGAGAAGGATAAGAAGCTTAACCCAAGGAAGAAAGGTGTTAAACCTTCTCACTTCTTAAAGCAGCAAAGGAAGCCATCACAAGTTGTTCTTGATCCGACGAGACTGATGAGGGAAAATATAAAGGAACCACTCAAATGTTGGGGGTATGAAGGACCCCATCTACACAGGAATTTTCCACTTGAGAATAGGAATGAAGGTCAAGTCCCTAGAATTCAAGAAGATGGAAATGTGGTTCAAGAAGCAGGGATCATTCCTAAAATTCATGGAGTCTTAGAAGACCACTAGGAAGGTCATAACTAAATTGAGTCAAAAGTTGAGGGTGAGATTATTGAACGGACTATTTTTATTTTGATTGACCTTGGACCGACTCATAGGTATATCACCCCTAGACTTGTTGAGATGTGCACTTTGAATAAATCAAAGAATAGAAGATCATGGTTAGTCCAAGAAGCCACTCGAAGAAGGTCAGCAAGGTGGTAATGAAATGTCCATTAGTCATGGATGGGTTAGTCACATGTGTAGATCTGAATGTTCTTCCACTTGGATCAGATGATGTCCTCATTGGAATGGATTGGTTTGAAGCACATAGAGCAAATATTGATTGTTACAACAAGAATTTTCAGTGCTTCAAGGAATAAGGAAACCTAAGGGTTGTGAAAGGATTTCCAGAAGTGATCTCTGGAAGGAAGACTTCAGAAAGGGAGCCAGAGAATTTCTATGCGATACGTTGCAAAGTGTATGCGGCTCATGTTTTGGAGGAAACCGAGTACAATACTCATAGGATGGAGGGATTTCATATGCTACAAGAATTCAAGAACGTTATTCCTAATTAAATTCGAAGGCTTCCTCCAAAGAGTGACATTAATTTTACCTTTGAGCTTGTTCCTAGAGCAGCACTAGTGTGCTAGATGCCCTGTAGGATGAGCATACTTGAAACACTAGCGCTAAAGATGCTGCTACAAGAGCCTTTGGAAAATAGGTATATCACACAAAGTGTGTATCCTTGGGGAACACCATTCATGTTTGTGAAAAAAAAATATGGTGCAATCTGGGTGTGCATTGATTATAGCCAGCTAAACAAACTCACTGTGAAGGACAAATATCCATTTCCTAGAATTGATGACCTCTTTAATCAAATGAGGGGAGCAAATTTGTTTTCCAATATTGAATTGGGGTATGGTTACCATCAGGTAAGGATCAAGGATGAATATGTTCATAATACAACCTTCAAAGAAAGGTATGCATCTTATGAGTTGGTAGTGGTACCATTTGGGTTCACAAATGAACCAACTATGTTTATATGCCTCAGGAAAAATATTTTCAGTACATACTTGGGAAATTCTTTTCTCGTTTTCCTTGATGAAATTATTACTTATTCAAAGGATGAGAAAAAAAATGTGGAACAATTAAGGATGACTTTGAAATTGCTCAGGAAGCATCAAATGTATGCAAAGTTGAGAAGCTATCACTTCTACAAATATAGAATTCATTATTTGGGTCAAATTATCTCAAATAAAGGAATATCTGCAGACCCTAAAAATATTGGGGCCTTCATGGCTTCCTCGAATAAAGTTAACATATGTAATATCGTTTGTGAAACCTTAAAAACACTACAAGAGGCTCACTGAAGGATATTTTGCAGGAAAAGTTGAGTCTATGTAGGGGTTGAGGAAGCCTACATGTGAACTCATAGTTCCATGAGGAAATGGCCCTTCCTGAAGACTGCAGGTAGAATGACCTGAGCAAACAAGTCTTGTTGTACCCACTGAAACCAATGCAGGAAACTACCATGTTCTATGAGAAGGATCTCATGACTGAAATCTAACTTTTGAACAAATAGATTTTGAACTTCATATTTTAAAATTTTGTTCATGATGGTTAATTAAGTATTATTAACTATTTGGCTTATACAAAATGGTGTCAACATGAAATTTTGTATGTGAATGTCTAGGTTTTTGGCAGCATGTGTATGTCAAGGATGAGTACTTCCCACTTGCAAAATTCAAACAATATGAGGATGATCTCATGGTTACAAAATCCGATTTTCGGTGGGAAGCATAATTGTGAATTCAAATTTTGGGTTTGACTATCCATGTTATTAATCGTTTGATTATTTGAAATTTATAGAGGCATGAAATAGATTTCAAAATCTATGATTAAATTTTTATAATGACATCTCATATAAACTGCATGCTTGTATGTAACACAGGTGAGATGATTGGTTGTACATGGATCCTCAGAGGGATGTACTTAGATACATAGCTTCTCAGAGGGATGTGTCTGAAATAGGTTTGAAAACCTATAATTGCAATTACTTTATAATGAAATCTCACATAAACTACATGATTATATGTAATGCACATGAGATGATGAAAATATGTATTGGATGCACATGGCTCCTCAGAAGAATCTACCTCGATACATAAATTCTCGGAGGGATATGTTTGGGATAGGTTTGAAATCCTATAATTGCAATTATTTTTATAATGACATCTATTATAAACCGCATGCTTGTATGCAACGCATGTGAGATGATGGTGGTCTACCCTTGGAGTACATAGCTTCTCATGAGGATGTGTTTGAGAAAGATGGATCCTTTGGAAGGATGTGCCTTGGTACATAGCTTCTTCCCCCCTTCTAGCTAGGAAACGATATGCATAAATGGGAATTCCTAGGGTCTAAGATATTCGATTAGACTTCTTTTCGCACACATTCATGTTGTAATGGGACTATCACGAGAGTGGGGGCTCCATGAAGGGAATAGCCCCTAGGTATTATGATGTCTGGGAAAGAAGTGCCTAAGCATTGGTAAGCACTTGAAGGAGGTGTTGGCCCCTTAATCCATAGCTGTCACTAAGCACCCAAGGAGGTGTTAGGCTCTAAAGTGGGGCTGACTAGATCTCGGTTGAGAGATTCTATGCAGATAAGTATTTGAATACTAGGAAAATCCTTGTTAATTTATGTGATTATTCATATGCATATGATGCGGTCTAGATTTTCAAAAATTATTGTTAAAGCTTCCATATTATATAAATAAATATGTCTAGTCAGTTGATTCATTATATTGTCTTGAAAATAAGTCATTGAGCTTGGCGAGCACTAGACGAGGTTCTAGGATCTTAATCTAGAGCTTCCATTAAGCACCCAAAGAGGTGTTAGGATTTGGACCATATCTACCCAATCTCGGTTGAGAGATGCTACACAGATAATGGTGGAGCGTTGGTAAACACTAAGAGGAAGTGGTGAACCTTAAGCATAGATTCCATTAAGCATCCAGAGAGGTGTTGATCTCTAACGCAGGGCTACCATATCTCAGTTGAGATATGTCATATAGATAAGTATTTGGTTTACTTATCAAACTATTCTTGTTGTTGTTTCTTGTAAATATATACGAGGTTATGATGTAGCCATGGTTTTGATAATATTGTTCTAGAACCTAGAAGGAGTTTTAGGCTTTGAAGTAGAGTTGGAAGATCTCAACTAAAAGATATTTTTAGGAAATCTGAGGGTTGTAGAAATTTGGATACCCTTTAATGCACACCCAAGTGTGGGGTGGCACAGGGTTGTGAGTTCCATGGTTGTATCAAGCCTAGTTAGACACCTGTGGAACCAAACGAATATAGTTATGCAAGATAAGTATTTGGTTCACTTGACAACTTCTTATTTATTTTGTGTTGATATACATGTGCATGTGAGTCATCCATGATTTTAGAAAAACGTTGTAAATATGACGTGGGAATTGACTCATTATTTGGGGCTTGAGCATAGGTATTGTTAGATTTCCAAATACATTGGAGATGTTCTAAGCTATGAAGAAGGTTTCTTGAGGACCGAAAAAAGATTATGTGGTGTGTACTGATGCATGCAATCAAGGACTTGGAGGAGTCCGTACGCAAGAAAAAAATGTACTTGGACCAAGGAGGAGTTCCATACCGTACCATTGGATAAGTGAAATATGCAGAAGGAGCACCACGATCCCAATGAGGCTACATAGGCATTAGAGGATTCCATGTGATTGTCACAACCATTTTCTGTTCAAATCTGTAAAGCATTGATGCAGTCTCGGGGTAGCATTTTGTTCAGTTTTGATGAGCACTGAGGACAATGATGTTGAAGGGGTAGGGATTGTAATACCCCAATTTCAAACCCAATTGCATTAAATTATAAATGATGTAAATAGCGTTAATAAATCATGGTGTGGATCTCAAGGAAAAGGCCCTGCCATGGATTTAATCTTCTTTGTTTCGAGAATTAAAATCGATGTTGATGGTCATGATGTTGGCCAATGGCACAATATAATTTTCTACATCACGTAAATATGCAATTAATAAAATACCCACAACCAGCAATGTCAATTCAACAAATAATGAGTTGGGGAGATGATTTCCTAAGGATAAGGGGGGGGATGTTTAACCTTGATCCATTTGGGAAAATCTATATGTCAAAAGGGGAAACCCATCAAAACTATCAACTACTCATTTCTTGTATTTTTCCCCAATTATTTATTTCTGCCAGAATTTGATTGAGGTAGTTATTGCATGGGAATGGGAAGAGTATGGGAAAAAAATTGAATTGGGAAGAGCACCCATTTTTTAAAAATGTGTTCTGACTACATGGGAAAGAACACACGCAACAACATATGCCCATTCCCTCACGCATTCACATTTTCATCTTCCCTCATGTTTTGGGGAGATAGGGGGGACGTTTTTTTATCAATCCTTCATTCACATGTAGCTCTCAGGAAGCTGAACCGTCTCAAGGATGGGAGTGATGTTCAGAGAGTAAGGAGCACACTATCCTATGGTTGGGTGGAATGTTTTAGTGACATAGTTGGTTTTAGAACAAGCTTCTTTAAAGATAAGTATTATTTTCTATGTTTAACTCTCCAATTGTATTTTCTCATAAATGATCCTGAACATGTTAGCTACTTAAACAAGATGAATGTTGCTTGTTTTATGAGTATGAACAAGATGTATATGTTGAATGAACTGTATTTTTTCCACTGAAGATTGCATTATT
The DNA here is from genome assembly GCA_001517045.1 of Pseudotsuga menziesii. Classification (NCBI taxonomy): domain Eukaryota; kingdom Viridiplantae; phylum Streptophyta; class Pinopsida; order Pinales; family Pinaceae; genus Pseudotsuga; species Pseudotsuga menziesii. Next base: position 228,209 of record LPNX011131563.1, on the reverse strand, counting down.
CACCTGTAAATATTTTTATGTTTAATGCATTTTTCAACTACTTTATGGGGCTTAGATTGATTGGATTGGCGATCTCCTGAATGACCAAATTTGTCCAAGACTTCTTTCAAGGTTGAATTTTCTGGTAGAAACCTTCCTTTCCACAACTTATAGGATGCCAGATGTGGGATATAAAAACATCCTTCTGTAAATTTTGTTCCCCGCTTATTTTCTTCCGCAAATCTCATTTCTGCAACTTGCAGGATGTGGGATGATGCTTCACAAATCTCTATTTCCCCAACTTTCCTTTTCCACAATGGGCTATTTCGAATGTGGGATACAGGATGCAAGATCACGATTTCCATATTTCCTCGATTCTGCAAACTTAATATTCCCACACCATTGATTCTTGCAGGTTGATTCTTAGCCATTGATATGTCTCTAGATATAGAACAAATTGTGATTGCCATTTTTCGTCACGATTTTTCTCCGCCGTTCGATCTCCTTTGAGATATTTCTTCATAGATCATCAAATTGATCACTAAGAGGATCAATTTCTCTAATGTTGGGAAGTTGGAGAATGTATACACGGACCTGAATATAGTGAATAAAAGATGAATTCATGCCTCTCTAGATTTCTGAAAAAAGATTCAAGAATCCATTAGATTACATAAAAAATTGAATGAACTTCGAGCTGGATGCTCCCGCACCAATTAGAGTGAGCAATTATGGCCACGCTCTCTCTCTAGTGGATGGGTAGGGACGTGACAAAACTTGGCAAAGTTGAAGATGATAAACCTTAGCTGGTACAGTTAGCCACAAGTACAAAAAAAATGTTTCAGAAATAGTTAAAGATTGTGAGGTAAACCTGAATGGTTTTCCTACTAAAGTAAACCTGAAAAACCTATGCTTGTGATCATATGATATACTTATTGGCATGGGATGGTTCAAATAGCCTAATGTCATTCTTGATTTCTTACACAATTCGATCCTGTGTACAGATAGCCAAGGAATTCAAGTAGAGATTCAAGGCATAGCTAAGAAAGTGTTTGTAAGGAAGATATCCGCTTTACAAGCAAAGATGTGTGTTAGTAAATCCTCCAAACATTTTGCAGTGGACATACAAGACATAGAAGCTAAAAGAGAACATCACATCTAGGACTCTCCATTTATTATAGACTTCCAAGATGTATTTCCTGAGGAAATCCCAGTATTACGACTTAAATGAGATCTACACATTTCCATAGAACTAACACCAGGATCAGTTCCAGCTTCAAAAGCCCCATATCCCATGAGTGCACTAGAGTTGGTGGAACTCAAACTTTAGTTGCAAGAGTTGATTGAGAAAGGATATAACTGACCATGTTTGTCCCCTTGGGGAGAACTAATACTTTTCGTGAAGAAAAATGATGCATGATGCAGATCTGCATCGATTACCATCACCTTAATAATATGACTATCAAGAACCAATACCCACTCCCTAGGATCAATGACCTTTTAAACCAATTAGGAGGAGCCAATATCTTTTAAAATACTGACCTGCAATCTGGCTATCATCAGGTATGGATTCACGACGAGGATACTAAAAAAATCACCTTTCGTACAAGGTACGACCACTACTAGTTTGTAGTAATGTTGTTTTGGTTGACCAATGCACCTGTTGAAGGGGCTGATAGGCCTTTTCTAAAGTCACCATATGTTATAATGTATTAAATGTTATAAATTGATAACCTTAACAAATGAATGGTTGGAGCAGGTGCAACTGCTCCAACCTCTTTCTCATGTATAAGAATACCATCTATTGAATGAATACAACAGTTAACTGCTTGACCCAATATGTGCTCTTTCTCTAATGGTTAATGTGTGCATAATACTCCTGCCTACTTGAATGCAACAATGGTGTTGTTGTTATTCTCTATTCGGCCTGGTTGACAGTAGCAGCCGATGGAGACGGTTCGAACCTGCAAGAAATCATGAGATAAAAGAAAAAATTTCAAAAAGAAATAAGGACTGCTCATCATGGAGAAATGATCAAGAGGAAGCAATCACTTAGTACTAGAGCAACCAGAAATAGTTAGATTGCAAAAGCAAAATCAAAATCAAAAGAAAAAATCAATTATTGACTTGGATAGCGACTGGTTTCTTTATAGTGTTGGTATAGTGGACGCATCTGTTATATATTTAAAGTAGTATGTTGGCCATTCTCATTGTGTGCTTAAAATACTCAATAATGGTTCGAGATATGAAGTTGTTATATATATATATATTCATGGCATAATCATTATGCTCATTCTATAACTACCCATCTATGGTCAACATTGTTTCCTAGCCGATAGGATACAATTCAACATTTCCATCGAATTCTACTTGTACAAGTGCATCTACAAATTTCAATTAATTAGGCGCAGTTTATGTATGTGGTAACAGCTCAATTGATGCAAATCGAGTGCAATCAATATCCTGTACTTAACTGTCAACGATTTGGACTCATGATGGAGAGTGAAGATTCGCACCTGTAAACAATATCCTGTACCTGCAATCAATTTCTTGTAAGAATTTGGCTTTGAAAGCATCTATCGATGAAGAATCTGGGAACATTGCGAGATTGAAGCACCCATGTTCCCTAGCATTCTCCTGCAGTATGTTCGGTGCTTGCGAGGAATTTATACTAAGCCAAGTATAATACAAAATTGTTTATAAGCGATGTGTTTTATCTTAAATACATCGAGCAGATGACGTATTTTATCTTAAATATTTCTACTAAAATTTCCCTAACTATCCGTTAGCATTACGTACAACTCCTCGGCCGCACTTGTGGGAGTTCGGTTTCATTCATATAAAGTTGCATATAAGGTCACTGGGAGAGAAAACTGTTGTAAACTTGAAATCGAGGGATAGGACGATGATAGTAGAGGCGTTAGCGATATCGTGGATGAGGAAAAGCCCCCTCCGATCATATAGGTTCCAAAGGTCAACCATCATTCATCTCAATAAGCCAAGCACTATCGCTCAGGATAAATTTAGAAGCTTTCTTTCCTCGCCCATAGAAGAGTCAATGTGGAAGAAACATTAATCATTTTTAAATGATATTTGCATCATGGAGGGTTGACTGATAACATGTAAAAGAAATTCAGCTGATAATTATGGTTGACATCTCTTTCAGTTGGCCTATACTATCGATGATATATCTTCTAAAAATGGGTCGACTTGGTCGGGCTGTTAAAAATTGATCGATTCTTAAATATGTGGTCAAGAAACACTGTATTTTTTATTTTTTATTTTTGGTCGACGTTATTTAAGATTGGTCGAGTCGTATCTTTTACCGATTCTTTATTGAATCAACTAAATTTATAATTTGAGTGGATCGTCCCATCGTTGATGTTAACAATTGGTCGGAGTTCACTTTGGTCGATATGTTATATGGGTGATCTAATTTGATGACGGTTGATCAATTATAAAGTTCGATGTCCATGTTTTATTTTCAATCGACTCTTTCTTATAGTTGAGTTGTAGTCCATAATGTTTAGATATGGTCGATGATCAAAGCATATGCTGACGTAAGTCTATTTAAAATTTTTGAAGTCGAGGGGGTTAAACGTGAGTCGTTTAAGGCAAGCGATCCTTTCCACAGTTGTAAATCAAGTTGGTATCCAGCTGACTTAGTAAGCCATTTTGGTAATTCATGTCAAGTCAATTATGTCGAGTCGAGTCAATTTAGTAAGCCATGACCAATATCATTCGGTATCGACTACAAGCAATGAAAAAGTTACAAATTTGCAAGAAGCCTCATGACATATGAAGTCTATAATAATCACATTCAAGCTAAAGTCACCTTACAACACAAAGAAGAAGAACTTAATTCCAGATGATGACATCAAAAAAATTTCAACCCTTAGTGTATATTGAAAAGATGTTGCTGGGTTGTGACTTCGAAAATTCAGAAGATAGAGAAATGGCATAGAAAGTCGAAGAGACAAAAGGCCCCGCATGGATGAACTGATGGAGATGCTGGTCAGATGAGCCAGGGTGAGGCTTTAAACCAAAATACCTCGTTGCGGAAGAGGATGGTCGATCATCTTTGTGAGAGGCTAAGACTTCTATGGACTAATGCCAGATTGAAGATGGAGGCTGAAGACTAACTAGTCACATTAGAGCCTTGTACACATGTGTTTTCCTATCAAGCTGGCGGCTGTTGCAGCTGAGTTACCTATGCAGACTGGTATGCATGGTTGATGCACAGTGAGGACTACTCAACAATAGTAAAGACCTAGGATGTTGATGCATATTTATTTGTTCTCTTCGGGATGAAGAAGCGTTTTGTTTGTGGGGGAGATGTTGAAGCGGTTGATAGACCTTTCCTAAAGTCATCATATGTTATAATGTATTAAATGTTATAATTAGATAACCTTAACAAATGAATGGTTGGAACAGGTGCAACCACTCCAACCTCTCTCTCATGTATAATAATACCATCTATTGAATGAATACAACGGTTAAGTGCTTGACCCAATATGTGCTCTTTCTCTGATGGTTAATGTGTGTATAATATTTCTGCCTCTTGAATGCAACAACACCCATGAAGTTTATGTGTATGGTAAGAGTATATTCAATAGATACCTCGATAAATTTGTTTTATTCTTTATATACAACATCCTAGTTTACTCTAAGAGTAAAGAGGAGCACCAAGAGCACCTCCGCACATTGCTACGGGTGTTACGAGAACACTAGCTCTACGCCAACTTTAGTAAATGTGATTTTTACAAACCACATATACAGTACTTGGGTCACATCATCTCCGAGACAGGAATAGTTGTGGACCCAAAAAATTTAAATCCATAGAGGATTGGCCTACCCCTACTAGTGTCACTGATATTAAATCGTTTGTGGGATTAGCCACTTATTACCAGAAGTTCATTGAGAATTTCTTAAGGATAGCTTGTCCCATGACCGCTTTGTAAAAGAAGGGAAACAAGTTCTTATGGAAGACCAAGTGAGAGGAAAGTTTCAAAAGTTTAAACATATTTTGATGACCACACCAATACTTGGAATTGCAGATCCCGATGGGGATTTTGTTGTTTGCACAGATGCAAGAAAGGAAGGACTCAGAGGAGTCCTCTTGCTGAACGATTATGTGATCTATAATGAATCGTGAAATTTAAAAAAACATGAGTAGAATTACCTCGTCGATGATCTTGAGTTAGAGGCCATCTTCTGCGCGTTGAATATGTGGAGGCACTAACTCATGGGAAGCAAATTCCTTCTGAAGACAGACATAATGAGTCTGAAATATTTATTTCAGCAACCAAATCTAAATGCAAGGCAAGCTAGATGGTTGGCTTTCCTTAGCAAGTACCTTTTTGAGCTAAAGCATATAAAGGACAAAGATAACAAGGTTGTTGATTCTTTGAGCCAATGAACTCATATAATAGATGAGGTGAGTTTAAGTCAAACCGATTCACATTTATATGAGAGGATTAGATCGTCCAACAAAGTTGACCGTTTCTATGTTGAAATCCTCAAGAAGTTCGAAGAGGACAGGTTCTTTCACCAACAAAAAGAGTACAAGGTAGATGTAACAAGGTTGCTATGGTCCGAAGAGATATTTTACACTCCAAAAGGATGGGACATTCGTTCCATCATCCTCACAAAATTTCATCGAAAACCCTACTTGGGGCATCCAGGATATCAAAAGATGATATCTGTTGTTAATTGAAATTGTTCTGGCCTAAGTTGAAGGCTGACATAGCATTGTTTATCGCAAAATGTGAGGAATCCAAGTTGTTCAAAGTTGAGCACTAGCATCCTTTGGGGTTGTTGCAGACATTATGTATTGCGGAATGGAAGTGCCAGGTCATTAGTATGGATTTTATCACAATTCTACCTAAGAGTAAGAAACAAAATGATTCTATCTTTGTAGTAGTTGACAAATTGTCAAAAAGCAGCACACTTCATTCTAGTGAAGTTGACCTACAAGGTACTACACATTGCTGATATCTTCTTGAAGGATATATTTAGATCGTAGGGGATACCCAAGGAAATCATCTTGGATCAATATACTAAGTTTATTGGTAACTTTTGGAGATCCTTATTCTCTGTATTAGGGACATAGTTGAACTTTAGTATGGATTATCATCCATAGACAAATGGGGAGACAAAACGAGTAAACCAAATTGTAGAGGACATGCTTAGCATGTATGTCGTGAACAACCCCTCCAAGTGGGAATATAACATGCATCTTGCAGAGTTTGCATATAACAACAGATACCATACTTCCACAAAGATGATTTTCTTTGAGGTACTCTATGGACAGAAGTGTACAACAGTGGTTACATGAAATAGCCTGGTGGATAGGCTCATGTTAGTTTCTGACTTATTAAAGGACTTGGAACAATTGATGACCAAGTTCCATGTGAACCTTAAAGAAGCATAAGAACGCCAAAAAGTCTATGCGGACTAGAAAAGAAAAGATAAAGATTATCAAATAGGAAACCATGTGTAATTGAAAGTAAAATCAAAATGAAGCTAGTTGAGCTTGGGAAGGTGTGGTAAGTTAGCACCTAGATTTTCTGGACCCTTTGAGATACTAGTCAAGAGAGGACCAATGGCATATGAACTAGTGTTTCCCACTCACATAATAGTCCATAATTTTTTCCATGCATCTTCATTAAAGAAATATGTTTAAGATACTAAACATGTGATTGATTGGTCCTTATTACAAGTGGAACCTGAAGGGAATTTTTCCCCTGAACCTCTTCATATACTCTACAAGAGAGAGGTGCATCTCAAGAAAGCACACCATATTCAAGTTGAAAATGCAATGGAATCACTTTAAGGCCGATGAGGATACTTGGAAGAATGATGCCACCAGGGGAAAGGATTAAACCCCCTTGTTTCATGATTTTCATTATGAGTCCCTATAACACAAGGGATGATTCTTTTCTAAGAGGGGGGGGATTTAATATCTCAAATTTTACAATAACACTTATGGGCATAATCCCCATTGATTATTATGTTACTTTGATGTTCTATTTTGTATATTGGTTCGAAAACCCCACTGCATAGGAACATGATGATTTGTTTGATATATTGGGTGTAAACCAATTACATATGTTTTATTTATGATTTTATGTGTTGGACATGGACCTTGAAGCACATGATTTATGATATTTTTTGTGTTAAGCGACGATCTCTCAAGCACATGAGTATTTAATGTTTGTGTTGAGCAAGAAGCTCTGGAGCACATGAGTGTTTGTATTTGTCTTGATAGAGAATCTCTGGAACAGATGAGTTATGAAAAACTTTGTGTTGAGCATGGAGCTCTAAAGTACATGAAAAGATAAAATTGGAAGTGTTGGGAATAAGCCCTAGAGCCTTCCAAGTTGATGTTGAACATAGGCCCTAGAACATTGGATCGTTAGCCATTGTATCCCTAGCTATATCCTACAAGTACATCCTAGAATTAGTGTTGAGTGAGGAGATATGGAATTGCATTAATTTTGTAACTCCCTGTTTTTAAGAGTTCAGTATGGGCTCTGGATAAGCGCTAGGAGTTACTGAAAAGAATTAGTTATGTCAAGTGAAAACAACCCGAATAAAACATTGATCTCATCTAAATTATTTGTAAATGATTAAATGAAATTTGAATTTATGTATCTCATCAATTACTAAATAACTACCATGTTATACAATGGAATACAACATCCAAGGAGCTTTAGAGTTTCCTAACCTAGTAGACCTAACCCCTACTTCATGGCCTTAGTAAGGAAAGTGTCATAAGTTTAGGGNTCCTAAAAACAAAATTTTAACAAATGATATATATATATATATATATATATATATATATATATATTATGCATGGTATGTATAAAGGGTAAGCATAGTAATAATGCTAATAGCATATAAGAAATAAAGAAAGGATCTATCTATGATTTTTATTACTAAAATATAATTAAATATTAAGAATACCAACAAGAGTCCAAATAGGAACTAGTTAAAATTTCATAAGTTAAATATTAAAAGTTCCTAACTTAAATAAAATGGGTTAAATCAAGAAATCAAATGGTTTTTTATTTAACTGCCCCTTTGAATGAAAAGTCTTCCTATAAAGACCCAAGCCAAAGAGAGGCTTGGGGATCTTCCATATTTTCGTTATTCCATAATTTTCTACCTGATTATTCTCAAGAGGGTTCTTGCAAAACATTTTTTTCTAAGAGGAAAAAGGAGAATTGATTCAAAACCTAATATCCCACTTAGGGAAACCTTACCTTAGGAGCTCAAGATACTTGCATGTTGGAACCAACTCGGGGGGGTCCGTACTGAAACTAGGAATGATTTTGTTTCATGGTTGGGTGGAACATGGTAGTTCCCAAGTGATTCGGTTATCTATACAAAGGTCATATGTATCTGTGAATTTGTTAATCTAAGGTGTTTGAGTGTGCATGTTTTCAGCCATTAAACTAGCTTCATTCTGCAGGTATGATGTTCTTGATTTTTCTCTTGAAAACTATAAAAGTTCTTACTATTCAAAGCAAATGTAATTATCAATGATTATTTATTAATTTTCTACTATAATCTAGATTATCTTTTCTATAGTTCATTTCATGTACATTAATGAAATGTTTTGTTCTATTTCATTTTTGTAATCCATTCTTTGTCTATTAATTAAGGATTTTTTTTCTAGTTTATTTCTGCAATTTAATTCTTGTTCAATAATTTAAGGGTTATTGTTTTTCTAGTACATTTCTGCAATTTATTTCCTATCTTTAAATTCTTTTCCAAACTATGGATCTAATAAAAAACAAAGCCTATATATATCATATCTCTGCTAGAAGATTGCATATTTCCAGCACACTTATGTTAAATAGAAATATACCCAAACTATTATCCATAATAATAACCTAATCTTTATGTAGAAAATTATAACATAAAGTATCAATAGCTAAATTATTTATAAATAAAATAGGACTATAAACAAATCATTATCATTATCATAAATAAAGAATAATATCAAATACCAAGGTAAGTTATTGAAGACCTCTAAATTCTGTGGGCACAAATTCATCATTCATCGTAAACCAAAATACATACTTCAAACATAAAATACAAATATCCAAATCATAACTCATAAGAGAGTTTTCTACATAATAGACTAACCCTAAATTTAAATCACTAAAACTCATTAACATATATCATTTAAGAAAAAGGATCAAAGGATCAAATCCTGTCAGCATTTATGCCAACCTAATTTATTTACATATATCCTTTACAACCATTGTGGCCTAGGATCAAATCTTGTGAAGATCATGACTTCCAAACCCATAACACATTTAAAAATAACCACATCGAATACTATAGGATTCCTTAGAAGTTTTTCCAAATGCTTTAACAATTCATTTATACAATCTACACAGTCTATGCTATAAAGTCAAATGCCATAAGAGTAAACACAGACCGAAACCATTTCTCTATCAACGTTTCCCCATATCATTACCAAATAAAATATAAAGGCTTTAAACAATTTATTATATCTTTACACAAGAATAAAAACCCTATTTTTTTTACACACCATAACCATTTCATGGCTCATGACCAGTTATGCAAAATGATAAACCCTTAACATAAATCAAATTAAACCATGTCTACACTAATATTAACCACGATACCCATTTCATAAGTTAAAACCCCACGATTACGAACATTGAGAAATAAACATTATGAATAACATTAAATCAACACAGTCTCTATGCTATATGGCAAGAGTGCCATTTCCATTAATGGCATGGCATGGATGTAAATATCCAAATAAATAAGGAATACGAGTTTTCACAGAGCCACAACAATTTACAATTAAGAATCATAACCATGATATACACACAGTAAGCGAATGATGTACAAATTGACCACATAAATAATACAAGAATTTACATAGTCGCATTTACAATCCAATGCACCATTTACCAAACACAACATATTAACAAAATGCAAAGTTTGTATTATTCGCCATGGCTAACAATATCGACAGTATATTCATTTACAGAGATGGAATGCAATAGTCTCAAACCAAAGGATCCAAACCCACAAAAAAAACCCCAAACTATAATTACATCTCGGGATGGTTTATAAATAATACAAACAGACTGTTACAGTCACAACCTCTAAAACCCAGACTATGTATTCATCCAAACAACGAGATTCACGCTTTGCCAAAACACCCACACATAGGGGAACTAGTTTTATACTTGTTTCATAAGAGGGATTACCTATTAAGGGTAGTGCGTTGACAACTTGGGAGACATGCAACCCACGCCATAACTGTTGATGTAATTGTAACTTCAAAATGTATTCACTTGTATTTATTATGTATTGTAACCCGATGTTTATTCTGGGATGTATTTGTAATGTACTTTAGTCATTTCATGCCCCGAGGTTCCTATCGAGAGTTTCTATAATGTCAACAAGTCATGTCAACTCAAGGTGGGTAACCCTCCTATTGTCTAAGGGTTAAAGTCCTCGTAGTTTTGGGGCACTAGGGTTAATAGAATCATCTATTGAAGTCGGCCCTAGTTGGGTTTAGTCAAGTTGGGAATTAGTATAAATAGAGAGCTAGCATCTCTATTTATCACACACTCACTCACACTCAGTTGTAGCACATAGATGAGGAAGAGAAAGACATTGGGGCAAGGAAGAAAGAGGTTACTGCTGTCTGGAGATCATCTTATTGTTTTTGGGTTACACTTTTGGTGCTGATTCTATCTCGGAGGAAGTTGCAGGGTTTTCTCCATTTATGGTTTCCCTAAGGAAAAACACTGTGTTCATTGTCTTTTGTGTTTTATTGTTGTGCTTGTTGTTCTCTCAATTAAATATCCTAATGTTATGCTAGCTTAATGTTAAAAATCTAACATGGTATCAGAGCTAGCCTAAGAACAAGACACTGTGCAGCTGCGGGGACTAGGGATTCCGACTTTGTGGATCTCTCTCCACATGTTTTCAGCAAAATAAGGGTGGAATAACACTCCTCCCTAGGGCACATCTTTCTATCGAAGCAGAATCCAATTCTAAGGTTTTTCGGTTTTGGACCCGACACTACTGCTAGAAATTAGGGCTTTTCACAGATGTGGAATTTTTCAGTGGTCCTAGGCCTCGATTGATCTCCTCCTCAAAATTGAATTTATTGATCAAATTCACAGCATTTGATTGGATATAACTCTGGAAAAAAAACCCTAATCTTGTCCTAAACGAGCACTGCAGGATTTCAGCTCCAAATCCAGATCTAACATCTTGACCTGGTAAGATCTAAATCTTTTGTATTTCCATTTGAGGTTCTCAGTTAAGATGTCTCGTCATACCAAGATTGATGAAAAGCTTGAGGGATCTGATAACTTCCAATCCTGGAAGTATAGGATCTTCGTGGTCCTGGAAGAAAATGAATTCGACTCCTATATTAGTGAGGAGGTTCCAGTTCTAGAGGGAGATGAGGCCAAGGCCTTACATAAGAAGAAGTTGGTTATGGAAAAGAGGATCATTGTTTATTCTATCAAGGATCACCTCATACCATAGGTGTCCTCCCTCAAGACACCTAAAGCCATGTTCAATGCCTTAACCAAACTATTTGAATGGAAGAACATCAATTGAAAGATGACTCTAAGGAACGAGTTGAAGAATGTAAAGATCCAGAATGAGGATACCATACAGTCATACTTCACAAGGGTCTCCCAGATCAAAGAATAGTTGGAAGTAGTATATGAAGAAGTGGAGAATTCAGAAATTGTGATGACGACCTTGAATGGCCTCCCTAGGTCATGGGATTCTTTCATCCAAGGAATCTGTGCTAGGAAGAAGTTATTCAAGTTCAGTAGACTGTGGGAAGTTTTTTCACAAGAAGAAGCTCAGATAGCAGCTCGAGAAGAAAATATGGGAAGTGAAGATCAAGCTCTCATAGTACACTATAGCAAAGGAAGAAGGGAAAATCATCATCACCAAGGTAAGCATTCTCATCAAAAAAAAAATCCTGTAAGAAGGGATCCATGCAAACTTAGATGTTATACATGTGATGAAATAGGACACTTTGCTAGAAATTGTCCCATGAATAAGAATGGATCCAATAAGAATAAGAACTCCAAAAGAAGACATCATGCTCACACTGTTGAGGATGATGATCCTCCCAAGAAGAAAGTAAAACAAGAAACTAAAGACTCTTCAAGTGAAGATGAATATGTTCACATCTCTGCTCTCATGGGAACTTTCACTCATGGAAGAAAAGATTGGCTTATTGTCAGTCGGGCTTCCAAACACATGATAGGTTTCAAGTAATCCTTTGAGAAACTATCCAAACATAATTCACCCCATAAGGTGAAACTTGGGGATGATTACCAATACCCCATAAAAGGTAGTGGTGAATCCTCTTACAAGCTAGACTCTGGAAAATCTATGAAAATGAAGGATGTCTTGTTTGTACTAGGACTAAAGAAGAATATTCCATCCATATCGGCATTGGATGCAAAAGGCATGATGGTTGCATTTGTATATGGCCAAGTCCTCATGTGGTCAAGAGGAAAGACTATTGATGATGCAATAATGATTGGAGAACAAGAAGGAGGATTATACAAATTGAAGGGCCATTTAGAACAAGCTTTGTCCCATGACACAGTAGAGCCAAATGAACTTTGGCAGAGAAGGCTTGCACATGTGCATTACAGAGCACTACCACTTCCAAGAAAACATGTTGAAGGTCTTCTAGAAATTCAAGGAAAACATGAAGGCATCTACAAAGGATGTGGGAAAGGAAAGAATACAAAGAAGACATTTCCAAGTAGCAAGAGCAAGGCAAAAGGAATCTTGGAAATCATCCACTTTGAGGTATGTGGACCAATGTCATCAAGTTCACTAAGCAGGTATGTATACTATGTTTCTTTCATTGATGACTTTTCTAGGAAGACACAGATTTACTTCATGAAAAATAAAGATGAATTTTTCATCAAGTTCAAGGAATTCAAATCCTTGATCGAGAACCAAACAGAAAAGAAGATCAAGATTTTTCGATCAGATAATGGTGGAGAATTCACATCAAATGAATTCAAATACTTATGCAAAGAATCAGGGATTAAGAGGGAGCTATCCACTCCATATAATCCACAACAGAATGGTTTTGTAGAGACGAAGAATAGAACTATCTTGGAAGTTGTAAGAGCAATGATTCATGATCAAGATCCTCCCATGTATCTATGGGCAGAAGCTACTAGAACAACGGCATATGTACAGAACCATACTCCACAGAGTGTAGTCGAGAATAAGACACCTGAAGAATTATTTTCCAGCAACAAACTAGAAGTCATCCATCTCAGAATATTCGACTATCCAGTGTACATACACATTCCAAAAGAGAAGAGAACAAAACTAGATCCTTTAGGAAAGAAGGGTATATTTTTGGGATACACTGAAAGCTCGAAGGCTTACAGAATATATTTCGCAGGATTCAAGAAGATCGATATAAGCAAGGATGTAACATTTGACTAAGACACAACTTACAACAAATCCAGAAGGAGACCTGCTAAAGATCTTGAAGAAGCAGAAGCACCCAAAATTCATGATACAACCATGGACGAAGAAATTCAAGAAGAAGATCGATAATTTGAAGAACCTCAAGAACCTGTAGATCCACCTCAAGAGAAGAATCCTCACAAGAGGAAACCTTCTTGGGTACAGAAAGATATGGGGCTCTAGAAGAGAATCACAGAGAAAGAAAGAGAACCAGATCATGCTCCAAATATGTAGCTTTATTATGTGGCTTTATCAATAAAGAACCTTTCAACTATAAAGAAGTGGTAGAAAGGAAAAATGGAAGGATGCTATGATCGAAGAGTATCAATCGATCATGAATAATGATGTTTGGGATGTTGTCCCAAGACCAGAAGGGAAGTTGGTTGTAACTTCCAAATGGATCTACAAGATCAAGCATGTTGCAGATGGTAGCATAGATAAATATAAGGCAATATTCGTGGCTCATGGTTTCTCCCAGAAAGAAGGAATAGATTATGAAGAAACCTTTGCACCTGTAGCCAAATGCACTTCCATCAGATCAGTACTTTCTCTTGCTACAGTGACGAAATGGAAGATACACCAAATGGATTTCAAGACCACTTTCTTAAATGGTGTAGTGGAAGACGAAGTGTATGGAGAACAACCACTTGGTTTTGAGACACATGACAGGGAGTCTCATGTGTGCAGATTGAGGAAACCCTTGTATGGTTTGAAATAGGCACCCAAGACATGGTACAGTAGAAATGACATATTTCTATCCAATTTGCGCTCTAGCAAGAGTAAAGTAGATTCCAACCTTTACTACAAGTTTGAAGATGGAAACCCAGTGATGCTCCTACTATATGTGGATGATCTATTTGTAATAGGTATGGATGGGTTGATTAGTGATATGAAGAGAAAGCTTTTTTCTGTAGAAATTCAGGCCAGCAGTAGATTAATTTTACCCATAACAATTATCAATTGATCATGCAAAATTGCTAACAATGGAGACTGAATATGGAGCTGTAACACAAAATTATATTAACTGAGTGTACAATAGCCAACCCTATAATAAAATAGGTTTCTTAATATATAGAATACATCAAGAGGTTGAATGCATAAGGAGGCATCCAAAACTAGCATAAAGCAGGCTTACTCAAAATAGGCAAATCCCCCATAGGTGTAAAAAGCTGATCCCAAATCTGTCATGGAGCTCACGAATTGGCAAGGGATCATGGGCAAGATAAAGAGTAGTGGAATGGCAGCTCATACATGCTTTGGCATGGAGAAAAGAGTGGAGGATGAAGAGGACAAAAAACTAGTTCACCTCACCTAGTCTTGCTTTCCTATGTGCCTTAAAACACTGAAAAAGCAGGCAGTAAAGCAGAAAAAGCATATAGGCGCTTAGGAGGCCAGGAATAAAGCAGATTTGATTCCTAAGGCTTTCCCAAGCACTACATGTTTCAAATAATGCAAGTTTGACCTCTATGGATAGGAAATTAGAAACTTGCACAAGGTGGGACACATGAACTAGGAAAATAAGACAAAAATAAATGAATTAATGTCTAAGTGGGTAAAATATGGGTTGATTATTCTAACAGCCCCCCTTAAGCCTGAATTTATGAGTAATAAATAAAAAATATCGGGCCTAGCAACAAGGCTTAGTCACCCTTTTACATACTGCAAGTCCATACAACCAAGGAAAGAGGCAAAACCAACTTGGGAAAATCCTCCCTTAAACATGGACTGTAAAACAAAATTGTAGAATCTTGTCTCCACTCATGATTTTACAGCATGATTAGGAATCCCCAGCAATGATTTGAGATTGCTGAAGTTCTTCTCACAAAATGCTTTGGTGAAGATATCGGCTACTTGTTCTGAAGATGAACAGAAGAGTAGGTGAATGGTGCCATCATGCACAAGCTCTCTGATGTAGTGCATGTGAATCTCAATGTGTCTGGTTCTCTACTTCTGAAATGGATCTTTGCAGATTCGAATGGTACTCTGGTTATCACAGTAGATGGTAGTTGAGTACTCAGGTTCAAAACCACACTCTCCAAGTAAACCCTACAACCATAAACACTGATTTGCTGCATTAACAACTCCTCTGTACTCAGCTTCTGTAGATGAGAGTGCAATGGCACTCTGTTTCTTGCTTGACCTGATGATTGGCCCTTCTGCAAGCATGAACACATAACCTAAAGTGGGCTTTCTGTCTGTGCTATCACCTTCCCAATCAATGTCAGTAAATCCAACCAAATCAAGGTCAGAATTGGCTTTATAGAAGATCCCATGTGTCCTTGTTCCCTGAACAAAGTTAAGGATCCTTTTGGCTGCTTTCCAATGGATCTCATGAGGCTGATCCATGAATCTAGAAGCCACACTTACTGCATAACAAATATCAGGTCAGGTATGTGTCAGATAGAATAACATCCAATCAATTGTCTATACAGTGTATTGTTTGCCATCGGTGGAGAATCATCTTCCTCCAGCTTCACTCCTGAAAGGAAAGGAGTTTTACTTGCTTTGCAATATTGCATTCTAAATTTGATCAGCAAATCCAAGGCATACTTTGACTGGTGCACCTTGATTCCATCTTTGGATTGAGAGATCTCAAGCCCCAAAAATTGACTTAAGAGCCCCAAATCTGTCATGGAGAAGGCTTGGTTCATAGCTCCTTTTAAGGAAGCAATCTTAGCCTGTGAGCTTCCTGTAATGAGGAGGTCATCAACATATAACAAAATTATCATTAATGAACCATTAACTAACTTCATATAGGCATTTGGATCTGATTTGAATCGAACAAAATTCAGAGATAGCAAGAAGCTATCTATCTTGGCATACCAAGCCCTGGGGGCTTGCTTTAGCCCATACAATGACTTTCTCAACCTGCACACAAGAGAAGGGTTAGTAGAAAAAACTTGAGGCTGCTGCATATATATCTCCTCAGTGATATCTCCATTCAGAAAGGAACACTTTACATCCATATGATGTACCTCCCATTGCCTTGAGGCTGCAATGGCTAGAGCTAGCCTGATGGAATCCATCTTTCCCACTGGGGAAAAGGTCTCATTGTAATCGATGCCATGAACCTGTGAGTAGCCTTTAGCTACCAATATATCCTTGTACTTCAGTGGTGAGCCATCAGCAGAAAACTTGGTCTTATAGACCCACTTACACTGGACTAACTTTCTTCCTGGAGGAAGATCCACTAGCTCCCATGTGTTGCTCTTCTGGAGTGAGTTGAACTCCTCCTTCATGGCTGTTTTCCATCTTGGATCTCCTGCTGCTTCTTAATATGTTTGAAGATTAGACTCCACCATCAAATATAATTTTTCAGTAAACATAGGATCCTTCATGCACAGACCACTCTCAAATTGAGATCTAGTCCTCCTTGGGTCATTGGGATCCCCAGGTAGCTCTCCTACTGCATGTACAGTCTTGGCTGCCCATTTAGGCCTTGTGGGGCTGTTTGGGTCTGCAATAAACTCATATCCATAAGAAAAATAAGAATCAGCATGTTCAACAAACTCTTTACTTACTTCTTGAGGTTCAGGTGGTGAAGAGGCTTCACCAACTTCCACTGCTGCAAGGGGTTCTTCTTCAAACTGAACAAACCTTTCAATGAAGGATTTTTTTGTGCTCAAGTTTATCAAATTATACCATTTTGAATCTTCAAAGTATCCAACAAAAATACACTCTTGGCTTTGGGGCTGCAAAGCCTTCCTCTTCTCTGTCGGGATTCTAGCCCAAGCCTTTGAGCCAAAAATCCTGAAATGGGTCACATCTGGCTTGTTCCCACTCCATGCTTCGAAGGGAGTCATACCATCAAGTTTTTTGTGAGGCACCCTATTCTGGATATAGGCTGCACAGTTGATAGCTTCGGCCCAGTACTTTGGTGGCAAATTTTTGGCCTCCATCATGCATGTTGCCATCTCCTTCAGTGATCTATTCTTCTTCTTAGAAACACCATTTTGCTGTGGTGTGTAAGGGATAGAATGATGCATCTGAATACCTGCATCTGCACAATAGTTAATAAACTCAAACTTGACATACTCACCACCATTGTCAGATATGAGGACCTTGAGTTTCCTTCCACACTGGTTTTCAACCAAAGCCTTAAAGACTTTGAATAGGCCAAAAACTTCAGACTTGTGTTTCATGAAGTGAACCCAACAATACCTGGAAAAATCATCAATAAAGTTCAATGGATATTTGGCCTAACTCATGGACATATGAGGGAATGGTCCAGAAACATCACTGTGAATCAGCTCGAGGGGTGCAGAGGTTCTCTCATGACTAGCTTTCTCAAATTTGTGCTCTAGGTGTTTTCCTAGGATACAACCTTGGCAAACTCCTTTGGAAAATTTTATCTTGGGCAGCCCTATGACCATATCTTTCTCACTAAGATCAGACAGATACTTGTAATTTATATGGCCAAATCTTTAATGCCATAGCTTGCTAGCTTCATTAGCATGGATAAGAAGAGCAGAGGGGTTTGAGTAAGGTAGGAAGTGTGAAAACATGTATACCTTTTGAGCATGATTCACTACTCCTTTTGCAATGACTCTACCACTTGATATTTCTGTGATCTCAACTTCATCGGGGGAGAATATGACCTTCTTAGGAGACCCAGTGTGGGTCATCTGGTACACTGACAGGAGGTTGGAGGCGAGACCAGGGACATACAGCACATTGCTGAACTTACCATGATCAAGATCTATCCTTCCTTTACCTTTACTTTCAGTGAGAGAGTCATCTCCCAGTACAATAGATGGTCCTTTTGACTTGTTCAGTGAGGAGAAGGCCTCCTTATTCGAAACCATGTGTCTTGAAGCTCCAGAATCAATGATAAAACTGGGTGAGCTTGATGTGCCAGCAACTAGAGCATGAACTCTCTCTTTGTCATCTGAACTTGATCCTCCTTCTCTCTTCTTTGAGCTTTCTGGAAGGGAGATGCCATTCTTCTCCAGTAGTTGAGTTAGCATGTCTATCTGCTTTTTCATACAAGAGATTTCAGTGTGATTGCCCTTCGAATAGTATGAGCACTTGTTCATTTCACCTTTGTTTTTCTTCTTCTGGGTATTTTTCTTGGGACCTTGTTGGTCCTCTGGAGACTGCTTCTTGTCTCTCTTTTTCTCAAGTGGCTTTTTAGATTTCTTTTTGCTTTTTGAATCCACCCTCGAATCTCCAGCAATCAAAACTTGATCTTTGGATGGTTTGATGGTGCCCATCATCACCAGCTTGTCTTGTTCTTGTGTGAGAGATTCCATGAAATATGCAAGGCTAGGCATCTTCCAGGTTCGAGCTACGATTTTTGTGGCATAGAAGGTCGAAACAAAGACTGAGTAGTCAGGTCCTAGCTTCAAGAGGATGGCCCATACGAGCTGATCATCTTTCTTTTCGATACCACACTGCTTCAGTTGCAAAACTAGTGCTTTGAACTTGGAGAAATATAACTGCAGGGATTCAAAGGTACTGGGACTCAGAGAAATCAGCTCATTTTCGATCTGATGTCCCCTCATCTCATCTGTCTTTCCAAAAAGATCAGAAATCTTCTCCCATACTTGTTTCGGTGAATTTAATCCATCTAGATGGAAAAGGAGGTCTCGGGAAATACTGAGACATAGGAGGCCATAGGCCTCATCTCTCTGATTGTGCCATTTGATCTTCTCTACAGCAGCATTGGGCTCTGCTTCTGTAGCCATAGTCACCCTGTAGAGGCATTTCTCTCTCAACAAGATCTCCATGTCTGCTTTCCATTCAAAATAGTTGAAGGGAGTCAAGATAATTTTCTGTGAATCCATAGCTCTAGAAAATCTGTCCCGGCTGTCAGTAGAAGGCTCCCAGTCTTGATGTCGAACCTGCAAAACAATTTTTAAAGGAGAGTAACAACCTACAATGGCTCTGATACCATGTAGAAATTCAGTCCAGCAGTAGATTAATTTTACCCACAACAATTATCAATTGATCATGCAAAATTGCTAACAATGGAGACTGAATATGGAGCTGTAACACAAAATTATATTAACTGAGTGTACAATAGCCAACCCTATAATAACATAGGTTTTTGAATATATAGAATATATCAAGAGGTCGAATGCATAAGGAGGCATCCAAAACTAGCATAAAGCAGGCTTACTCAAAATAGGCAAATCCCCCATAGGTGTAAAAAGTTGATCCCAAATTTGTCATGGAGCTCATGAATTGGAAAGGGTGCATGGGAAAGCTAAAGAGTAGTGGAATGGCAGCTCATACATGCTTTTTCATAGAGAAAAGAGTGGAGGATAAAGAGGACAAAAAACTAGTTCACCTCACCTAGTCTTGCTTTTCTATGTGCCTTAAAACACTGAAAAAGTAGGCAGTAAAGCAGAAAAAGAAGATAGGTGCCTAGGAGGCCAGGAATAAAGCAGATTTGATTCCTAAGGCTTTCCCAAGCACTACATGTGTCAAATATGGCAATTTTGATCTCTATGGATAGGAAATTAGCAACTTGCACAAGGTGGGACACATGAACTAGGAAAATAAGACAAAAATAAATGAATTAATGTCTAAGTGGGTAAACTATGGGTTGATTATTCTAACAGTTGCCGAGTTTGAAATGAAGTGCTTAGGTATGATGCATTATTTTCTAGGTATGGAGGTGTGCCAGAATGCAGATGGAATATCCCTTGGACAAGGGAAGTATGCAGTAGAGATCCTGAAGAGATTTGGGATGATGGACTGGAAGGCCATGACCACTCCTATGACATCGAACCTAAAGCTATTGAGTGATGCTTCATTAGAGACGGTTGATGCTATGATGTATCATCAGATGATTGGGTCCTTGGTGTATCTAATAAAAACGAGAGCAGACATTTGCTTTGCTGTGAACACCTTGAGCAAGTTCTTGATAGATTTGAGACATGTTCACTTGATTGCTACAAAACATATTCTGAGGTACCTGCGGGGTAGAATTGATTATGGGCTCAAGTATGAGGAAAATCAAAAGATTAACCTACAGGGTTATGTTGATTCAGATTGGGAAGGGAGTGACATCGATAGGAAGATCACTTCAGGGTGCTACTTCAGTATGGGATTAGGTGTGATCTCTTGTTTAGCAGAAAGCAATCCTATGTGGCACTGAGCATAGTTGAAGCAGAGTATGTCACAGCTTGTTCATCTAGTTGTGATTTAGTATGGCTAAGAAAGCTACTGTATGATTTATTTGATCTCTAGATGGATGATACTTGTATACATCATGACAGCCAGAGTTGTGTGAAGTTGTCAGAGAATCCAATGTTCCATGACAAGTCGAAGCATATGAGATCAAGTATCACTATATCAAGTATATGGTGCAGAGGGGAGCATTGAAGCTCCAGTATGTTGTGACGGAGGAGCATATAACTGATGTGTTGAAAAACTCCATTGGCCAAGGTGAAGTTTGAGTACTTTAGGGAGAAGCTTCGTGTTCTCCAGATTGAGGTTTCCTCCAAGGGGAAATGCTTAAACCTAGATCCATTCTGACATGGTGAGAGGATTGATTCCTTCCATGGTCATATGTAAGGGTTGATCCATTCTATCTTGGTGAGACGATTGGTTCCTTCCATGTCAGATGTGAGTGTTGAGCCATTCTGATGCAACTGTAGGATTGGTTCCTACATGATCAGAAGTAAGCACTGAATGTTGTTCTTAGAATAGAGGCACCTGGTCAGTTACTAGGTAGCTCAGTCTAGGACTGTGGGCCATTCTAATATGACTATAGGATTGGTTCCTACATGATCAGATGTGATTGCAATCCCTTCTAACATTGGTTGTCAGATGTAAGTGCAGATCCCTTTTGGCATGAAGGATCGGTTCCTTGCATGGTCGAATATAAGTGTTGAGCCCTTCTGACATTGGTTGTCAGATGTAAGTGCAGAGCCTTTCAGCATGAAGGATTGGTTCCTTGCATGGCCGAGTGTAAGTGCTGAGCCTTTCCGACATCGGTTGACAAATGTGAGTGCTGGGCCTTTCTGACAGGGTTATGGGAGGTGTTTCAGCATGGTCACATGTGAGTTCTAGGCATGCCTTTCTAATATTATTATAGGATTGGTTCCTACATGATCAGATATAAGTGTTTGCATGGGCCATTCTGACTTAGGGTCAGATATAGGTGTTGGAAGAAGACCTAGATGGCGGCTAGGCCTACAACCAGCATGAAAAATGGTTAGCTCTATATAAATTCCTGTGACGAGAGGAATCATGAGATAACACCCATGAATATGTAGTGATGATGATCCAACAGAGATGATCCAGATCCAGTGATGATGCTCCAAAGATGATCCAAATCAAGGGATAATCTAGATCCAGTGATGATGATCCAGATCTAGATGAGGATGAATTGAAAGTGAAGATGAATTGAAGATGAATATGATGAGGACTCAATGATGATCCAGATGATACAGAGAAGAAGACTTGTGCTGTTAAATTGTGTCGAGAGAATACCTTCCTAGTTAATAGGGAGTGTTGATGTAATTGTAACTTCGGAATGTATTAACTTGTATTTCTTATGTATTGTAACCCGATTTTTATTTTGGGATGTATTTGTAATGTACTTGAGTCATGTCATGCCTCGAGGTTCCTATCAGGATTTTCTATAATGTAAACAAGTCATGTCAAGTCAAGGTGGGTAACCCTCATATTTTCTAAGGGTTAAAGTCCCCATAGTTCCAAGGCACTAGGGTTATTAAACTCACCTAGTGAATTTGGCCCTAGTTGGGTTTAGTCAAGTCGAGAATTAGTATAAATAGAGAGCTATCCTCTCTATTTATCACACACTCACTCACACTCAGTTGTAGCACATAGTTGAAGAAGAGAAAGACACTGGGGCAAGGAATAAATAGGTTACTCTTGTCAAGAGATCATCTTACCATTTTTGGGTTTCATTTTTAGTGTTGATTCTATCTCTGAGGAAGTTGGGGGTTTTCTCCATTTATGGTTTCCTTGAGGAAAAACATTATGTTCATTGTCTCTTGTGTTTGATTGATGTGCTTGTTGTTCTCTCAGTTAAATATCTTGATGTTATGCTAGCTTACTATTAAAAATCTAACAATAAGGACCCTGCAACCTGCAAACAAACTAGAATGAAGCATGAGGAGTATGCCAAGCCTCCCAACTGAAACCAAAAAACAAGTGGAGTAAAATGACAGCAAAGGACATATCTTCAAAGTGTAGGAAAAGTCTAAAATTCACACCATAGTGCAGACCAGAGAGATGAACAAAGATCACACAACAAAATTGCAAATGACTAATACCTTCGTGCTAGTACAAGCTTAGGCGAATTAACTCTGCCACCCATTCCTTCATTACCTAAAACCAAAACCCCAAGTATATAGTTCATGCTACACCAACACATGTGATGACAAATAAATGATGTGCATTCCATAAACCCCAACGATGGTATCAAAGACTAAGGATAAATGCATAATTCGTGCCATATGTAATATGCCATGAATCACTTACAAAATTCCTTCCACATTATACATAAGGACCTTAATTAATGTAGGGTTATAATTTAGTATGGTAATCCTTATAAAATGCCAAATAAACCATATCAAACTTAAGTACAGGTTTAATTAAATCTAGCTATTAGCACCACAGGTAATAATGGTAACCAATGTAAACATAGGCATAATTAAACCCATCCTTCCATGAATAAAGAATGTGAGGACCGTAATAACAATCACTAAGATAGGACTAGAAGTATGTTTGTTGTCAAAGTTGTTTGGTAGTTAACCATAGACAGTATTTCTTTGTTCCCTATTACATTCATCTTTCCATTATCAAGTGCACCTGCACCAAACCAACAAAGAAATGCATTAGTTCAATAAATAACTAGTAAAAATAATTACCTTTCTAGGTGTTTCTACAAGGGATACAAATCATGCCACTCCACCCCTTGAAAATACAATTTA
This sequence comes from Pseudotsuga menziesii, assembly GCA_001517045.1. NCBI lineage: Eukaryota > Viridiplantae > Streptophyta > Pinopsida > Pinales > Pinaceae > Pseudotsuga > Pseudotsuga menziesii. Next base: position 204,780 of record LPNX011131563.1, on the reverse strand, counting down.
AGTCAAGTTCATCCATGAAAACAATAATCAAACATTATAACCATTAAGTAAGCAAATAACGATACATACATACATGTAAATACAGGATAAGAAGCATTCAATAAATAACATAACTATCTAACTCAGATTCCAGTAACATGACAACGAACATAGAATTACACTAATAACCACATTGGAGAAACATCTAGAAGAAGGTAAGAACAACTTATGACAATACAGTGTAGTGAACAAAGTACGACACATTCTGCATAAGTTAAATATAATGTCCAGTTCACATAGTATTTGACTAGCTAAATAATTTTTTTTCAAATTTTGGGAGGTTACAGGTTGGCACGTTGTGTAGAGGGAAAGAAAACCCTCAATATGTCCATGACTAACAATGAAAACAAACACTTCCCAATTAGGTCTATGATTTTAAAGGTGAATAGGTTACAGAGGACAACAACGCAAGAAAGAAGGGTGGATATATTTACAAGGATTACAAACCAGGTGCAAGTGTGTATCACTTTACCAACTTAATCATTGGTACAAACCACCAGGTATGAACAATTCCTAGCTAAGACTAATGGATAACATCATTATAAGAGATGATCTGCAGGGCCTGGTTGTATCATAATAGGTGGGATCTAGCATGATGAGGTATGTTACATACTTTTCATTTTCTCATGTTTTTGGTTTATGAATATGTCAATTTTGTGTTCTTGATATGCCAAATTTTATGTTTATGTTGTTTATAAATATGCCAAAAGTTCTCTTATATGTCAAGTTTATGAATATGCTAAATTTTACATATGATAAATAAACCCTAAGATTATGAATGATCATGTAAATATAAATAACATGATCATGCAAATATCAATGATATGATCATTACAATATCAATCATATGAACATGTCAGGATCTCGTTCACATGTTAAACATAATATTAGAATACATACATGTACCTCTTTAGGTCATAACTGTCAAAATTGTTCGTAGGCTCTCTTACACGACTAAAACCCTAACTTTTCAAGTAGGTCATATTGTCAATTTTTGACCTAAGCTATAAAACTAGATGCGAGAATGGTCACTTTCATAACTTCCTTGAAAGTCTCTTGCCTCTCCTAGCGTTTTCATTTTAAGGCTTGTATAATTTCCTTCTTGACAGCTCACATCTTATACCATGTTGAATTTTTTATACTTGATCTAGATATTTGCTTTATACCAATTATAACCATTAGTTCAATGCATAAATTTAACCATAAAATATGAACTACAAACCATAAGGATATGAAAGAATATTTTTCCCAACTAACAATAGAAGGAACTTGGTCATGAGAAAAACCTAACACACAAGCTCATGAGGAAACCCTAAAATCATATTTTCCTTCTCCTTCATGTGCAAATCGAAGAGTACAAATACAAGACATGAAGTTTCTTACAAATGAAGAACATGACTATTATTTATACATGAATTTAAATTTACAAGTGGGGCTTCACTTACATGGGGGACCACATAACTTAATTTTACAATTACATTAAACAATAGTAATTTCACGCCAACAAGGGAAAAACAAGAATTCAATATCGCTGCTTCGTGATGTTTTTTGCGCACCGGGAACGAGTCCAGCAAGTGTCTCTGAATGGAACCTAAAGGTGACCTAAAACTCATCATATATCAAGGCTCGATCCTTCGATTGATGAACTGTCGATTCTGCTGGACTTTTGACATGGGATTTTAGCTAGGGGGACTCTCTCCCATATGTCCATTTCTTGATGACCTCTATATACAATGGTTTCTCAAACTAGGGTTTCACTCAATAGGGGACAATTCATTTCACACCAATTAGGGCCAAACTTGGAAAACCAATGATGGTGGGTATTCGTTTTGCATTTCCATATTTCCCTACAAAAACATGCTAGCAAGAGTTGACATAATTCAAAATCGCTGCTCTGTGACAGTTTTTGTGCACTAGGAACAAGTCCACCAAGTGTCCCTAAATAGGAATCTAGAGGTGACTTGCAACTCACCAAATATCGATGCTCTGGACTCTGATCAATGAATCATTGATTCAACTAGATTCATGACGTCGTAATTTAGGTAGGGGACTCTCTCCCAGGTGTCCATTTCTCAGTGACCTTTGTATATGGTGGTTTCTGAAAATAGAGTTTTGCTAAGTATGGGACAATGCATTTCATGCCAATGAGGGAAAAAATTGGAAACCCATGGACGGTGGGGCTGTGGTTGAAATTTCCATGTTTCCCCTTCCCAAACACACTAGAAAGAGTTGACAAAATTCAAAATCATTCCTCGGTCATTTTTTTTGCACATAAGGCACAAGTATACCAAGTGTCCTTGAACAAAATCTATAGGTCGCCTACATCTCACCATAGATCAATGCTCGGGACTCCAATCGATGAACCGTCAATTTTGTTAGATTCATGACTTGGTATTTTAGCTAGGGGGGCCTTTGTTTCATCTATCCATTTATTGTTGACCTCTGTATATGATGGTTTCTAAAACTAGGGTTTTTCTCAGTAGGGGACAATGCATTACATGCTAACAAGGTCCAAACTCAAAAAGCCACAAATGGTGGAGCCGTAGTTGCAGTTTCCCTATTTCCCCTACCCAAACACACTAGTAGTTGACAAAATTCAAAATTATTGCTCCATGACATTTTTTGCACACTGAGAAAAAGTCCACCAAGTGTTCTTGAATGAAATTTGGAGGTGACCTGGAACTTTCCATAGAACAATGCTCAGGCCTCTGATCAACAAATTGTCAATTTTGTTAAATTTGTGACATGGGATTTTAGCTATGGGGGCCTCTCTCCCACATGTCCATCGCCTAGAGACCTTCATATATGGTGGTTTCTAAGACTAGGGTCTCGATCAGTAGGGGACAATTCATTTTACATAAAATAGGGACAACCTTCAAAAACCAGGGATGGTGGGGCTGTGGTTGCTAATTCCATATAGCCCCTACCCAAAAACAATAGAAAGAGTTGATGGAATTCAAAATTGTTGCTTCGTGTTGGTTTTTGTGCCCCAACATGAGCTCACAGGGGAATCATAACACTAAGTAGGGTTTGCTATTTAATATGCATGGCCCGGGGTTTATAATTCATAACTTATGGTTTAGCATGCATATATTGTTCAACTAGATGTTCATCAATGGGGAAACCATAACCCTACCAGGGAAACCCTAATCATCACCCTAATATTATTTTACTGTCATAACTCAGTTCAGAATCAGTGTAATGTCCAACTCTGTTAGAATAATCAACCCATATTTATCCATATTTGACATTAATTAATCATTTTTGTCTTATTCCTAGATTCCTAGATTCCCTCTCTATACTAGTTGGATTCCACATGTTCCTAGAAGTCAATACTTGCTAAAATGGGTCATGGAGCACTTTGGAATCATCCTGGAAACATATTTAGGAAGTATTCTTTTATTCGTGGTTCCTAAAAGTGTATATCTTCTTTTTCTGAGAGTTTCTTTGCTTTACAACAGTTTTAAGGCATCAAGGAAAAGTATTCTAGGGGAACTTTCCTTATTTTTTTCCCAGATCATTCTCCTTCCTTTTATCCAAAAAAAATCATGAACGAGTTGTATTTCCATCACTTATTATCTTTCCCACTTGCTTTATCTAATTCATGAGTTTATTCATAGATTTGGAAAGTCCTTTTTGCACCTATGGGGGATTTTACTGTATTTAGTAAGCCTTCCTTTTGACCAATTCGAATAGAAAAATAGTGCTTTCAAATATCTCATGTAATTGTATATTTTAGAATCCTATTACTTCATATGGTTGGCTTATGTACACTTATTCAATATAGGATTAAGTTATGCTCCAATTTCAGTCTCCTTTTGTGTGAATTTTGCATGTTTGATTAGCAATTTTGTGGTTATAATTGATCTATCACTTGGGTTCAATTTACACATGGTATCATAACCTTTTTATATTGATTCACATCCTTCACAATTTGGAGCGCATTCTGTTGACTAAAGGGAAGAGGAGCTGAGATATGGACCAATCTCAAAGGATCATCTTGACTCCATTCAATTTCTTCAAGTGGAAAGCTGAGATGGAGATATTGTTGAGAGAGAAAGGTATCTATAGGGTTACCATGGCTACTGAGGCATATCCTAATGTAGTTGTAGAGAAAATAAAATGGCACAATAGGAGGGATGAGGCCTATGGTCTTTTGTGTTTGAGTATTGCAAGAGACCTCCTCTTTCATCTTGATTCATTGACAACTCTTAATGAGGTATGGGAGAAGCTCAAAGAGAATTTTGTAAATATAGATGAGATGAGAGGACATCAAATTGAGAATGAATTTATCTCCTTGAGTCCTAGTAGCTTCGAATCAGTGCAACTATATTTTATCAAGTTTAAGGCCCTTGTTTTGCAGTTAAAACAATGTGGGATTGAAAAGAAGGAGGAGAAACTAGTTTTGACCATTTTCCCAAATCTTGGTCCCAACTATTCAGTGTTTTTTTTTTACCTTCTATGCCACTACATTCACAGAAGGAAGCTGTAAGATGCCTAATATTGTTGATTTCATGGAATCCCTCACCCAGGAGCAAGTTAAATTAGTGATGATGGGCACCATCAAACCTTCCAAAGACCAACCTTTGGTTACTAGATATTTGAAGGTGGACTCAAAAAGAAATAAAAAAATCTAAAAATCCATGTGAGAAAAAGAGAGACAAGTCATACTCTCAAGAGGAGACCTCTATCTCTAAGAAGAACTTCCAGAAGAAGAAGAACAAAGGAGAAATGAGAAAGTGCACATACTTCAGTAAGGGATATCATCCTAAGAGCTCTTGTATGAAAAGACAAATTTACATGTTGAACCAACTCTTGGAGAAGAACAACATCTCCCTTCCTCATTTATCAAAGAATAATGAAGGAGCATCAAATTTAGAAGGCAAGGAGAGAGTACATTCTTTGGTTATTGGCACCTCAAGCTCACCTAGCTTCATCATTGATTCTAGAACTTCAAGACATATGGTTTCGATAAGGGAGACATTTTCCTCTCTTGACATGTTGAAAGTTCCACCAATCGTTTTGTGAGATAACTCTCTGACTGTTAGTGTGGGGAAGGGTAGGATTGATCTTTACCATGGTAATTTCAATAATGTGTTGTATATTCTAGGTCTTTCCTCTAATCTGTTTTCAATTTATCAGATGACTCACACTAGGTCTCCAAAGAAAGTTACCTTCTTTCCCAATGAAGTTGATATCACAATGATTTTGAATGGTAAAGTCATAGTAAAAGGTGTTGTTGATAACATGTTGAAGGTATACATATTTTCCCACTTTCTACCCTACTCAAACCCCTTTGATCTTGTTACTCATGCTAATGAAGAAAGCAAGATTTGGCATGAAATATTTTTCCATCTTAACGAAAAGTATCTTTCTGATTTGAGTGACAAATATATGGTCATAGGGTTACCAAAGATCAATTTTTCTAAAGGAGTCTATCAAGGTTGTATCCTAGGAAAACACCTAGAGTTAGTCTTGAGAGAACCTATGCACCCCTTGATTTGATCCACAATGAAATTTCTGTTCCATTTCCTCATATTTCCATGAGTCAGGACAAATATGCACTCACCTTCATAGATGTTTTTTCTGGGTATTGTTGAATTTACTTCCTAAAGCATAAGTGTGAAGTTGTTGACCTTTTCAAAGTCTTTAGAGCTTTGGTTGAAACCCAGTCTGGGAGAAAAATCAAGATCCTCATATCTGACAATGGTGGAGAGTATCTCAAGTCTGATTTCATCAAGTATTGCAAAGATTCAGGTATCCATATGCAACATTCTATTCCTTACACACCACATCAAAATGGTGTTGTTGAGAGAAAGAACAGATCTGTGAAGGAGATGGAAACTTACATGACGGAGGCTAAAACATTTCCACCAAAGTTTTAGGATGAGACTATAAACTATGCATCCTATATCCATAATAGGGTGCCACATATTCATATTGATAGTATGACTCCTTTCAAATCTTGGAGTGGGAAGAAGCCAGATGTGACCCATTTCAGGATTTTTGGCTCAAAGGCTTGGTCTAGAATTCCAACTGAAAAGAGGAAGGATTTGAAACCCAAAATCCAAGAGTGCCTGTTTTTTGGTTATTATGAATATTCAAAAGGATACAATGTTATTAACTTGAGCACTAAGAAATATTTCATTGAAATAATTGTTCAGTTCGAAGAAGAGCCTTTAGAAGTAGTTGAAGTTGGAGAGTCCTCTTCACCACCGCACCCATTGATTGTAAGTGAAGAGAATAATGAGTTTGTTGATTATGATATTTCTAATAATTATTATTTAATTGCATATCCTAACATCCCTACAAGAAAAAATTTGGAATCAAGGACCATTCATGCAGCTAGGGAACTAGCTGGAAATCCTAGTGACACTAGGAGGAATAGATCTCAATTTGAGAGTTCCCTTTGTGTGAAAGATCCACTCTTTGTTGAAAAGTGTTATATAATGATATATTTTGATGCATATACATATGAAGATGCAGCACATGACCGAATATGGAAAACAGCCATGAAAGTGGAATTCAACTCACTCCAGAAGAACAACACAAGGGAACTCGTTGATCTCCCCCGAGGGAGAAATCTAGTGAAGTGTAAGTGGGTTTTTAAAAATAAGTTTGTTGCTGATGGTTCACATTTTAAATATATGGAAATATTGGTATCCAATGGATACTCTTAGGTACATGGTATTTATTACAATGATACCTTTGCACCAGTGGAAAAGATGGACTCCATAAGGCTAGCTCTAGCTATTACTACTTCAAGGAAATGGGAGGTACATCACATGGATGTGAAGTGTGTATTTATAAATGGAGATATGAATGAATATATTTATATTAATAACCCATAAGGTTTTTGCATATAATCCATATTTAGTCTGCACGTTAAAGAAATCATTGTATGAGCTCAAGCAAGCCCCTGGGGCTTGGTATACCAAGATTGATGGCTTTCTAGTGTCATTGATATTTGTTAGATGCAAGTATGATTATAATGTCTATTTGAAACTAATTCATGGTTATTTAATGATAATTGTCTTATATTTGGATGACCTGCTGATCACAGGAAGTTCAAAGAAAGATATTTCCTCCTTCAAGGATGCAATGAACCATTCCTTTTCTATGACAGATTTGGGATTGTTGAGCCAATTCTTGGGTCTCAAAATTGCTCAATCCCAACATGGAATCAAGGGTATTCAGTCAAAGTATTATTAATATTTTCTCAACAATTTCATCATGAAATATTGCAAGGCAAGAAAAACTCCATTTCTTTCAGGAGTTAAGCATGAGGAAGTAGGCTCTTTTGCTATGGTAAATAACACATTCTATAGGCAGTTGAATGGGTGTTTTATTTATATTATAGATACTTAAAATAAATTATATTATGAATTTAGTGTGGCTTCAAGATACATGGATCAGCCTCATGATATTCATTGGAGATAAGCTAAGAGGATCCTAAACTTTGTTCAAGGCACAAGGACTCATGGGATTTTCTACAAAGCAAAATATGACTTAGAGATAGTTAGATTTATTGACAGTGATTGGGTAGGTGACAAAAAAGATCAACAGTCTACCTTAGGATATGTTTTCATGCTTTTATAAGGACCAATCAGTTGTTCAAGTAAGAAACAGAGTTCCATATCACTCTCATCTATAGAGGTAGAGTATAGAGGAGTTGTAAATGCAGCTACTCAATGTTTGTGATGTCAGGGAGTACTCGGAGAATGTTGTTTTGAATCATATTTTTCAATAGTCATATATTATGACAATCAAAGAACCATTCGAATCTCCACTGGTCTAGTTCAAAGAAAAATAACCAAGCACATTGAGAGCTATATCCATTATATCACGGAGCTTGTGCATGATGGTACCATTTCTCTGCTCTACTACACATCTTCAGAACAAGTAGTGGATATCTTCACCAAAGTATTCTATGAGAAGACCTTCAGTAATATCAAATCACTACTAGGGATTTCTGATCATGTGGTGAAGAATTATTGATCAGAATATTTCTAAAATTTTGTTTTATGTCCATGTTTAAGGGAGGATTTTCCCACTGGTTTTTTTCCTCTTTCCTCGGTTCTATGGACATCCAGTATGTAAAAGGGTAACTAGGCATTGTTTATAGGCCCTTCAATTTTCTGATATTTACTTATAAATTCAGGCTTAAGGGCAGGTGTTATAAAAATAAACCCATAGTTACCCATATTTTACATTAACTAATCATTTTTTTCTTATTCCTACATTCCTATATCCCCTCTCTGTGCTAGTTGGCTTCCACATGTTCCTAGAAGCAAATACTTGCTAAACTGGGTCATGAACCACTTTGGAATCATCTTGGAAACATATTTAGCAATTTTGGTTTTATTCATGGTTCCTAAAAGTGAAGATCTACTTTTTCTAAAAGCTTCCTTGCTTTACAACAGTTTTAAGGCATAAAGGAAAAACTAGTCTAAGGGAGCTTACCTTGTTTTTTGCCCACATCATCCTCCTTCCTTTTCTCCAAAAAAATCATGAATGAGTTTTATTTCCATCACTTATTATCTTTCCCACTTTCTTTATCCAATTTGTGAGTATCTTCATGGATTTTGAAAGGCCTTTTTTCACCTATAGGGGATTTGACTTGATTTAGTAAGCCTGCTTTTTGACCAATTCGAATAGCAACCTAGTGATTTTGAATATATCATGGAATTATATATTTTAGCATCCTATTACGTCATATGTTTGGCTTATGTAGACTTATTCAATACATGATTAAGTTATGCTCCAATTTTAGTCTCCTTTTGTGTGAATTTTGCATGTTTGATTAGCGGTTTTGTGAGTGTAATTGATCTAGAACTTAAGTTCAATTTCCACAAACTCAACTTTTTCAAATATGGTGGATGTATGCTTCAAATCATGTTGGTTCACAATTTTGTTTCTCGGTCTTTGGATTCTATTGTAGTTCCTTTAATGCTAAGTTATTAGTAATTAGGTGCATTATATTTTTTGAATAGTGTTATTGGTTTTTGATGAAATGTGAAGCATGTATTGCACTTATTTTTATTAAATTACACTTGAACATTGACTTAACTTGCAATTTACTCATCTAGACTCACAATTTTTAATTAGATAAATCCAATTGGTGTGCATGTAGTGAGTTCATTAAAACCTTGAAATACATTGTATTGCACTTAGTTTTATTAAATTACATGAGCACGGACTTTGACTTAACTTGTAATGATCATCCAAAATCACAATTTCTAATTAGATATCCAATTAGTGTGCATGTAGTGAGTTCATCAAAACCTTTAAATATAATAGTTTGTTCTTTTGACATAGTGCATTCATAAGTAATAGATAATCAACACAAAAGATTGACACAAGAACATGTGGAAACCGAAGAACAAATACAAAGTGAAATGTATCATTCATTTATAAGTGAAATGTCAATGTACATGTCTCCAAAAGTACATGTATCCAAAATTATCCAAACCTATCAAAGCCACATGTACATGTATCAAAATGTACATATATCGCATAAGAAAGATAAAAACTCAAGCTTCCCCTTGTTCTTTCCCGACATTGATCCTATAGGAACAACTCTAGGATCAGGGTGCGTCTCTAGATCCTGCAAATTAAATATCAATTGTTAAATTCAACTAACTATGTACTAATACATTAGCTCAATAAAATACTATATCTAAATTAACTCAAAAATTATCAACATGTTCATGGAAATTGCATGAAACACTTTGTAATTAAGTGAGATCTCACCTCAACAAGAGACTATGACAAAGGGGATTGTGTTCCTTGTGTAAAATATGGAGCCAATGGTTGAACATTAAGGATGTTTGCAACCCTGGTTGCGCCAGAGGGGGCAGGAACTGATGCTGGTGGTGGTGGCTAAAATCACCAAATGTTGAAATAGTTAGACATGCATGAATAAAAAATAGACAACAATAATAGTTTACGTCTAGATATTGTTAAAATAGTTGTACCTCCGTGTGGCTTGTTTTAATTGTAGATTCCACATGGACTGCTACATCAACAACCCCTGGTGGGTTTGCAATAGATAACTCCATATCCCGATGCAGTAAATATGAAAACAAACATAAACAAAAATGGTTTATGAACTGGAGTTAAAGTCAACCAACAAATATCATCGGAGGATATACATTAGACAACAATAACTCCTTCTGGTGGTGGCTAAAATCAGCAAATGTTGAAATAGTTAGACATGCATGAATAAATAATAGAAAACAATAATAAACTATGTAAATATCATGTTGAAATAGGTGTACCTCTATGTGAACTATTTCCATTCCATGTGCAGCACTGACTACTGCATCAACCATCCATGCGATGTTTTCAATAGAAAACTCCAGATATTGATGCAGTAAAAATGCAAATCAAACATTAACAAAAACAATTTATGCACTGGATTTCAAGTTAAACAACAAATATCATCGAAGTATATACATTACCATGGTATCAATATCTCCATGGTCATGGGAATCTAAACTCTTTCTAGGGGTAGGCCTCCTCACATACGCATGACCCTTGTTCACGTATGGCCTAGGAGGAGATACAAATCTAGGAAACGGTCCATTTTTTTCGGTTGGTGCCTATAGTCAACAAGTGCTCATGTATTTAGACATGCATGATTCAATGAACAAACTTGTATTTAAAAAATTACATTTTTAATTGTTTACCTGGAGCTCGGATGTTTCCTCAGATGATATGACCATGGATGCTATCTCCATATTATCTTTCCCTAGTGAAGGACATGGCATATGAAAGTTTAATAATTGTAAATATTAGACCGTAGATAGCACAAGTGGACTAACATGTACATTATGTGGAAATTAACAAATTAACAAGTATTAAAGTGACTGAAATTTTAAAATGTTTACCTTGTTGTGAGATACAACAATGGGTGCTATATGAATCTCTCCACCAGTGAAGGGATCAATGTATGGAATGTCATTCCCCCCTATGGAGTGTGGAACATCTCACTCCGGGCCATTGCTTCCAACATAAAGCATCAACTATAAGTTCACAAAATTAAAATAATAGCTCAAACTATATATATGTGTACAAAGAGGAAAATAAATGAAGAATTTATTAAACTTAACCATCTACATAAATCACTCCAAAACCCATCGAAGGAATCATCTGAGGAATGACCATAGAATGGACGACTAGACAATGTGCACTCATGAGGCTCGAAACTAGGCTAGGGATGTGCCGATAGTGTTGCACTAGTAGATGGTGCTGCACTAGAGGATGGTACTACACTAGACAATGGTCTTGCACTGTGATGACCTCGTTTTTGTACCACACCAAGGATAGATGTCCCTTTCTCATGCATATGTTGAACCATAGTACTATGGAAAACAACAGCATGTTCTAAACTCAAATACACATCACGTGTCTATGGAATAACATGACCTGAAGGTGGGACATCTGGCCCAGAAAACTTCCTGCGAGGTTGAAGGATAGGGAGGTCAAGGTCTCCAAGCCTCACAATGGGTTGGTTTTTGGGAATCCTCCCACAAATCCCCTAAAATTGCAAGATATCAAAATAGTTTACGTGTTTACCCAACATGATCTCTGCATACATCTTTCATAGGAAATACAGGGGGGTTTCCCTATTGTTATGTGGTGGAATATCAAAAACCATATACCATCTATCGATCCAATTATCAACAAAGGTATGAAATGTGCACCATTCAATAGAGATATGAGGCATGTTTCCATTTTGGATTTCCCCTATATGAGGGTCCCTAAACAATGCAAATACATGTTCTTCAGTTATTTTCAACTTTTTGATTGCATTGTAGTCTATCCCATCAGCATATTGTTGTCTTTTTGTTTCTCTATATGATGTAATATCATATAGTATATTGGTTGACAGTGAAATAGTCTCCACAATTGCATCCAAAGTTGATGCAACTGACCAGCAAATCCTGTCACCACCACTAAAATATGCACTAATGCCCCTTTAGTGGGAAAACTTAATCAGTATCCCGGCATTTGTGTCCATAAACGCAACTGCAATACAAATGTCAATAAGAAAATAATTAGAAACATATATATGGTATATAATGACATATCTTCAAAATCTAAAATGTATTAAATCAAACTCAAGTAACCAATTTAATGGAATTCACTTACATACATTTAAAAATTGAAATTAAACATTTAAAAATTAAAAAGTAAGTTTCTTTCAACTTCTTTCTAGAAGTTAAGGAACTTATTAACCCTCATTGGTGAATTTTCCATGCACATTTGGGTTTAAACTTCTTAGAATTTAGGAATGTTATTTTGACATGTTTTATCCTTTAGGTCACTTGGATATGTAAACGACAGGGGCGAGGGACTATTGGGATATGTGAGGAAAGAAAAGGGGTGATACATGGAGGCCCCAAATCCTCTAAATATCATTGACACCATATGATTGTTCGGAACAGTCTCACAGCACACTCTAGGTGGTTCATAGGTGTTCACCATTTCCATTATTCTATAAACATGGAAACCAATGAAAAGTGACATGGGAAAATGGAGAATTTGTCGACTCGAATACAATTGGTTGTAGATGAGCTTAGAGACTTGACATGTAGAAATATATTAACCATTTTTTTTACTATTTTAAAAAAAAGTTGATAAACTCAGTCACTCCACGAGCATAATTTTTTTTACTAAAGTCATTTATGACTTTGCTAAATCAAGGGAACTTAGGGATACCTAGGGTCTCACATGTTTCTAATTTTCTTTATTTTGTTGATAGGTTCAATAAAGGGGATACAAATAATATATCCTTTTTCTAAATGTAATCGATAGGGTTAGTTGAGTGTTTCCATAATTGTAGTATCTAGTTAGTGATTTGTGAAGTTAGTCACCAGTTACTTGAGTTAATAGTTTATTATGTTCCTCCTTTATAGGACCAAAGAAGCAAAAGTTGAGTTGTATTTAGTTTAGGTGATGACCTTTAGGTAATTATATTTTTGGTATCTAACTTAGAGCTAGGGTGAGAACTTCCTGATGATTATGAACTCTTCGATGATGCGATGAATACCAGGGTTTTATGGTCATTTCAAGGCATGTTTACTTGTAATTCAATATCACAGTGAGAAGGTTTGTATATTTCAACTTTTGTTTTCCATTGCGATAAGGCCAGAAAAAGAGAAAACTGTCGAGGAAGGTATAGTTAAAACAAAAATTAGGTGGATGTTATAACCAAGAAATGCAAACATTTTAGTGGAAAAATGGTGGTGGTTGCTAAAAATGGAGGAAGAAATAAAACTAGTCATAGTTACTAGTTTTAACTTTGTGTTTATATTTATATAAGATACATTTTTTTATGTTTAAAAAGGAAGGCTTGAGAGGCACTTTGTTAGCTAAGGGTGCTTAATTAAGATGCAATGTATAGCTACATACACTTGTGATGAAATTTGATTATGTTCATGGACAAATGATTGTTATGAAAGTTTGAGAAACCAAGTTACTAATTTTTTATGGATTTTTTTTCACGCTTGAGCATTCCTTTCATCTTGTTATGGCCATTTTCAAGGAAACTTATTCAATTAGTATCATGGGGAAATGGCCTCTGAGGTTTGGAAATTTGGGTTTCATGTGGATGGTTATACGTACCTGTTCATGAACTTGAAGCCCCCCTATTTTCCAATAAAAATGATGACCCACCTCCACATCGGATATCATATCTTGTATATATGCTTTAATGTGCTAATAGGAGATTGAACAATATCCATATCCATATTACCCCTTGTAAAGATTAACTTAAAGAAGAAAATAATTTATTTTTGTTGATTGAGCTATTTCTCAATTATCTCACTTTCATAATATTTTTTAATGTCACAAGATAATAAAATGGTTCTTCCATTAAGAAAAATTTTCAATTTAGAGGATCCAACTAAACCAGTAAATAGAATTATCTTTAATGATATCTTGGATGGAACAGAAACCAACTCAGTAAATGCTTGGTTCCTTCCTCACCTTTTTTTCCTATTTTCTTATTATTACTAAATCAATGTCTATTATCCCTTATTATAGCTATAATGACCTTAATGACCTTCCTTCGCAAATTGGTGACTTTTATTTGTTTACGATCAATTTGATTAAAGCTTTTCCATCATCATTGGTTGGAATTGGGATATCCATGAGAAATCGATCACAATCTATATCAACTAAGCAAAATTGTTGAATACGCAAAGTTCTACATTCCTAAAGAGAAATGGAGTCTTCTTGTTGATTGGTAATTATCACAATATCAGGTAAGATTATCATGTATCTAATCCGACATAGATATTTCTACAATTGTTCTATTTGCTTGTTGATCATAACTATTTTTTTATTTAGAGGACGATTGAATTGTATTGGATCTTGTTCTTTTTTTAAATCCTTGAATTTTTGAGGTCTCGTCTTTGTTATATACCATCTACTTAACATACCACCAAGCCATTTTCTATTTACATAATTACATTCATCTTCTATATAAGTTAATGCTACTAAATCATATGCTTGATATTTCAAACCAACTATCATGAAGGGCTTTCCTAGGTCACATACTAATTTATTGTGACCAAATGCTTTAGTAAGTTTATAACCTAATATAGCATCTCACTTTTCAATCATATTGAATGCAATTGAGAATTAAGTGATCAATTCAACCAAGGTTTAACACCCCAAGATTTTGCCTTTTGGACAAAAAACTGGAATTAATATTAGTTTTTTTTAATCTTAATTATGTGTTGTCTGAATCATGATTTTAAATTTATAAGTGAATTTAATGTTTTCAAATAGAGATCTAAATTAAGCAATTTTAATTTCTGTTTTTTGAAATGATTAAGCAAATTTTAAAATTGTTATTTGATATTTTTTGGAGAAATTGCGGTAAAGAATGTTGTCTAAAATTACTAAATATTCAAACATTTAGGCTATGCGGATTCAATTGACATCCAAAATCCATTTTTTGTACCTAAAACCCGTAAAGTATGTGAATTGTCCTACATTGTAACATTTCTATTAAGACATGTTTGCAATTTATTGGGAATTATAAACCCATCTTAATAATTATTTTAACCATATATCTTCAACCAATTAATTTAATTAGAAATTAAAAAAAAAACATACTCTCCACAAGGTTAATTTAATGGAACTTCAAGAGTCATTTCAATGGAGGTTCCATATACTTGAAAACAATTATTTTGTGTCTTTGTTGAGTGTATTTTTTTGTTTTGCTTTATGTTCTGAGTGCACTTGTCCAAAAAATAAAGTCTTCTTGAATATTGAGCTCACATTATTTTGAATGTGATTGGTGAAGTATTTCTGGACGCCTTCGGGATATGAAAATTCAAAGTGGAGATTTGGTTGTGCAGATAAATTCAAATGGCCATCTTACAAAGATAATGTCATAATGGGTTTTGAGGCTATCATATATTCAGAGATTGAACAAATGACCTAGATGACTTGGATTTCGATAAAGAAGTCATGCTAGGAAGGCCACACTCAGCATGGGGTTGAGCCTAGCTAGTAGTAAGACTTGAACATTATAAATTGCAAGGTGGTTAACACATTGTATCTATTATATATATATATATATATATATTTTAATATAAATTTGAATTAAAAATAGTAATTACCTTTGGAACAAATATTTTATTATCTTTTGTTAAAAAACTTTGATCTGGGATTAATAGATGCGCTCTAGGGAGGCACAATTTTCTATGCAAGCAAATCTTCCAAACTCAAAACTTTCTAGAAGCCATAATTTCTTCCAGAGAGTGAGGAGAGGGAGTTTCACATTGTGAACTTTGTTCTAACCAGGATAGCTCTCATACCATATTAATATTCCATATGCTATACTATATATCATTAGTGTTCATTTCAAATTCACAATAGTAGCATATCGATAATCACTGATAGAAACAAAATCACAAGGCAGACACAATATTTATCATGGGAAACCCTCAAGAGGAAGAAAAGATAGCAAAACTCCCTCTGTATAATATCTATAAGATATAACCCCAAATGACTTATTATCCTCCTTGTTGTTTTGTCTCTATCTCTCTCTCCTATGCCTTACACAATTTATTGTCTGTGTGTTCAAATGAGAAGCACAACACTTCTATTTATACACATTGATCCAACTGAATTTTGTTCGAATCAGAATTGGCCCCTTTTTAACCATCCTTGATCACCTTTTTCTTCCCCTGTCCTACACTATTCAGCAAGCTGATTAGACCTGTTGTCCTAATTTTATTTCCCAAACTGCCAAGGTATGACTGATCATTGCTTTATCTTATTAATGCTTATGATTGTGATAATTAAGGTTGTGTACCTCTCAATTGTGCTAACATGTTATGATTTATGAAGGTAGTTTGAGATAAATGGACTGCAGGAAGATGGGGCTAAACAAGTATTGAAAGGAGGGATAATCGCCGCTCAAGATCATCCTCAGCCCTCCGATCACCAATTAAGGCACGTGGTTCTAATGCAACATCTTAGACAGGGATGTGACAAGGCAGTTGTAACAGAATGTGCTACAAGTGGAAAACCTTTAGTACATTGCTGCTCAAGGATAGTTGTGGTCAGAAGAGATGTTCACTCTTGGGTCAATTAACATCTTTTCCATATTTTCCATGTCTTTACCATGCCATGTTTGTAACAACTAGTGTTATTTAGGGTGCCTAAAGATCATAGATATTCATGGCCACCCTTTTTAATAGGATCGGGATGTTATAATCTGTATGTATAAATATGGGAAGCTGCCTTGACAATAAATCTTGGGTTGACAATAAATCTCGTATTCTCTGTATGTTGGTAATAATCTACCTGCATATCGGGTGCTCGACATTTTGGCGTCGTTGCCAGGGAAGGATAAAAATTAAACACTATCACTAGTTGCATCTGGTAATTGTTTCTGGTCAGTTTTTTTTATTCTCTTTTCTGAGATGATCTGGGTTACATGAATACGAGGAGGGTAAAATGCGATCACCTCCCAACTCCCAAAACCCCACAAAATACTAATAGTGTAGGTGGCTTGGGTCGCAGTCGAGGAACACCATTGGGAAGAAGGACATTCATTGACGATCTTGTTGACAGAATTGATTCATTTACCAGGGCTCGCCAGCAAGAAAATCCTATCAGAAGAAACCCTGCCGATACTGGGGCATCAGCATCAGGGTCCACGGTGGAGAATACACAAGCAGCCGCGACTTCCTTGAACATCCCTGCAGAGAAGGACATAGCTGTTACAACTGGACCTGCTGGTAGAGGTCAGACCTACCACATTTTCGGGAAGGTTGTAACTAAAGAAGAGTGGAAGCAGTTCCACTAGAAGTTTACGGATCAGTGGAAAAATAAGGAAGGGAACGAGGAACAAGAGAAGGATGAAGAGAAGAACGAGGAAAAGAACGTGGGAACGAACGAGAAGGAGAAAACAGAAGAGGAGATGAGTAATAGACATGACTCTGACGAGGAAGAGGAAATGGGGGAAAACTATCATCACGACAATTACTCCCCGCCTGAAGGAACGATGGATACACTGCAATTTCTGATTCAGCAGCCAGTGGGGGCAGCCCGTATGAAAAATATCTCACCATCGGTGTTGCCTCGCTTCCACAGAAAGGCAGGAGAAGATCCAGATGAATTTCTTTTTGAATTCGATATTCTCTGCCACAGCTATGATTATGTCACCAATGCACAAAAGCTAAAATTGTTTCCTGCCACCCTGAAGGACAACGCATTACGCTGGTTCATGAGCCTTGGGGGAGGAACCATTGCTAATTGGGACAAAATGAAACAGGTGTTCCTGGAGAAATATCAGGAATATTGCAACACCAAGGACAAAAGAGAGGAATTGTTCAAAATGGTATAGAAGGAGGACGAGAGTCTGGAGGATTTTGTGGAAAGGATGATGTACAATGTGCAACGAGCTGGGCAGACAAACATGGGGCTGGACGTGCTCAAGATAATCTTGCTTTGTGGGATCAGGGGTGAGTTCCTAGACATGTTAAATCTGCTAGGAAAGGGAGATATCTCCAAAGAACATTTTGGAAAGATTGTGGAATTATGTAAGAGATACTCCAAGGGCTCTTCCAGGAACAATAAGTGGGACAAACGGGATAAGCTAGAATGTGATGTCTTTGACAGAAATCAGAAGTTGTCCAATGGAGGAGCTACCCGTGCAGAGATAGGAAATCTCCTTGAAAATTCTAAGATAGAGATGATGAGCTCCATCTCTTCGGAGAAAGATGTCCTTAAGGAAAAACAAAAATAGGCAGTGGAGGATCTCACACTAGGTGTGTTCTACCCCCGATGTAGAAAGAATCATCCGCTCAGAGATTTCCCACTTGATAAAGTAGAAGTATGTCAGTTGTGTGAGCTGAACCAAAACATGAAAGAATGTCCTTCACTTCCCCAAGTGAAGGTTGTTCTGCAGGAATCAACTCTAGAAGTGGAATTGACCTATTTCATTGCACAGAAGAAACCTTGGCAGCCTTGAAATCAAGGTATGCCTCTAGACTCATTTCCATTTTTTGATAATATAGGAAATTGGAATAATAGCATGCAAAATGTGAATACACAATTCCCTTCAAATTATGCTCAGTGGAATCCTTTCCAACCTGCAATGCAAAATTATAACTCATGGAATCCCTGGACACAGCCACCACATCAACCTACGTCATGGTCTCCTGGATGGAGGAATTTCCATCCCGGGAACCAGTTTCCTCACCCCCCTCCACCCCAATAGTCACCATATTCTCCTCAATATCCTCAATTCCCTCAATATCCTCAATACCCACCTCGGCAGTCGCAGCTGCAGCTGCAAAATAATTTCGTCCCTAATATACCACTAGGACCTCAGCTGCCTGCCCAACCTAATTTTAACCTGAATAATAAAATAGTCCATCAATTGGAGACTGTCAACATTCCAGCCTACTCTCTTTCCCTGTACCTTGTAATGATATTCATTTACGATCTAGGAAAATAGTAGAACCCGTAATTACAGAAGATGCTCCACCTTCGGCGCATAAAGAAGGAGGAAGTTCATAGCATCCATCTAATACAGTTCCTATCATTGAAGATGCTAAGCATCCCTTAGATGGGATGGCTGAACCATCCAACAATAAATCTAACAATACGCAGCCTACCCAGCTGATGAGCCAACCACCATACCCCGAGAGACTAATGCTACCAAGAATAGGGGGGCAACCTCAGTTTAACCTCCTAGGAGAGTTAATGAATCTTTATGTCAAAATCCCCCTTCTTCAATCCCTTCAGGACGTGCCTATTTATGCTAGAACCGTTCTGGACCTGTGTACTAAGAAACAAGGAAGGAAACCTAGAGATCCTCCCACTATTCACGTCATAGGAAATTTATCTGCCTTGATAATAGGAAAGACCCCTGTGACTAAGTTTGACGACCTTGGCAATCCTACTGTTACTGTACAGGTACGATAGACACAGATACCCAACGTGATGGTATATTTAGGAGAAGCGATCAATGTCATAACCATGGAGACTGTAAAGAAGCTTGGGCTCACTAATCTTAGACCGACCCCCACCATTTTAGAATTGGTGGACAGATCCACCATTAGACCCGAAGGGATTCTGGATGACCTTGTCATATCAGTAGATTCATGGGAATACCCTGCTGAATTTTTGCTATTGCAACCAAAATCGAAGCTGGGAGGATACCCATTGATCCTGGGGAGGCCTTGGTTGGCCACAGCTGATGCTTGTATCAGCTGTCGATCGGGGTCTATGACTATATCTGATGGTATGGAAACTAAAATCCTAACCCTTTATCCTCCCACTCGGCCAAGTCTAGAGGCTGAATATTCCCTTTGGATAGAGCAGGAGGAGGAGGAGGAGGATGTTCAGCCACTACTAACTATAGGGAAGGCCTTAACTTTTAAAAACGAAACAGAAGATGATGCTATTAGTAATTTTATTAGTGAACCCACTTTAGTCGATAGAGAGGTATATCAAATCCTGAACATTACCCTGGGAAAGGAATAACAAGAAAATATTACGGAAGAAGCACTAGTTGGTGACACAAACATAATCCCAGTTTTGAAAAATTCAAAAAGTATTCCTATTGAGGTAGATCCTGGAAGGACTTTGAATATCAATCCTAGCCTGTCCTCAGAAGAACAGAAGCGCCTAATCATCCTCTTGAAAGAACACAAGGGGGCGTTCACCTAGGAGTATACATACATAAGGGGAATTCCCTCTAATCTATGCACTCATCATATTTATATTAAAAGTGACTCCCAGCCTGTGTATCAACCCCAACGACGCATGAACCCCAATCTGAGGGATATAGTGAAAGAGGAAATCCAGAAACTTTTGGAAGCAAGGTTTATATATCCTATTTCGAATAGCGAGTGGGTTTCCCCACTTGTAATTGTGCCCAATAAAAATGGGAAATGGAGGGTCTGTGTAGATTATAGGGAACTGAACAAAGCAACTCGAAAGGATCATTTCCCTTTGCCCTTTATTGACCAAGTACTTGATACCCTATTAGGAAAGAAGTTCTTCTCCTTCCTAGATGGGTTCAGTGGGTACAACCAAATTCAGATTGCTCCTGAGGACCAGGATAAGACCACCTTCACTTGTCCCTGGGGAACGTTTGCCTACAGAGTGCTTCCCTTTGGTCTATGTAACGCATCGGCAACGTTTCAAAGAGCTTTAATTGGCATATTCTCTGAATTATTCAATGATAGTATGGAAATCTTTATGGACGATTTTACTCCCTATGGCAGGGACTTTGAGGAAGCACTGGAAAATTTAAAGAAGGTTTTAATTCGATGTGAACAGACTCAGCTCTCATTAAGCACCAGAAAGTGCCATATGATGATGAGTGAGGGGGTGGTATTAGGGCATTTCATCTCTACCAATGGCATTCAGGTGGACCCTTCAAAAATCAAGGTGATAAAAAATCTACCTACCCCTTCAACTCAGAAAGAGGTGTGAAGTTTTCTGGGACATGCTGGATATTACCGAAGGTTTATAGAAAACTTCTCCAAACTTTCTTCTCCTTTGTTCTCTCTGTTAATGAAGGATGCATAGTTTGTATGGAGTGAAGCATGCCAGACAGCGTTTGATAAGCTTAAGGAAAAACTGTCGACGGCTCCTATCCTAAGGGGACCTAATTGGACCCTACCCTTCCATATTTCTTCAGATGCCTCTAACACTGCCATTGGAGCAATATTAGGACAGCAGGATGGTCAAGTACCTTATGCCATCTATTATGTTAGTAAAAACTTAGCCCTTGCTGAACTTAATTATACTGTTACCGAGAAATAATTCCTAGCTATTGTATACTCTATCAATAAATTTCGATATTACATTGCTGGGTATCCTACATTTGTGCACACTGACCACTCTGTCATTAAATAATTAATGAACAAACCTGTCACCAATGCCAGAGTGACCAGGTGGCTCTTGTTATTGCAGGAATTTGATATTACCATTATAGATAAACCTGGGAAAGAAAATGTTGTTGCTGATTTCCTATCTCGTTTCACTAACAGTGATGACAGTTTGCCTGTTGAGGACTCTTTTCTATATGAACATCTATTCACACTTTCAACTCACTCCCCTTGGTATGCAGACGTTGCTAATTATTTGGTTGCAGGAAAGCTCCCGCCACATATGTCTAAATGAGAAAAGAGAAAAATCATTCAGCAGAGTGCCAGGTATTGTTGGCTAAACGATCATCTCTTCTACACAGGGCCTGATCTTGAGATTAGGAGATGTGTGAGGGAAGATGATATCTTTCATATATTGAAATCCTTTCATGATGAACCTTGTGGGGGACACTTTGCAGACAAAAGAACGGGGCAAAAAGCACTGCGGATGGGTTACTATTGGCTGAATATTTTTAGGGATGCTAAAAGGTATGTTCAGTATTGTGACAGCTGCCAAAGGATGGGCCAGCCCAATAAAACAGATCAGATGCCCCTACAACCTCAAGTATTCGTTGAACCATTTGATAGATGGGCACTGGACTTTGTTGGCCCTATCAGCCCTCTTTCCAGACAAAAAACTTACATTCTGGTTTGCATTGATTACATGACCAAATGGGTAGAGGCTGTAGCTTTGGCTAAGGCTAACGACCAGGCGGTGATTGATTTTTTGTACAGTGAGATCTTTACCCACTTTGGGGTACTGAAGGAAGTAGTTACCGATGGGGGACCACAATTCATGTCACACCAATTTGAATTCTTGCTCTGGAAGTATCATGTGCATCATAGGGTGGATTCACCTTATCACCCCCAGGACAATGGCCAGGTGGAGAGTACCAATAAAGTTATTGAAGCCATCCTTACTAAAACAGTTAAGAGCCATCGAAAGGATTGGGTTGACAGGCTTTCAGAAGCACTGTGGGCATATCGCACCACTTGGCGCAACACCACAGGTTTTTCTCCTTACAATTTAGTGTATGGAAAGAGTGCCATCTTTCCAATTGAGTTTGAAATCAAAACCCTGAAGACATCCACCGAAATGAATCTAGATGTAACAGAAGCCCAGAAGAGGAGATTGAATCAACTAAACAAATTGGATGAGAAGCAGTTAGCTGCAGTGGACCAGACTGTGCTGCCTCAGCAACAGAAATCAAATTGGCATCACCGATTTATTAAAAATAAAGTATTCAAGAGGGATATTGGGCATTACTATATGACTCCAGGTTCAAAATATATTTTAAAGGTAAATTACATACAAGGTGGCTAGGTCCATACTTGGTCGACGGGGTCTTTGACAACGGTACTGTCCGTCTAGTGACCATTGATGGAAACCGCATACCATTATTTGCTAATGTCCATAGACTGCGACTGTATCATAAGGCTATTTCGAAAGATGCATTTATTTCGCAAATTTCCACCAATCCAGATCTTCAGTTGGCACCAGGGCAGGAAATTCCCTTGGCCTTTGCCAATCCTTAAGCTGTAAATCGTGTTTGAGTTACTGTACATAAATAATGTGTTTTTTTCTACCGCATCGTACATTGTTTTTTTTCCTTTTGCATTTAATCTTCTTGTTTGTTGTTATTTTTCAAAAAAAATTGCAGGGAAATGCCAGGGGAATGACCAAATTGGGCCTGTCCAGCGAGAGTCGTTTTCCTATGCCTTCCTGTGCTGCATTTCCTTTTCCTTAAAATAAATTTCCAGCCGGCCGTAAAACTCATTTCCCGGCGGCTGCAACATATTTCCTGGCAGCTGCGACATATTTCCCGGCGGTTGCGACATATTTTTGGTGGCTACGACATCTTTCCCGGCGGCCATAAACCTTTTTCCGTTAGCCGCAACCTTTTCCCTATGACCAAAAAATCCTTTTTTCGGCAGCCGTGAACCATTTCCCGGCGGCTGCGACATATTTCCCCACGGCTGCAACATATTTTCCGGTGACTGTACAAAATTTTCCCAGTAGCCGTGATTTTTCCCGATGCCGCAAATCCTTTTCTCGGTGGCCGTGAATCTTTCCTGGTGGCTGCAACATCTTTTTCGTCGGGCCACGATATCATTCCTGGAAACTGCAATTCCTCTCTATTTGGTGGATATCTCTAGCATTAAAGGCCTCCTTTTTATTTCAAAACTTGAAAACTTGTAGAGGTAACTCCTGGTTATTGGAAATTGCTTCCTACGCTGTTCAATCTTCTAGATATGGATCTGATTCCCTCTCGTGTCGACAAGCTGGTCCATAAGGTGACAGCCTTCTTCATAATTCCAACCATATGGACACGATGGCTATGTTTCATAGGAGGAAAGATTTATGGATGTATTCCGGTTATAATGATGAAATCAATGAATACACACACGCTCGGCCTCCGCAATGTCAGCAATCGCACATTCCATTAGTCTCCGCAGGATATCCGATGCATAGTACCATGAGTTATGGCTTTGATTTATCACGTGATTAAGTGTTGATATGATTTAACGATATCAGTCATACCTTTATTCATATCACCATTATGGCCTAATTAACCCTTTCCCTCGTGCGATGTAAACACTAATAACCACCACCTTCCCCAATTTAGAATACAATTTTGAATGTTTTTTCTGAGTTGAACTTTCCAAATTTGGCCATTCCCTCAACATCTCTGCTCAGCGATTATTGCATCCTCTACACTGCAACCTCCATTCTCGGACTCTGTAATATACAAAGTCACGACCTCAGTCTGCAACCGGGATCATGGGGATTCCAACTCGTCATGAACCTTTGAATACGCAGGAACTGAGGAAAAATCCAACAGTTTTTGCCATCTTTCAGGCTGTCGGCTGGATCAAATTTTTTGAGCGACTAGACGGATTCAATTGGGAAGCAGCTTTGCAATTTGCTTTGAACCTCACCGAAACTCACTCCGAAGTGTGGGAGCTATGCATAGAAGTCTCCGAGGCCATTATATCCGAGGTTACTACCATCCCGCGGGTGGGAAGGGCATGGTTTGGATGACGAGTCCCCACAACAACTGCACGGGAAGCATTTTTAGTAGCGGGGGAGCAAGTTCAATCATCAAGGAGAGGGATCGCACTGCACTCATTACTGCGTCCATGGGACCAGGTGGCTAACTTTCTCAAGAAATACATCACTTGTGAAGGTAGGTACCAAACTTTTTATAATTCTAAACGGTCTTTACTTTCTCATCTCCGCCATGGCACTTTAGTGAACATTCCATACTATCTGCTTCATGACTTGCGTCATATGGCAGCATTCATCCAAAACACTAAGAATCCATTTGCCTCCCTGACCCACCATGGTCTCATCAAATTAATAATTTTAAGAACCCTTTCCCAGCATAATATAACCTGGGAACAATTTACAGCTCGAGCTCAGGAACCCGCTCCCTTGCCGGCTGTCCCAATGGAACAGGAATAGGTTCAACCACAGCAGGAGGACCGGAGTCCCTCCAATATAGTTGGGGGGAGGGATGAAACTGCATCATAAGAAGATCAACTGGGGACACAAGCAGAGCAATTGGGGGAGGGTGTAGATAACAAGGCATCTCTGACAGCAGAAGGTGAAATTGGAGCAGCACTAAATGCTGCGACAATTGAACCTGAAGGTGACAAATCCAGGGAAATAGAAGAAAATATCGACCTAGTAACCATTGAATTTTCACCTGAGTGGGAAGGAGGAAATTTAATTGAGGAAGAATAGCCCGAGGAGCAAGAAAACATCCCTTCGACCTCAGCTGTGAATCCCGATATCCCAGCTCCACAAAAGAAAACACCACAAAGGAGAAGAAAGAGATCAATCAATGAACTTAGCATAACCCCACCAATAAGGAGGAAAAGAACTAAATCAGCTGCAGCAGCAGAGGCAGCTAGAAAAAAATGGGCAACCCTAGAGGCACAGGTGGAGTTCCCGATCCTTGTACCGAGGCCAATGGATGCTCCACAAAGGCCAGTCAAGGAAGAACCCAGCATTGAAGGACTTTTGGATGAGAACACATTATTAAAAGAGGAAGTTCAAGTACTTCGAAGGGAATTGGAAACATGGAAGGAAACCTACAGAAAACTAGGTGAAAGAAAAATGTATACATTGGTAGAGGTTGCAGACCAACGGGAGGGATCAAACCCTGCCGAGCTTGGCAAGGAAGATGACTGTTTGATCTGTCCCACCTGTGGGGAAATATTCAAAGAGGCAGGAAACAAGATTATAATTCGCTCCTGTACAACACCACAGTCCATTCCCACAATAGAGGAAACTGTAGAAGAAGAAGATGCTGCTACACAAGAACCAACATCTTTATCCTTCCTTGCTGAAGTTTCCACCAATCCTGTGATAGAGGAGCTAAAGGATGAAATCATGTATGATGATGGGGATGGAGACTACACTGTAACGCCAGAATGCTCCCATGACGCAGAGATGATAGAAGCTGAGCCATAAAGGCAAGACATTGATGAACTTGAACAGGGTGCTGTAACACAAGAACCAACATCCCTGAGTGTACTTGTCCAATCGGTAGAGAAATTGGGAGAAGAACATAGGATGGAGGACAATCTGGAATCTAATGAAGAGCTTTGCACTGTAAATCCAGAATGTTCCCATGATACAAAGCTCATAGGAGAAGAAGTGCAACAACAGGAGGATGAAGAGGTAAGCCAGGATGTTGCTACACAAGAACCAACATCCTTCGAAGTTGCAGCAGGGATTCCTGAATTGCAATTAGAATATAACACTAGAATGGATATCATTCCCGATACACAGTGGAGTGAGGATGAACAGGTATAGACACAGTCCTCAGGTGACACCGAAATCCTTGAGGAGAAGCTACACAATGAGGAAGATATCCAATCTCAGAGGCAGAAGGACAAGGAAGACATCATCACACAAGAAACAGTGTCTCTAAAAACAATGAATATAGTTGTTAAAGAGAATCCAGGGGATGTTACTGTCACACAAGAACCAGCAACTCTTGAACCAAATTCAGAAATGCAGGATGCCCAAGAGGAAGACACTGTTACACAAGAAACAATGTCTCTAAAAGCTATGAATGCAGCTGTTGAAGAGAATCCAGGGGATGTTGTTGTTAAACAAGAACCAGCAACTCTTGAATCAAATTCAAAAATGTAGGTTACCCAAGAAAAAGACATTTCCACACAAGAACCAGTGTCTCCAGAAGCAATGGATGTAGCCGTTGAAGAGAGTCTAAATGAAGTTGTTGTCACACAAGAACCAGCAACTCTCATAGTAAACTTAGATGTGCAGGATGCTCAAAGGGAAGACACTGTCCCACAAGAACCAGTGCTTCTACCGCTTAAAAAATTCATTGATTTAGACTCGCATCAAGAAGAGCATCATAAAAAGGAAATCTTGAACCTGACAGCCGAAGTCTCAACTCTAAAGATGGAGGTGATCAAATGGAAAAGCCAAGTGGAGGAGTACCAGAAAGGGATGATTTCACTCAGCGAGCATAGAAAAATCATCAGGGGATTGGAAGAGAATGGTGTAGAAGAACGTATGGCCCATAAAGTTCGGGAAGAAGAGTTGCAGAGCAAATTGAGAGAATTGAAAAAGTTCCAATCCATGCAGTAGGAGAAGAAGCAGATGTACGCTCTCTCTCAAGAACTCATGGGCACCAGGAAGCCTTCTTCCTCTTATCCAGTAATCCTGTTTGAACAATTTGTCTAGTTTAAATTGAAGGCTGTACAGGAAGGGAGGTTGTTTGAAATCACAACCTCAGCAAAGTTCTTGGAGACATTCTTTGGAAGCAATTTTGAGGAGCATAATTTGTTGTGTGAACTTTACTTACATGAGATGGCTTGCCCTCTGGACCACCACTCAAATCCTGTTCCATTTGCAGGGAATGTTCAGCTAAGAGCTTTTGCCTCTTTTGTGAGCAATCACACTGAGTGGGAAAGGTCTTTTTAGACCTTTTCCCATAATGAAGCTCACACTAACTTATGGATTCGGTTTGAACCCCAGAATCCTGGCATTCTTTTTGCTCGGTATAGAAATTTCCTTTCAAGTCCTCCCCAGGAACAACATATAATGGGACTGTAGGAAGAAGTGATCTCCACTTGCACCAATTACATCTCTAGACATCAGCAGGTAGCATTGGAGGGGAGTAAGCACAGATGGCAGGCTACCTCCTCTGCACTCAGAAGTCGAGATCCCTACTGTTTCAATAATTTCAAGCAGGCACTTTAAAGATTCAATGGATATGTGGGCAGTATGAGGGAGTGTGGGGTTAATTGGTTGGGTTCGAAATTCAAATTCCCTCTCATTTGGTGGCCAGCAAAACCGTAGAACGTGGATTTTTCCTTAACTAGGGCAGAGGAGCAGCGATGCTGGAAGTATTGGGTTACTCACAGAGGCTTTTTAAAGAAAGATGAGATGCCTGAGTTTCCCTACAACTTTTTCTCCCTCCATGAACAGAGCTTAGTACAGGACTCAGACTCCGAATGATGCAGGTTGTTGCATGAGGACTTGCAATAGGATAGTTGGGGGGAGATGTTGGGCCTAGAATTGGCCCCTTTTTAACCATCCTTGATCACCTTTTTCATCCCCTGTCCTACACTATTCAGCAAGCTAATCAAAGTTGTTGTCCTCATTTTATTTCCCAAACTGCCAAGGTATGACTAATTATTGCTTTATCTTATTAATTCTTATGATTGTGATAATTAAGGTTGTGTACCTCTCAATTGTGCTAACATGTTATGAATTATGAAGGTAGTTTGAGATAAATGGACTGCAGGAAGATGGGGCTGAACAAGTCTTGAAAGGAGGGATAATCGCCGCTCAAGATCATCCTCAGCCCTCTGATCACCAATTAAGGCACGTGGTTCTAATGAAAGATCTTAGACCGGGCTGTGACAAGGGAGTTGTAACATAATGAGCTACAAGTGTAGAATCTTTAGTACATTGCTTCTTGAGGATAGTTGTGGTCAGAAGAGATCGTCACTCTTGGGTCAATTAACAGCTTTTCCATATTTTCCATGTCTTTACCATGCCACGTTTGTAACAACTAGTGTTATTTAGGGTGCCTGAAGATCAGAGATCTTCATGTCCACCCTTTTTAATAGGATCAGGATGTTATAATCTGTATGTATAAATATGGGAAGCTGCCTCGACCCAGGGGGTTGGAAGACAGATAATTCATTCATTGTATTAGCAGGGAGGCAACCTCTGTAATCTTTCTTTCTTTAATATAAGGAGCTACCTATGATTTAAGAGAGCTTCACGTTGTTCAACCAGCATCTCTGTGTGAAGGCTGGGCCTGCCTTCCACAGAGATTGTTGAGTTAATCTAGTACTTTTTAATTTAGTATTGTGTGATGTTTTGTTGATTCTATTTCCTTTGTACGCAACTGTAGTAGTGTCGATTTACATTATAATTGTGATTGCATTTTCTTAGGATCGGTAAGTGGTACAGAGTGACAGTCGACTGAGTAGGTAACTTTCTTTATGCAATTCATGTGGTAGTTGTACACAGCTTTGTTCATCCTGTAGTTTTAAGTTGTTATCCCACGAATCCTTGCAATTTATTTTTACTGTTACGATTGTTGACTTTCATTCCTGTAATTCAATTCCTTAGAGTAGCTGAACTCAATCCCTTGTAATTGAATTCCTAGATTAATATTTGATTTATGTTTATGGCTTTCAAGAGTAATCAGATTGAATAGGTAGTTTACTTGTTCTGGGATGTGAATAGGATTTCCTTTTTATTTGCAATTGTTGTTTGAATCTTAGATCATTTTCCTTAAATACAGGGTAGAAATTAATTGAACTGTAGCATCTAGAAGATGAATGGGATTACACAGATCCTTGGGATGAACATAGTTGTTAGAGGATAAGAGTGTTCAATTACAGTGATTTTGTGTTTAAGCATATACTGTGCATTTATCCTTTGAAATAAAAGACCTTCTCGGGTTGACAATAAATATCGTATGCTCTGTATGTTTGTAATAATTTACCTGCATATCGGGTGCTCGAAAAATTTTACCCTAAATAGTCGTCACCACTAAATTATTTGGGCCAATTTCACCTAGGAATAATGAAAACAATATTTTATGTTATCCATTAGTGTACTAATGACTCGACTTACAATGGAGGCTTTACCTCATGACTCTATGTTGACCAATTACACTAGTGACACCTCGACGGAGGAATAATAAAATCTCCCTCGGATTACATCAGTAAAATACATTTAGAGTATCCTCCGAAGTTACAATATTCAACAAACAGATGTATGCTAAGTTCAGTAAATGTGATTTCTTTAAGGATAATATTCAATACATAGGACACCTAATGTCCACAGATGGAATCTCTATGGGCCTCGGAAAAATTAAGGCTATAACTAAAATGTTAGTTCCTAAAAATGTAACCGGCATAAGATCCTTCATGGGGATTACCAGCTACTATCAAAAGTTCATTGAAGGATTTTCTAAGATAACCTACCCCATAACTTCACTGCATAAGAAAGGTGAAAGGTTTGAGTGGACTTAAAAATGTACGGAAAGATTTAATAGATTAAAACATCTACTAACTACCAACTATATCCTAAAGATGGTTGATCCTTTCAAGGATTTATCTGTATATAACAACTCTTCTAAAGCAGGATAGGCAGAATATTAATACAAGAAAAGTACATTATAGATTATGAATCTTGGAAATTAAAGGAACCTGAAAATAATCATGCTATGCATGACTTGGAACTTGCTGCAATAATTCGTGGTTTAAAAATGTGGCGACATGACCTCATTGGAAGAAAATTTAAATGTTATCTAGGAAATATGGTTGTCTTTCTTAAGTGAATATTATCTTCAAATCAAACACATAAAAGGAAAGAAAAACAAAATTGCAGATGGTTTCAGTTTCCATGCAAATTTATTATTTGCACGCAGCAGTTATAAATTTGATCTGGAAAATTAGACCCTAAGTGAAAAACATTCTCATAAGGAATACCAAATTTTAAAAGAAAAGACTGCTGAAAAGGAACATAATCAAATAAACATATATTTCATCCTAAATAGAAGGGGATTGTTGTTGCATAAAAAGAGGATGTACATACCAAATACAGCACAAATAAAACTTACTATCATGAATGAGCTACATAAATGACAATATTCAAGACACCATGATTAGAAAAGATTTATTTTGGCCTAACATAAAGAAATAGGTAGCAGAGTACATAACTCACTGCATAGAATGTCAACAAGTTAATGAGAAACACCAACATATAGTAGGATTGTTGCAACCATTACCCATTCCAAAATGGAAGTTGGAAACAACTAGTATGGATTTCATAAGAGGATTAACAAAAAAATTGGAACAACATGTTTCAATCATAGTTGTAGTCAATAAATTAACTAAAGATGCTCATTTTATTCGTGTTAAATCTACCTATAAGGTTGTTAACATGGTGGACCAAAAATAATAATCCTAAATAGAGACGAAAATTTTACAGGTAACTTCTAGAAATATTTGTTTAAAGGTTTAGGTACACATTTGAATTTCACTACTGTGTATCATATAAAAATGGATGGGGACATTGAAAGAGTAAACCAAATCGTAGAAGAGATGATAATAATGTCTGTAATCAACAAACCAGGTAAATGGGAATACTACCTACACTTATTAGAATTTTCTTATAATAATAATTTTCAAGTAAATGCAGGTATGAGTCCTTTTGAAATTTTATATGGACGCAAATGTAATACTCTCATTCGTTGGAGCAGTCCAGTTGATAGGTTAATGTTAGGACATAATTTTTTAAAATATATGGAACTAACCATGAAACAGGTGCAACAAAACTTGAAGCATGCACAAGACAGGAAGAAAAGTTATGCTGGCCTAAAAATAATTCCTAGAGAGTTCCAGGTGAGTGAACATGTGTACATTAAGGTAAATCGCAAGAAAATTTCTTTCATATTGGGAAATTAGTCTAGGTTTGCACCCACGTATTGTAGAACATTTGAAATTTTGGACAAAGTAGGGTCGGTTGCATACTAGTTATCCCTACCACCCACTATTAGTGTGCATAATCGTTTTCATGTTTATATTTGGAAAAAATATATTCATGATGCTACTCATGTGATTGATTGTGGGACTAGAGTGTATTCTCGACAGTTGCAAACTTTTACTCTGGAACTGTATCATCGGATAAGTCAAGGTGCAATGGAAGCACCTTAGTCCATCAAAAGCTACCTAGGAACTGGAAAGTGATATGGGGGAGGCATATGGAGTGTTATTCCAAGATGAGGAAATGAAATAATAAAGAAAAAAGTTAGTAACAACGAGGAAGTTTCTATCCTCTAAGACGAGGTGTATGTAATGCACTTGAGATTAATAATTTATTTTTAATTTCTGCTAAAAATACTTTAGTTATTATTTTAAATATTTTTGGACAAAATGTCAAAAAAAAAAAAAAAAAATAATGAATTATTCTTTATTGGGGGGCGAGGAGTGGAATAATTGTTGAAGATTTTTTTCTAACCTAGAAGAGGAAAATACTAGTGGCTAAATCCATTGAGTGAGAAATCATGA
Source organism: Pseudotsuga menziesii (assembly GCA_001517045.1). Taxonomy (NCBI): domain Eukaryota; kingdom Viridiplantae; phylum Streptophyta; class Pinopsida; order Pinales; family Pinaceae; genus Pseudotsuga; species Pseudotsuga menziesii. Next base: position 172,741 of record LPNX011131563.1, on the reverse strand, counting down.
TGTAAGAGGCATCATCCCCAAAAATCAGGTCACAGCTCCTAGTTGAGTGCTAAAGAGAAGGATGCTCATAAATGGCTAAGTCCTAGGAAACATACTATATACTAGTATTCCCATTAGAAATCAAGAGGATAGAATTGGATGGGGATGTAATGTTATAATTCAATATATGGTGCATTAAGTGTATTTTTTTGTTATCGTTCAACAAACAAGGTCAGAAGTTCTAGAGAAAGTATCTTGGCTACTCTGAGAGGTTATTGGGATGAACACATTTTCCACTTTTGTTTTATGAGCAGTGGTTCCACTTTATTTGTCTATGTTTTTACGTATAGTAGGTTGTTTTATTTCAAGATCTGAAAGTTCTTCTATATTCATTAAATTATATATGTTCTTTTCCTAGGTTGTAGATATATATTCAAATTGAATTACATTAGCTAAATTAATATATTTCCTAAATTATAGTAGTAACAATGAAGTGTTTAATTACTAAATGAATTAAAAATAGAATGAAGTTAATCCTAATCTAAGTGAATAACCAATATTTAACGATTATGGAATTGCAAGCAGTCATACAAACTCTAAAGTTTAAAACTTAGCTAATTACCAATCACATTTATCTATAGTAGAAGAAGTTCTATGTACAAAGTACATATATTATACAAACAATTATATGTACATTAACATATATTATATAGATAATCATAAATAATAAATATAGTATTTAAACAATGCTTTATGGATCTCCTCAAAACAGTCATAACCAGATTGAATATCAACAAAGTAACAAACATAACCAGATTGTAGATCAACAAGTAGAACTAAACATAGACGCAAGTAAATAAATTCCAAATATTGGTAGTAATCCCATTTCGATGGCCTCCAATCCTTTAAAGAAAACATTAAGGAAATATTAAACCATTCCAAACCAAATCACAAGCTTGCATACTCATTAAGCTACGATTGCACAGTAGATAAACATAGTTGCATAAGCCATCTTAAAACCCTCTTACAAGTCAATAATAATAATAATAATAATAATTGTAGAATTAACATTTTAATCTTAAAACAATTGCAACAATATGTTTACATGGCTGTACAACCATCTAAGGATGGAAGCATGTGAATAAAAAGAATAACCATTGATTAGTTTTGCAATAGAGAACCTAAGGGTTGTTTTTATTATCCGATGAAACAAAATTTATATAATGTGTGGTTGTAAGACCATCAACAATAGCCTCCACCATTGCTCAAATAAAACTAAACATGTTAATCTACGTAAGAAGGGATGTGGAGGTAATACCATCCACAATGGCACCCACATCTCTAAAAGAAAAGCAATCTAAAATTATAAACATGCTTTAAACTTATGCAGTAGAATAGAATTCCATGAAGTCCTCTTTCCTTTAGAGGATAAAGCTAGTGGGGGTAGACTCAAAACATTAAAATTGAACCCTTTAACTTATCTCATGCATAGCTCGAGTTCCTCCCCTCTCGACATCTTAAGAATGGGCTTGAGTACCTGCAGTAAAACCATACAATAAACATTAGACACGATGCTTGCATTTTTCTTTTCTTAAGTTACACAGTATGAAAACAGAGATATGGTTTCACTTGTTTACCTTGGCATTATAAAATGCAGGCCTAGAAGGAGGTGACCCTGTCAACTTCTTCTCTAGTGGTCGTGCCTGTAAAATGATCAAGCTGTACTTAGAATTAAATAGATACATGAAGGAAAAATGTAAACAAATATCCATAAATGCCTTATTTCTTTACCTTTGCTGAGTTACGGAGGGCCAAGGGTTTCCTCCTCTGGGGTTACCCTTATCCCTCCTCTGTATGCACCCACAAGAAATGGTAATATAGGTAAATGCCTTAAATAACCAACTTTACCAAATAGAATTTACATCGATGAGTTTTAGAACTCTTACGAGTTAGTGTGGAAGTTTGCATGGTTGAAGTGATGGTGGCGTTGTGGGGGCTCAAGAAATGTCCTACAGACTTTCATGGATGTCAAGGAACCCTTGGAAATAAAATGAGGACAATTTCATTAACATGGTAGCAAAAAATATACACCAAAAATCCTAACAAAAGTCCCATTTTCCAGACAAGATCTTCGGCTCTTGCGATTCACAGATCAAAAGACCAAATGACATTTTTCAAAAAACCAAAATGACATAATAAAAACCATTTGAAACCCTTGGCATCATGCCATATAAATGGAGGGATGAGATTCACTCTCTAGACAACTTGAAGGGCTTGGTTGCACTTTCTGCTGGTACCAAGGACAAATCATTTAAACCTTACAAGTCAATCAAGGTACAACATCATAACACACAAATAGAGCAATTATGGGCAAAATAATTACCACTGAAAACATCAATCAACAATCAAAACAATAAAGGGTTTTTCTGCAGTCCAAACCCTATCCTTCTTTCTAATCTTTCTACCATGTACTCTCTGAGAAGTATTGTCTACTTACCATTCGCATGGCCCTAATTAGCATCATGGTTACTGCATCGAGGGGGGGGATCCAAGTCCTTCCCAATCTCTTTCTACAACAAACCGTCCTGAGGATCTCATGGGACCCAACAACTCATTAAGAATTGGATCGGAAGACATTCCATTCGAATGGATGACAAAAGGCCTCCTGATAAGAATGTTGTTGTCCTTGATATAAATATATACAAAAAATATGCAAAAACAAACAAATCATGCATTCCATGCATGATGGAGTGCCCCTGCTTATCATTAACTTCGAAAAGGATAAATGCCAGAGCCCAAAAAATGAAAGACCACACTCTGATCAGCAAATTTATGGGATTCTGGTCGACTGAGCAGGCACATCGGGGTTGGATTGCATCCAAATGGAAACATAAAGCTCATTTGGATCTTTATCTAGGCTCTAAAGGATTTTTTACCATTATCTTTCATCACCTAGAAGATAAATCTTGGGTGAAAGAACGAGGGCCTTACTTTTTCAACTCGGCAGGGTTGTACCTCAGGAACTGGGTTGAACGTTTTTGCCCAGAAAAAGAGGATTTCTCTTGGGCCCCTATCTGGATTAATATTTTTTATCTCCTGCAAGAATATTGGGGTGAATACACCCTACAGGAGATTGGAAATAATCTTGGATCTTTTGTTTGGACGACGGATCAATCAAGAATGTATAAAATCACCTCTTACACCAAAATTTGTGTCTTCATGCACATTGCTTAGGCTCTTCCAGATGCGATTTGTCTCTCCCATGAAGATAGTGACTGGGTCTAGCCACTTTACTATGAACACGTCCCGTTTAGATGCAAAAAATGCCACAAACACGGGACTTTTTTTTGATACTATCCTCTAAATAAAGTTAATGATAAATACAACTCTCCTATCACTGATGATCAAGGGTTTCAGTACATTGCTAGGAAAAATCACAACTAGAAAAGATCAACTCAAGAAAAGCTTCCAAAGCAACCTCCTTCCACCAACAATAGTTTCCAAGTGTTGGAGGAAACAAATATGGATCAAGAAAAGATCATTTGAGGATAAAAATATTAATTAAGAAGTCCCTATCTAGCTGCATGCATCCAAAACAGTGGATAATTCTATCTCATAGCACTCTGAGCAATCTTCACGTAAGTCCTCAGGAAACCCTAATGGTTCTCAAGATAGGGTTCATTTATATTTTCATATTCCAAATTAAAATCCATAAGTCATAGAGGAATAGGACATGAAAGACGCTATTCCCGAAGAGCTTGATCTAATTGGTCTTAAAGATGCTTGCACGAGAAAAGCTTTCAAATCTATTCCTCCCAAGCAAATCCATATTTTGTACAAATCTTTAGTCAAAGCGAAAGCTCAACTTGGAGTGGCCACCTCTGGTCAAAAAGAGAAATAGAAAGCGCACAAAGATCCAAAAAAAGAGGATGCAAATCGACTCTTCAAACAATCAATCATCTAGGCACTGTGCTGGTTGACTCAGGTCGATATGTACAGTTAACATAAATTTTCACTCCCCCTCCCTTCTTTTAATCAATGAAGCTCCTCTCATGGAATATTAGAGGTCTCAATGGTTGCTCTAAACAAAGATTGCTTAAAATGAAGCTTCAAAAATATCCTCCTATTGTCCTTTTTCTTCAAGAAACCAAATGCCCTAGTGATTCCACTGCCTCAATTTTGGCTCGAATCTGGAAGAATTGTCTCACTATGGAAATTAATGCACGAGTAGCCTCGGGAGGACTCTCAATCAGCTAGAACCCACTGCTCATTACTCTTGGTGATGCCCTTGCCTCCAAGCATTCTCTTTCGGCCTCCTTCCACATTCTTGGTTCTAGTATTAGGGGCTTCTTAATGAATGCGTATGGCCCTCAGATGGAAGATGCTAAAAGGAACCTCTTAAATCATATTGATTGGTTTCACAGCTTGCATAATGAATGTCTGATAATCATTGGTGGAGACTTCAACATGATATCCAACCTGGAAGAGAAAAAAGGTGGTATAAAAACCCTCTCTATTGAAGATGAGGCCTTTAAAACTATGATTAACTCTTGCAAAATGGTAAATGTTCATACCTCCTATGGGGTCTTCACCTAGAACAACCGAAGAGGCGTAGTACACCAAATTGCTAAACGCCTGGATTTCTTCCTCATTTCGAAACCCATCCTCACCCTTGGAGGGCTTCTTGATGTAACAGTTCTCCCCACGACTGGATCTGATCACTGGCCCATTGCCCTCTCTTGGCATAGTCAGGGCCACTCCTTTCACAAACCTTTCAGATTTGAAAAATTCTAGCTCACTCATCCCACCTTTATGGATTCAGACAACTCTTAATGGACAGAGATGTCTGTCTTTGGCCGCTGAAAAATGGCTATTATGCACCAAAAGCTCAAAAATCTCCGTGGTCATCTCAGAACTTGGAATAATACTATTTTTGGTGATATCTTCAAAGAAAAAGTGGTTATTCAAGAAAACTTAGACTCCATCCAACACCAAGTGATGGAGCATGGTTTTACCCCGGACTCAAAACTGCAAGAAAGGGAACTCCTTCATCAACTCAACAAGAGATGTGATCAAGAAGCTATATTCTGGAATCAAAATGCCAGGGTTAAATGGCTAAAATATGGCGATCAAAACACAATATTTTTCCACAAATCTACAATTCAACATAGAATGAGGAACAAAATTAGAAATCTATGCACATATTCAGGAGAAACCTTGGAGGAACATCAAGAAATATCTGATGAACTAACCCGAAATTTTAGTCAGTTCCTCACTGAACTGGATCATGAGTGACAAGAACCAATTAGAAGGGTAACCCAGCACATCCCCTCTCTTGGTAATAATGAGCACAACCAATCTCTCATGAAACCTATTACTATGCAATAAGTTGAGGCAACAGTGGAGAAAATGCTAGATGGAACTTCACCAGGTCTGGATGGCTTCACTATTGACTTCTTTCACCACTGCCAGAATTTGCTCAAAGATGAAGTTTTGGAATTGGTTCAGGAATAAATGGATTATTTCAGCTCTCAATGCCACTCATCTAGCTCTCATTCCTAAATAAATTGGAGCTTCTCACCCCGGTAAGTTCCTCCCTATCTTCCTTTCCAATGTAATTTACAAAATCATCTCTAAAGTGGTGGCTAATAGGATGAAACCCCTCCTTCCTCTCCTCATTTTTCTGGAACAATCATGTTATGTGGAAGGTAGAAAGATACGGGATGGAATAATCCTCACCCATGAGGTTGTCCACTCTCTTAAAACCTCCCAAACTCTGAGCATGATTCTCAAACTGGACCTTTCTAAAGCCTTCAACAAAGTTAGCTGGGATTTCATTGAAAAAATGTTGTTAGCTTTTGGCTTCTGTTAGGATTGGGTTCATTGGATCCTTTCTCTTATCTCCTTAGCTTTCTTTTCCATCTTGGTTAATGGCTCCCCTTCTTCCACTTTCTCCCCCTCACATGGAATCCGTCAGGGTGATCCCCTTTCCCCCTTCCTTTTTATTCTTATGGCTAAAGGTCTTGGCCGTATGATTCAGTCATCCCTAGCTAAGTACTCCCTCAGAGGTCTCTCCCTTCACAACGCATCGCCTCTGGCTTACCAGCAATTTGTGGATGATAATATCCTCTTTGGACACTCTATTCATGAAGCCTAGAAAATTCACTTTTTCTTACACACTTTTGAAGAAGCTTCAGGTACCTTCCTTCATTTGGAAAAATATCAAATTATATTTTTTAACACTAGTATGCCAGCCCAGAGAAACATCTCTCATATCCTCTATTTCTCAGTCACCTCTTTTCCCACTAAATAATTTTGAGCCCCTCTGTTCAATGATGTGTTTAAACATTCATCTTGGAGGGAACTCCTAAACAAACTTGAACTTCATCTCACTTCCTGGACCTTCAGATCCCTTAATCTCCCTAGTCGGGCTGTCCTACTAAAAACCACTTTGTAGTCTATACCTATGTATCTTTTCTCGATTTTGGTAGCCCCGAAATGGGTTTTAGAAGATATCATATCCTTTCAAACGTCCTTCCTGTGGGGTTGCAACAAAAACAATAGTAGATGGGCACTGGTAAGCTGGGACACGTTGTGTGAAAAGAACTTTGAAGGAGGGATAGGCATTAGGGATCCAGAGATAAACAACCAAGCTCTTTCAGCAAAAATTTGGTGGAATTGGATATCAAAGAAAAACAACTCCCGGACTTCACTCTAGAACAACAAGTATGATATTGATTATCCCTCTCACTCTTTGATTATATTTGATGAAGAAATTTTTTGCTCGCACATATGGAAAGCAGCCAACAAGCAAAGGGCCATCATCCAAAAGCATAGTTTCTGGGAAAGCAAAGCAGGGGACAGGGCTCTTTTCTGGGAAGATTCCTGGCAACAAATTCCTATCCTTAGAAGTCTTGTTCTTGATCCTAAATCCCAGAACTATATCAGTCGCAATATCCACCTAACGGTCAAAGAATTCTAGAATTCCTCAACAGATGAATTCTGTAGTTGGAAAGAGCCCCCTGTCTGGAACTTTGTTCTAGATAAAAACCTTTCAGACAAAATATGACCAGAAATTTGTACTAGAAGGATCAAGAAAAGGCAAGGGTCGGACATCATTCATTGGGGTCATAGGCCTTTAGGAAACTTCTCGGTGAAGGAACCCTATAGCGTCATTTCAGCTTTGCCTAACAGTCAAGCCCTTCCAATTTCAACTCATATTTGGGCCTCTCATCGATGGCCCAAAATCTCCCACTTTCTATGGCTTCTCCTGCATCAGAGAATTCTCATGTGGGAGAACCTAACTTGAAAAAAATTCCAAGGTCCCTCTAGATGCAATCTTTGCAAAAATCATCAAGAATCTACAGACCACCTTCTGGATGCTTTCCCTTTCACTCGCTCATTATGGGACTATGTTGTAGAAGTCTTGAGACGTACCAACAGAGTGAAAGGAAATATCACTAATTCTCTGAAAAATTCGATGGATTCCCCCTTTGAAGGTAACATCCTCAACCAACTCTGGAGGCTGACCCCTAGCTTTGATCTTTGGCATACTTGGAAAGAGTGCAACAATAGAATCTTCAAGGATTCCATCTCCTCCTCTCATGTTCTATGGAATTATATCAAAAATAATCTTCAAGAAACCATTCACTCCAAAGGTTGTATGATTTTCGACCTCCCCACCTCTCAAAATGAGAAGTGTATCCTGAAATCCCTTAACTTTGATTCTTCTATAGTCCCACCCTCTGTCAGCAAACCCATCATGTGACCAGATAGTCCTACTCACTGGGATCCTCCTCCTGAGAAAGTGTTCAAGCTCAAATTTGATGGTGCCTACAAGGAAAATCTGGGTAGGGCTCGCTTCGGGGGAGCCATAAGAAATAACAAAGGAGATATCATTCATCTATTGTATGCCAATTCAGGATTCAACTCCAATAACACCGTTGAACTTGATGGCATGATTACAGGGTTAACAATAGTAAAAAACAAAAGACTATTGCCAGTCATTGGGAAAGGAAACTCTGCCATAATCCTGTCCCTAGAAGCTAAAATCCTCCATGGCTCGCAGGTCACCAAAGTTAGAACCAGCTGCCACTTGGTGCACAGAATCATTTGTATGGCTTCCCATTTGCAAAACATGCAGGGAATCACCTTCTACCATGTGCGCAGAAAAGAGAACGCATTAGCAGACTTCCTAGTTGATTCAGGAGTTAATTCTCCTTACTCACTAGTGGAAGGCATGCTACATGATTCTCTAGATGATCAATTCCAAACAAAGAGTATTGAATTTGCCAGCTCTGATCTTTTGCGCCTGGATGCGGGTGATAACTCTGGCGACATCCATCCCTCTTTTTGGCCACCATAAAGAGCATGTTTCACTGCTTTGGAAACCCAGCGAGACAGTGCACCTCTTCAGCATCTGCAAGGTTCTTTGCACATGGCAGAAGTTTCCTTGCTCACTTTGGCTCACGCGAACTGTCTTGGTGAAGTTCCATCCTCCTAGGTGCATTCATGGCTCTGCAGTGATGGTTAATGTTTGCAGGTATGTTGAATGATAGTCATCTTACTCAGAACAAGGTCAATTTTTATGCCTTGGCTAGAAACATTGTTGGGTTTGTAGTGCGGCAGGAAGTTTGCAGAGTCTTTGTTTCAGTGCGCTCCAGGTTTAGTATAGGTAAGAACGCTCCTCTACATATTGGTTTCAGGCTCAGGTTTCCAGCCATTTGTTGACAGAGAGAAACTCCTAGACCAGATAGCTCAGGATGGGGCAAATCCTAGAGGGGTTGCAATGCTCAGACCCCGGTAGACTATGAACGACACATCTCTCTGTGCATCTATGTTTTGGTGGAAGCCTGGGAGAATCAAGTCCTCAACCATAAGCTCTCGATGGGTGAGGAGTGCAGTAAAATTAACCACTAATGGATGTTGAAGAACATTCTCTGCAACCTCGTGGAGGACATGATCAGTAATTGGTTTGAGGATTGAATAGGGGTTCACACCATGAAACATAAAATTGCAGAGATTGATGCCCAGCTCACGGTCATGGACAACTGCTTTTCACGGAAAGGTATGAACAACATCTCTAGTCTGAACATGTGCAAAGTGGTGGGGTGTGCTTGAGGTGGCGGTGGTACTAGTGCCAATGAATCTAGTGGTTGGGCTCTCACTAGTCTCGGTGGAAGTTGTAGGAGGGATTTCTCCTTACTACAGGGGTAGGAGTGGCTACCTTTTGTCTATAGGACAGAAGGATAGGTTCCTGCATGTGGAAAATATAGGAAGAAAATGGAATGGATAGAAAGAAAAGAATAAGAAAGAGTATGGCCATGAGCCCCTCTGCAAACACGGTTAGGGATTTGCCTTGGCTACCTGCAAACAACTATTAGAAATAAAATACCTACAAAAACATGTTATAAACAAACCTGCAAACCAAAATGGGTTAGAAAAAACTACAAAATGCTAAAGCAAATGCAAGAAATAACATCGGTATACCTTCTCTTTGATGGAATTGGGCCACCATGCCTTGGCTTGAAGAAGCACCTCTCTAGGATGGGGGAGCTATGGCTCATTGGAGATGGAGGAAAGGGAGTGTGGGTGGCTTGAGAGACAAAGCGTCTGAAGGAATCCACGGGCAGCATAACAGTATGCAAGGGAGAAGTGTTTTGAGAATGACCCCCCACCCTCCTTTTATAGCTTTCTTTGGGGGTTTTAGGGTTTTAAATGCTTGGATTGGGATTTAGCCCCTTTCGCCCTAACTTTAGCTCTTTTTAGGTTTTTAGGCTCCTTTGAGTGGTTTTATCCCCTTTTTGGAGGCTTTATCCTTTAAAATAGTTTTTTAGGCTCCTTTTTGGGGTTTTTAAGCCCTTTTCTTCATTCTTAAGCCTTTTTGAGGGTGTGGGGGTCTTAATGGGGTGTTACAAGGGTCGATTATGGGTGTCCTTGGGTGGTGTAGGCCATGTAGAGCTAAGTGAGGGATTTTTTGGGTTAATAGATTGCCCCATGATGTGTGAAGTCAGGAGCTCATCGTATGGTCGATGGACATCACAAGATTTGTTGCGTAGAGGTGGTGCTTCTGGGGCTGGGGCATGGTGGGTTTTGGTTTTTGTATTAATATAGTTACCATCAATGGGTGAGATACAAATAATGTGTGACATGTATATGGACGAGGCGGGCATCCCCATGCTTGTAATAATGTCAAAAGAATAATTTGATCTATGCTCTAAAATACCAGAGCCGATCATATACAACTGATGATACAATAATGGTTTCCTAAATGTGAGGTTGAATACAATACTGATATGAAGAACTAGTATATTGGACCCATGAAATTCTCATGGAATGCTATATCTTCATGACTGACAACCTGCTGGATCTGGAATGGTACGTAGCTGTATGGACTCGCTGATGGAGAGTGAGAGTCTCTATGGTACAAGTATGCTTCATCAATCATAAATCTATATAGAAGCGCTACTAAGACTTCTGAACACTATCTCCAACGCAACCCAAAAATCGCGAGGGGCATAACCTATTTAGTTCCCTCAAATAGACTCATCAATGTGCTAGAGTGAAGTGATATCCGGGGTCTTCAACCAAGTCCTATGCAGACCAAACCTTGTACGAACTTCAACAGTGCGATGATGTAGTTGGAGTCAAGCACATGAGAAACAACCATGCCGAGAGGCACTAACTTACTCCTCTCAAGTGGTCCAAGGAACTCATCAATGAGGTTAATGAAACCAGGATACAGGGACCTCTGGGTCTATCCTCTAGAATATATGTGTTGTCATTGACAGAGGGAGACCTGCCTTTAGTCGAGGCAATGATGTTTCCTTGACCAAAAGTGCGAGGGAAATAACCAAAAGGTGTGAGACAATCTGTGGACTAACCCACTGAATGGGGGCGGAGGGGGAGGGAAAGAATTGAGTAGGGGAAGGGGGAGCGTGATAGACTCAAAATTCCTTTGTTTAGAGTAGGAAGGTAGGGCGGACCAAGAAGAAAATGAACTGAATCATGGTAATGGGATCATAGCTATAATACCGGGAATGTCATTGCAGATGGGAAATACTTGGAGGAGGTCGACAGTTTTGATATTGATGGGATCCAAGGAAGACACATTGCAAAGTACTCTAAACAAAGGTTACCCAAAGTGGGAATGTTGCGAAACTATTTTTTGTGGGGTGGTTTCTAGAGACACTGTTATGGTACGATCTTGTTGATTTTTGGCAATCCCGAGATGGTAAATGCTCGATAGTGCTTTCAATTTTAGAGAGTCTGAAAGCATGAAAAAGAATCCATTGGGGGCACTTTTTCGTTGGTAGTCTCATGTGATTGAAAAAGGATAAAAGTATACATAGGAGAGTTCGCCCATCCTTTGGGGAATGAGAGACTTCTTTATCGTTGGTAGTCCAATCAGGCCGGAAAAGGATAAACCTATATTGAATCGACAGTCATTCAGATACTTTTACGAGCATGAATGAAGCCAAGTTTGCTTGGCAATCTTTTCTTGATGAGAAGGCTGGAAAAGAGCTTCATGACAACCTATAGTGATCTTTTTCATAAGGTGTGGCCCCTCTACCCAAGAAAGCATAAAAGTATGCAGAGGGGAACAGTATTGTCTTGAGTGTGCCAAGGAGGTCCTTTTAAATTGATCGTCTACATGGTCTACAAAAGGAGGTAAATGAGATGATGTAGATGCCCTTTCCTATACTTTAGCAAGCGGGAAAGGAAGCAGCTGTGCTTGGCTATCTTTTCATTGTTTTAAGGAGTCAAAAAAGAGCTTAAACAAAACTCCAGCATGGTCAACCAATTGCGGTGGCACAAGTGGTGCTGCATATCGATACGGTCGACAGTGGTCCAAAGATCATCTGCGCAATATGGACGGAGCAGAAGGCTCTCAAACATATCAATACATGTGTGGGATAGATCGCGGAAGAGGCTCATGATTCGATGCGATAGAGGCACGCAAATAGAGGTGGCTCTTGGATAGAGGTGAAGAGAGCATGTGTGAGTTGCAGTGGATGGACTTGACTACATGTGATGTGAGTGCAAGTCCGGGGGAATTTATATGCCAAATATGTGTTAAGGAAACGATCTGTTTTGTGGAAAATGGTCCAGAGGTCCGTGTGAGGTGTAGTAGATGGAGTAGACAACTATGTGTTAAAATACAAAACAAAAAGAAAAATGCTGACCCTTAATGGGAAGTGGCCCGATAACCCACATGAGTACCGGTAGGAAAGAGTGATACAAGTACATGTCCGTAGACACTTCCATCATCATGCTGTGGCTCATAAATCAAGGTAAATTTTGGGAAGCGGTCTCGAAATTTGTTTGTTAAACATGAGACAATGGTCTCATTAGGAGATGGAAATTTGAGACCGGAGGTGTCATAGGTGTCTCGAACTGGTTCCAAGTGACTTTGGATTAGCAACTGATGGTGCTACCCCTAACTTGTGCTAAAAAACGTTGAAAAACAAGAAAGGGAAAAAAAACCATGCTATAAGGGACTCATAATGGTTATATCAGGCATAGACTCTCTTGAGGTGAAGCCCGTTGCATAGCTTCTTCAAGAGTTGACCATCTGAGTCAGCAAAGAGGTATGCCCCCTTGCCGAGACAAAGGTCATTTTCAAGGTGGGATGAAAAAATATGGTCTTTTATGGGAAGAACCAATTCGACACTATGGTTTAAAGGGAATGGGGTAAAATCAAAGGCGATCTTACATATATCTCCATCATCATGTAAGTGGTGCTGGGATAGATCAGGTGGATCTTCCACAGCTGACAAGGTGAAAGGGAAACTGGTGCTAGATATCATGAAAATGGTATTGGTTATGGTTTTGGTGGCCTTGCCCACAATTTATATTGGAGGAAGAGGGGCAGGCCTAGAGACAGGAGGAGTCTTTGATGGACTTGGAGGTAGGTGCAACATCATCTCAATTGGATGGACATGAGTCAACACATCTCGGGGCCTCATAGGTATGGTAGGTGGTTCAAGGTACCACACAAGATCTCCCAGTGTGAAATCCTATAGATTGCGGGTTTCCAAGATAGACTTACTCACGATATCGGATGGTAGGAAAAGGAAAAGGATCATGTTGAGTGGGAATGAACCCCAATGTTTCCTTAGTAACTGAGGTTGCGGCAGTGACTAGGGAAATAATAAAAGAGACAGGTATAATGGACCATCACTAATGGTGGAGACAAGAGGGTTAGTTGAACTGGACATCATGTAAATGGACATGGTGTCTGAAGAAGGTGGTTGGTGGTGGACTTCTTCGATTAAGGTGATCTTAGACTCAAGGTAATGTTGACCGAGGTTGGCTAAAGCAATTTGAAATTTAGGAAAGTATTGGAAATGGTGCAAAAGGTATCCATACAATCCACAAAGGGTGCAAGCATGGTTTGTTCTCAATGCCTTGTTTCTGACTATCAATGCAGTTGGGAGTTCGACCATAGGGATGTTTTTGTTTGTATCCATGGCATCTAAATGTGCACAGATCATTGGGATTTCAGGGCAATTCTGATTTGGGTGGCCCTATTGCTCGTAGACAGTGCAATGCGGGACTTGTCACGGCTCTGCGGTAGGTTTCACATTCTTTCCCCTGGCCCTGTTTGGGTGGGCGGTGCAGGTGCAAGTGTGGCGTTTGGATTTTGTGGGTTGGGTTGAGGGTGAGACTGGACTGCAATGGGCTGCACTGTCGTCGAAACAACCTGGGGCATTGGTGGTTGAATTGGTGGATCAAGATACCTCATCAGAATTCCCAATGTAAAGTTGGATAGGATTAAGGTGTCCATTACTGACTTGCTCATGACACTAGGTAGGGGAAAGAGGAAGGGAATCATATGGACTGGAGATGAGCCAAGATAACTCCCTGATCGTTGTATGTGGGGGTGAGGTTGTGGTTGTAGTTGCGTGTAATGCTGCTACTGCGAATGATGTTGGGGCTGCGGACGATGTTGTGGTTGTGGTTGGGGTTGTGGCTGCGGTTGTTGTTTCGATGCAGCAGTGGTTGATGAGACCATGCACAATTCCACAGTCTCATTTTGTGTCAGTGGTGGTGACACTAAGGGAAATGAGCCATCATGGTGGTATCGACAAACAACCCAAGACCCACATTCAACAACGTCGAGGCTGGTGTGTTGTCAACCATGGTGTTGATTGCAGGGATGAAATTGGCATGTGTGGTCATCCCTTGTGTCTCAATGGTGGTGATGGTAGCGATAACGTTGGAAGGTGTCGTTAACCTTTGTGGATCATGATAAGTGAGTTGCTCAACCATCATGATATTCCCTTCGTGGGGGAACATCATGAGACAGAAGACAGTTGATGTGACTGCTCTCATGGTGTAGATATAAATTCTTCTAAGGAGGAGGTTATAGTTTAGTTGAGCTTTAACGACCTCTATGTTGATCAGCCCTATCTTCCTAGCTAATGTAATGGGGACATGGGGGAGTATTCCTTGGGATTTAGTGGGATGGCCATCACAAGAGCACAGATTTGTGGACGATGGTTGTAGAATTGGGGACCCAATTTTATTCCAAACTAGGGTGGACATAACGCACATGGATTCCCCCTCATCCACTATGCAATGATGCACGACCAAATTCTGGATAGACACTAGGATTTGGAAGGAGATGGCGGATGGCATGCTCGGTTCTCCATTATCCATGTCAAATGTGATCAAATTGGAGTCGTAGCGGTCTACGGCCCCAAGGGTGGCTAGTAATGCTTTCTGCTATGTTGGGCATGTTTTGAGTACCTGCAGAGCAGACATGGATGTTGGTGTTTGGGCCAAATCATTCACAATGCTATAGCTGACAGCAGCTCTAGATGTGGAGTTGTTGGCCACTTGGCATGTGGGGGGGTGGGGGAATGGGGGTATCTGAAGAGGTAGGTTGACTGTTTTTGACATAGATGTCGCTGATGTGTCAGCGGGTTCGGTGGTGGTACCATACCGATTCCATATAGTTTGTAAGTTGACCTCTTTAGTTTTCATTGCTAGTAGCTGGTGAACATCTGTTGCAGCCATGGAAGGTGCCCCTGGAGCATTGGGATTGGGTTGGGGAGGGGTTGCAGTTGCCACTAATCCTTGGAATGGTAGTGGATTTTGATGCACCATGGGGGGAGGTCCTTGTGGTGTCGGGTTGGGTTGGGCTTGGGTCGTAGCGTTGGCGGCCTATAGGGCCTCATTTTGAATGGCCTGCTTAGCGCGAGCCATGAGGGGACACTCAAATGTGTAGTTCCCATAGATCTCACAGAGTGTGCACGGTTGGTTTGTGTGCAACGGGGCATTACGTCTATGAGCATTTGGTCATGGGGGGTTTTGGGCGGGTTGGTTCACTCCGACATTATTGGGAGGATTTGGTTGTTGACTGCCTCCTTGCGGTTGGTTATTGGCTTGGTTCTGGGGTTGATTATTCTGGGCTTGCCCTTGTTGATTGTTGGGGGCAGGCTGGTTGGGACGGTTTTGTTGTGCAAACACTTGTCCCAATGGAGTGGCTGGAGTAAGGGCCGGGGCTTGGATTGCTTGCACTGGTGGTGCATAGTAGATTTGAGTGGGTGGTGGTGCCACAAATATGGGCATTTTCTCGGCGTATTACTGTGTTGGCCAAGCCATGGCCTAAGCCTATTGCGATGGCGCATGTTGTGCATAGGAAGTTGTTGATATGGACTGGGACACCATTCTGGAATAGTCCGGAGTTTGGTTTTGGTAAGCAACACTAGCAATGTTGCTTGGTTGTGGTGTAGCAGTAGGTGGTGCCAGACGGTGCTGTGGCTATTGAAAGACCGAGCCTGTGATGTTGTCTGCAGCATGGGATGCCCCTAGTGCATCCCGGTAGGAGGTGTTTGGATGGGGGGCGTCTCGAATGACGGTGTATAAATATCTAGACTAAGTGTAGATAAGGTCAAACTGTTGGGATTTTAGTATGGGCTCCCCTTCGGATTGGGGACGTTCGGATGCGACACCCTCTACTATGGGAAGGAGTAAGGTATTGAGGAACCAATCCAAGAATATCCCATCATCAAGTAGGATTTTACGCTGCAACATCGCCGCCACTCATGGATGTGGTCGGTTATATGTGTCGCAGTACTTTGGAGACATGATAACAAGATCTCCACCCCTTCGTCATATCTGATGGGGAGTTGGAAATAGTGTAGAAACATGAAAGCTAGGGAGTTGAAATCTAGGTATTTGGCCTACAGTAGCTGAATGTATCATTTAGCCATGGCACCTGTAAGGGTGTGTTGGAATAGCCTCAGCCTGACGGAATCATCTATGATGCTATTAGATGAGCACCATAGATGGAATGTCATAATGTGGTTTTGGGGACATTCCCCTGCCTTTCCTTCAAACTTCGAGATGTCTGATGGCAACTTAGTTGGCATTGGAGGCCAAAAATTTTCATGGTGTGTGGGGTCGTTTGTCGATCAAGCCAAATCAGGCAAGTTAAGATGAGCCATGAAAGGCATATTTGACCCCAGGTTGATGTGGGATGGGGGAGGTATGGTGGTGGGTTTTACAGGTGCATAATGCACCTACATGGCTAGGGGCACTTGTGGTGGCACCATTATAGATGGGCCAATGCCCACAAGTGTGGTGGGGGGGACAGTGTGAATTGATGGGCCACTACCCCCAAGTATGACATGAGGAATAGTGTTAATGGAGGGGACATTTCCCCCATGTATGACAGTAGGGGCAATGTAAGTGGACGGTCCACTTCCCCCTTATGTGGCAGGAGGGGCAGTGTGTGTGGAGGGGCCACTACCCCCATGTGTTGCAAGTGGGCCAACTTGGCTAGTCACTATGGGTGGTGGCATCTGACTGATGATAGTTTGCATGAATTTGTTTGCACCACATGCAGGGTTGTTGGTGACCGGTTGTGGTGTGGACATGGGTCCACTTGCTATGGCTATGCCAAAAAATGGATCCATATTTGCACCATCCATGGGGTTTGATGGTGTAGTATGGAGGTCTATTTCAGACAGGTATGGGTCTGAATCTGAATCAGAGGCTTTGTGGCCTTCTGATGGTGTGGGAGATCACTGAGAATGGTTTCGAGTGTGTCAGTTTAATGTCCCGAATGGTGGTGGTTCGCCTCTTAGGCGTGAGGAAGAGCGTGGGGGATCAATTGTGTTAGATGTTTATCAAATTGATGGGAATGATGTTTGGACCCTGGTTTCAATGGCTTCCTATTGGCTGTAGGTGGTCACTCGACCACCAAGACTTCTAGAAGACAGTGCTTGCCTTTTTTCCTCATGGGCATTTCTACTCAATCGGTGGGGGTTGTTGCCAGTTTCGCTTGGAAATTCCTCTCAGTGCGCAGCTAATTTGGGGTTCTTGTGGTACTCCTCACAATGCATTTTTGGGCTAAGCCCAAGTACTTCCCATAGTTGAAGAATTCAAGGACTTATGTCCTCAAAGACTACAGATTTTTTAAACGTAGTGTAAATTGATAAATTTTAAGGCTCTCTCAACGTCATGAACTGAGTTGGGTTGATTTAGTGGTATGGTATATATGTTTTTCTATTTTTCTATTTATCAGGTGTCTACAAGTGGTTTATGAATATGTCATAGAGTTCATATCGTTGTTGTGCAAGCAGTGAATAATCAGAAATTTGAAAACAGATACATTTTTAACCCTGAATGTGACATCGTAACTAGGTGACTACCTTACACCTATATTCCTCTTAGACCAAGAGAAGGTGTTGGGCTCTCAACACAATGGGACTAATCCCATCCATAGATCCACAGGTCACCTCCTGGATGCAAGGTTGGTCAATAGGAAGGATCCTTAGCACCATGAGAAGCCCTCCATCTCTACCCCCTCTACCTTCCAAGTCATCCATTTTTAATGGTTTAGAACAATATTCAATGAAGGGCCTAGGACTATACAAGCAATGCCCTTTGTCCTATCCCAGAATACCCTGAAGGGTGATGACTAGGTAGAGGAGGAAGGGTAAGAAAGACTATTAATTTTATGTTATTTTTAGTTAAGATACATTCATTAAGCCATTAAATTGCTTTTTGAATTTACACTTTGTTTGTTGATGAAATTGTAGTAAATTAAAATAGAAACAAAAATTGAACTACTGTGCTTGGACAGAGGCAGTTGAGCCACATTGAAAGTCCCTATTAAACTGAAAATTAAGTATTGATTGACATACTGCACATTTCGGGTCAATTTCCGTGAGGTGGTAGCGAAATTTTTTCAGAAACGGATGACGGGGTCGCACAGATTTCATAGACAGAAGTGGTCTAACTATCTGAGTGAAGTTGCACCTTTCGGGGGAAAAAGGGTGACCTGGTCATGCTTGTGAGGCCTAAAAGAGTGATCTCATCCCCTTTTCAGGCCCGATAAGTGCGACCCTACCCCGTATTTGGGGTTTTTCTTATCCTAAGTCAAATACGGCTGACAGTAACCTAAAATGTGGCCAAACTGACTTGGATTTTCCTTGCAAAGGCTTCGATAGTAATAAAAACTAGAAATAAACTAGATCTAAGCTAGATTTGACAAGAAATTTCTAAAACTAGCGCATAAACAGAAAAAACTTACAATTTGAAAAAACTGAACCGGGGATCCTATGCGATCGACCTGGTATGGTTGCTAGTTCTATAGCAGGGATTTCTCCTTGCTACAGGGGCAGAAGTGGCTACCTTCCATTTATAGGATGGAAGGATAGGTTCCTGTGTGTGGAAAATACAGAAAGATAACGGAATGGACAGAAAGCAAAGAATAAGAAAGAGTATGGCCATGAGCCCCTCTACAAGCACAGTTAAGGATTCTCCTTAGCTACTTGCAAACAACTATTAGAATCAAAATACCTACAAAAACATGTTATAAACAAACCTGCAAACAAAAATGGGTTATAAAAAAGTACAAAATACTAAAGAAAATGCAAGAAATAAAATTGGTATACCTTCTCTTTAATGGAATTGGGCCACCATGTTGTGCCTTGAAGAAGTACCTCTCTTGGATGGGGGAGCTATGGCTCAATGGAGATGGAGGAGAGGGAGTGTGGGTGGCTTAAGAGACAAAGGGTCTCAAAGGCATCCATGGGAATCACAACAGTATGCAACGGAGAAGTGTTCTGAGAATGACCCCCCACCCTCCTTTTATAGCTTTCTTTTGGGGTTTTACAGTTTTAAGCCCTTGGTCCGGGTTTTAGCCCCCTTTTTGGGATTTTGGGCCCTTCCACCCTAACTTTAGCTCCTTTTATGGTTTTAGGCTCCTTTGAGGGGTTTTCGCCCCTTTTTGGAGGCTTTAGCCCTTACAACAGTTGTTTAAGCTCCTTTTGGGGGGTTTTAAGCACTTTTCTTCATTATTAAGCCTTTTTTAGGGTGTGAGGGTCTTAATGAGGTGTTACGAGGGTCGATCATGGGTGTCCTTGGGTGGTGTAGGCCATGTAGAGCTGAGTGAGGGATTTTTCGGGTTAACAAAAGCGGTAGCGCAACTGGTTGCTCTATGAAAGTGCTCCATGTCAAACCTTTTCTGCTTTTATCCACCGTGGAGCCTCTCCTCAAGAATCTGAAGGATTTGTCAGCCTAGTAGTCTGAGCAGCAACCACATTCTCTTTCTCTGGCAGCAAATGCTACAACCACCTGTTGAGGCATGGAAATTCGTAGGCAACAATAGCAAAGGATTCTCCCCATTCAATGTTCCCAATTAGCCTGTGACTGTTTGGTATAGGGAATCCATTCGGTTTGTGGTCTGGCTACCATAGGTCAAGTAATAAAACAAAGGTTTTACCGGTTGCAGCCTGGTCCACCGTGTATTTGTATTTTTTGACTTAAGTATGATATGCAAGTGCCTAATTAACCATGCAGGGTGATAAAGATGCAAAGAGTAGTCACAATGTGATGCGCAAGTTCTTACCTCTCGTCTTAGAACTCATAAACACCCAAATCATGCAAGAAAATAAATACTAACTAAACTATCTCTAGAGAGCTGGGTATTCATCCATGAGTAATGCACCCCTATTCATGTGTTATGGAAAATCACAGATAGCTGTTCTTATAACCAAACATATAAACATGAATAAAAGTATATATGATAAGATAGCTCATCAACAGTTAAAATTTTCATTACTAATAGTGGAAAATACGTCATAAAGGTACCAAAGAACATTCAGACAAGAACATAGGTTCAAGAAATTAGAACACTCTTACAACTAATGAGGCACGCTGAAAACGAAATAGTTCACATTCAACATTGCTCATTTAATCACATTGACATATTCCACATAGTACTTCCTCCAACAGGCAAAATTTGCAGTCTCTGGCTGTAAAACAAAATAGTTCCTCTTACAAGCATTAAGTTACAAGTTTTTCCAGGGAAAAATCCCCCATAAATTCTAACTTTCCAGTATTTAAACTCAAACAGTAGATCATTTGGGCTGCCCCCAAACGTGTCACTTTTCGGTTCTTCCAACGTTTCATATCCCTCTCTCCATATTTTCTTTGTATGCTCATGATCAGTTGAGTAATTGCTGGACCTTTCAAATTTGTGTTTTTTGTTGCTTTCGGTTTTTTGTCTTTTCCTTCACTTGTCTCCCTTGCGACTCTGCCGTTTTCGATTTGATTTTTTAACAAACTGTCAAGCTACACCTTCTCACTGTGATTTCCCCAACAGTCCCTGCAATCAATTACTGTGCATCATTCGTTGGAATGGCATTTTAAAACGTTGACTTAAACCACCTGAAATGGATAATCCACAAGAAAACAGCCAGGTGCATCCCTTGATCTAAGAATTTTAATAAATGGAAGAGTTTTGACTAAGCCTTGAGCGAGAAAGTTCTAAATCGAAATTCGGAAGGATATCGACATCGGACTCAAAAAGGATTCCCTAGCCACAACGACGGAAAACGAAAGGTTAAGGATACACGACATGCGGGTGGGAAACTCTCAATTGAAAGTCGAAAGGTTTTACACTTCGAAAGCTTAATCACTTTGGGAGCCGCAACAGCAGAGAAGAAAAAGTTACGAGCAAGCAACTAAAAGACTGACGCATCGGCTGGCAGAGCATTTTAGACTTCGGGCACTTAGTTGATTTGGGAGCCGCGACGGTGGAAGAAGAAAGGTTATAGCCACGTGACGCATATTGAATGGTGGAGTGCTTTATACTTCGGAGGCTTAACTACTTTAGGAGCTGAAACAGCGGAAGAGGAAAGACTACGACTTCTAATTAAACAAAAAAGTTTGCTCGATCAATAGAAACTATTAAGTGTTTAGACAGTTTTAAAATTCAACACTGGTCAAAATCCATTTCACCTTCGAAACAACAGCCCATCAAAACTGCAATTAGCAACACTAAACTCAAATTTGTGACCCGCAGAAAAATTCAAACACAAACAACCTCCGGAGACAGGCTGCAAGTAAATCGTTAAAATCATCTAAAATTAAAACATGACCGAAAATTCACGGATAAAAACGACTTGAAAACAACTCTAAATCATGAGGAAGGGACCAAAATTTAATAAATTTGGGGAAAACGGTTGTAGCCGCAACAATTAGCGACTACCTGGTGAACCTAGATCTCTAGACAACTACTTCCTTAAGTAACAGACTGTTTAATAATAAAATCAGCATGTTGAATTCTTCTAGATGTATAGATTTCCCAAATGGCAGATACATGAACTTTGAATCATTGAGGGTAGTCCTGTTCAGGAAAATCGAAACCAAGGTTTCAAAGTCAAGATAACTCTTTCGAGGCTAGAAGTATGAGTTTCATTTTTTACCTCTGTCTTTGGGTAGCTTCCAGCTTGGACACCACAGGATCATAACATCTGGTAAACATAAATATTCATGTGTTCCTCATTCCCATGCCATTTTGCACTTTTGTGCTTTTGGACTTTTGTCATTTTGAGTCCTCCTCATGCCTTTCTTTCTGAATTTTTATTCAGGCTCCTCTATCCATAGTGTCCTTTTGTGTGAGAGATGTATTTAGCTTTCAGCTCACGGATGGAGAGGAACTTTTGGCAATTTTATACTCATATGATTTAGTACTTTGTTTTGATATACATTGCTTTCTTAGGAGTTTTGACTCTTTTTATCCTTTTGTCTTTCAATTCTTGGCATGGGATCATTTATATATAATATACTGTTTACCCTGCTTCCTTCCATGGGTCTTTTGCTGTCACCCCCTTAGGACATTTTTAAGTGTGATATGGATGGAGCCTCGAAATAGTATTGCAAACCTTTTAATCTTGAGTTACTTTACAGGGATTAAGCAGGATTTCAATGCATTCACAGCCATTTAGGAAAACTATGAACTAGAAGAAACTCTATCAGATAAAACCATAATACACAGTCTTATAATCAAGGATTTTAGTTGGTCTAGAATTCTAATGCTCTCCATGTGACTAAAGCTTGCTTCTTTTATTTAAAATCAAACAGAAAATCTAAAGTAAAACCAAACTAAACTTCATGACTCAAAAGACAGCCAAACAGATTATTTATATACAAGACAGAAGAACTCAAAGAAACTCAAGAAAAATAAGGCTTGAGAACCAAACCATTTACTGGTAAGTTCTCTTCCCACCCATGTATATCTTGCAATTTAAAAGTAGAAGGGCCAACCTTTGCCGCAATCTGAAAAGGGCCTACCCACAACTGCTAAAATTTACTATGCTTTCCTTTCTCATCATGGGGGTGATCCCATTTGAGGACTAAGTCTCCCACTTCAAAGTATTTTGTTCCAACTTTATGTTTGTGGAGCCATCTCTTTATTAACTCCTGCTATTGCTTAAAGCTTTATCTGGCTTTAGATCTAGCCTCTTCTACTTTCAGAAGATTGCATATACTCATCTGCAAAACTTCATTCTCTGACCCTTTGGACTCTTGAGCTATCATGGAGGATGGTAGCATGATATTGGGGGAAAGAATGGCTTCTTTACCATACACAAGGGTATACGGAGACACTCCAATCAAAGACTTGGGGGTGACTCTATCATCCCAAAGGGAATTCGTTAGCACTGCATGCCAACTCCTCTGGTTTTCTATTACAGTCTTCTTTAAAATTCTAATCAGATTTTTGTTAGAAGATTCAGCCAGGCCATTTCCTTGTGGATAGTAGTTAGCAGAATAATGCAATTTTATCCTTTTATCATGAGCAAAAGCAGTTAATTTAATTGATGAAAAGTACTTAGCATTATCAAAGACTAACGAAACTGGAACTCCAAACCTGGTCATGATATGATCTTGTAGGAAGATGATTACCGCGTCTTCATTTATCTTGCGCAGCGGGATAGCTTCAACCCAACGAGTGAAATAATCGGTCGCAGTCAGAATTTACTTGTGTTGCAGGGAGGAATTCGGTTTTATTTCTCCAATAATATCCAACCCCCATTGCTCAAATGGCTCCATGATCATCACCGACTTTAGGGGTGTTGCTTCTTTGGGTTGTCTTCCACTACACCTTTGGCAAATATCACACTTCCTCACATGGGCGTGTGCATCTTTGAAGAGCGTAGGCCAATAGTAACTGGCTCTGAGGATTTTGTGAGCTGTAGTATCTCCTGAATAATGTCCCCCATTAGGCCCATCATTCAAATTCATCATTACTTTCTTCACATCTTCTTTCTCTAGGCATCTAAGAATAACTTCGTCACAATTTTTTCTAAATAATATTCCCTCAACAATTTGATAGGAAGCCGATTTAAGATCCAATGCTCTTCTTTGCTTAGAATTCCAATGTTTTGGAAACAGCCCTGCCTGCAAGTAATGCATGAGATCTCTATACCAAGACTCGGGAGCTGTAAACAAAGGACATACCTCCATTACATGTAATTCGGCTTCATCCTCCCAGGCGTGTTCTTCATTTCTTCCATTTTCAATCATCAGTTTGCACAACCCTTGTCCTTTAACTATAGAGGCTGGCTTGAATTCAAGGTCGTACTCTTAAAGAGTTGTTACCTGGTTGCCCCTTCTTTCTCCTAACTCCTTCTGTACAAGAAGGGACCTTACAGCTGGGTAGGGGACAATCACCTTGGTTCAATTTTTTAAAATATAAGGCCTGAATTGCTTTACTACTTTAAATACTACGTAAGCTTGTTTATCAATGGCTGGGTAATTTAATTCGGCCCCTTGTAGACCCATGCTCATGAAATATATTGGGAATTCATCCCATCCATCTTCCTTTTGCGTAAGCACGGCTGCTAGCGAGTCATTGGATGCAAAGGTATACAGAATGAAGTCTTTGTCAAAATCTGGGCTTTTCATGGAGGGTGCGTGTGCAACAGTAGTTTTAATTTTTCTGAATGTGTTCTCCTCAATCTCAGTCCATTTGAATTGTGCATTTTGCTTCACCATCTACTGCAACGGCTTGACGATCTGAGCGAAATCAGGCACAAATATTCGCACGAAGTTTATAGTTCCCATAAATGATTGTATCCCTTTTTTATTATGGGGTAATGAGATCTGTTCAATGCCCTTAATTCTTTCTAGATATATAGAGATTCCTTTCTTTGAAACTATATGACCCAACAATTTTCCCTCCATGATAGCAAACACACACTTTTTGGGATTGAGCGAGATGCCATATTTCCGACAGCGTTCAAAAATCTGCCTTAAATGAAACACGTGCTCTTCTCTCTTCTTTGAGAATATCGTAATATCATCAAGGTACACTACAACACTATAGCCAATCAATCTGTGGAAAGCTATGTCCATAGCCCTCTGAAACATTGCTCCAGCATTTGTAAGCCCAAAGGGCATCCTTCTATAGGCAAAGGTTCCCCATTTGGTCCTGAACATTGTCTTCAATCTGTCTTCTTCAGCTACCAATACTTGATTGTAGCCAGAGAAACCATCTAATAACAAAAATAGTTCAGAACCTGAGACCATTTGTAGCAATTGCTCCATGGGTGGCACAGGATAGTTATCTTTATCATAAGTGCGGTTTAAATTTCTGAAATCCATGCATAATCTGATTTCTCTAGATTTTTTTCTCACTGGTACCAGATTTGATACCCACTCAGAGTGTCTAACCTTAAAAATGATTCTAGCATCCAATAATTTCTTCACTTCACTCTGAATCAACGGTTCCAATTTTGGATGCATTTTTCTTAAAGGTTGCTGATACGGCTTGATGCCAGCTTTGATGGGGACAACGTGCTTGATGATGCTGGTGTCATATGTTTTCAAATCTTCGTATGTCCAGGTGAAAACATCTTTATATTGTTCAAACAGACTGACGAACTTATCTATTTCTGCCGGTGAACAACATTTTCCGAGATCCACAAATTTAGGATTCATCTGAGTCCCTAAATTTATCATCTCGATCTGTAGAGATGAGCTGTGGGTCTTCACGTTGGCTAGTCTTCTGAACTTTTCATTTAAATCGTACATTCTTTCTAACGTTCAGACTCCCTTCAGAATGAAATTATCATACTTCAACTCGGCCTGATGTTCTTCATTGTCTATAATTGCTCCTTTAAATACCTCGTCATTCGTTAAGAATTCTATAATTTGCTGGTCATCATCAAACACTCGTAGTTTGGTAATCATATCAGGTACTGAGGGCCTGAAAATTAATTCAATAGAGCATCGACTATTAGTGGGTACCAACCTAGCGGCTGATGTGGCCAACAAGTCAGCCGCTGCATTTTTAAGTCTTGGAATTGAAATAATATCGAATGCCTTAAAACATTTAAGCAGGTCCCATACCTCATTTTGGTAAGCCTTTAAGTGAGGGGAAACACAATGTATTTGATTTCAGATTTGTTTCACAATAATTTCGGAATCTCCAAAAACTTTCATATTACTTACCTTTAATTCAATCGCTTCCCTTAAGCCCTGCACGAGCACTTCGTACTCAGCTGTATTATTCGTACATTCAAACTTTAATCTACATGAGAGAAAATGTTTATTCTTCTGGGGGTTGATCAGGACACAACCGGCCCCTGACCCTTCTATCGTCTTAGAGACATCAAAAAACAAAGTCCAAAAATCACTAACTACTGAATGCAAATATACTCCTACGGCTAAGTTTACTATGTTACAGTCAATCTCATCATCCTGTGAGAATCGAAGGAGATCAGGATGAGTGTCTGATGTGTTGTTGGCTTCTTCTGATTGGTAATTTCCTGGTTCCAACTCAATAAAATAGTTTCCCAATACAGAATCCACTGGTTCATTCTTCTCATCCAATTGAGTAATGGTGTATTTCATGTGAGGCTCCCTTAAAATCTTAATATGGTTCGGACTTCCTTTGTATGGTAGCCACAGATGCGACCAATTCGAGGAAAAATATCCATTTAGTTTGGCTGACCAATCTCTACTTAGGACCAGACCATAAGCGTCTGGTACATCAGCCACCACAATATTAATGACTTGGCACACTTTATCATTTGATGCCAGACGGACTCAGACATATTCCATCTCACCAATTACCTTTACATCCATCCTATCCAACTGAACAACCCTCCATGTGGATTGCTTAGGCTTCCCATTTATCTTTTTACAGACTAATATTGGCATGACATTAACGGATGCCCCTGAATCTACCAGACAATTATGTACGTTGTGATTGAAAATTTAAAAAGGGAGGAGGAAAGGTGGTTGTTTGCTCTTAAACTTACCTCCAATGCTAGTTTCTCCGATTTCTTCTTCTTCCTAAGGTTGATTGATAGTGGGTAGCTTCTCTTCCAATGCTTCAAGTGATTTCAATAGTATTTCTTTTTGCTGCGGCACTTTACACATTTCAAATAGTGAAACTATGCTTGCCCTCGCCTTCTTAATATCTTCCACGATGTCATAATCGATCAGCAGCTTAGTAGAATGTGGCTTATCAACATTCATTTTCTCTTTAGTGAGCTTAGCAAACATATTAGTTTGCCTAGGATCCTGGCTAGTGATTGTGAATTCAGGAATTTTATTAGCTAAGGAATTATTTTGAAATTTCTCAACATTCTTTTACAGCCTTTTGATCTTTGGGAGAATGAGACTGTTTTCTTTAATTGGCCCTGGGATCCTTGTTGTCACGTTGGTTTCCATGAAATCCTTGTACCCCTGCTTATTTTCCTCTTCAGCATCAAATAACGAAACAGAATCCCACAAAACCATGGTTTCCTCTTATTGTTCTTTCGTTGAAGTAGTATTCTCTTTTCTTTCTTCATCTCCCTCTTCTGTTAATCTAGAATCCAACAGCTGATTCATGACCAACGTCACCGAGTTTATCCATTGCAGACAAATATTTTCAGAGTGTGGTTGTTCGTGAAAAGTGTAAAAATTGTCCGTTCCTACCTCTGTTAAATTCATAGATGCAGCATTGTGTGGAGGAGGTTGAGACTGATTGTTATCCTCTCTTTTCTTAGAATAGGGCTTATAGAACTTTTGTGCTTCCTTTTCTTTCTCCACGTCTATGATTTTATTAGAAAGCTTCTGCATCATTTTTTCCATACTTTCATAATCTAGTGATTTCTCTTCCTTAGGCTTAGTAAACAATAAGGCTTACCTTCCCCCACCTTTCTCTCCTGACTGTTCGAGATAATCTTCGATGCTTTCTCTTTCAGCTTCCACTATTTCCACCTCTTCATAGGTTTCCGTCAAAGTAGGATTGGCCCTACCTTTGGAAAACATGGCTAAATCAGGGCCTAAAGCTGAGGTATAATATTCAATCAGGACCTTGTCCGAAGGTTTGTCAGTGTCAAAACAATTCTTGAGGTATGCTGCAAATCTTTGAGTAAAACTGTGCACCTTCTCCTTTCTCTCTTTCTTCAAGGCGCATAGTCCTTTCATGAGGGCTGCATGAGTCTTTTGAATCGCATACTTACTTCTAAAAATTCTCTCGAAGGTATCCCAATCAGGGATAGAGTTAGCAGGCAACCCAAAATATCATGATACTGCAACTCCTTTAAGGGTATGTGGAAATAGTCTGCAAACTACATCCTCATGCTCCCCAACTCTCAACCCTTCTAACGCCAAGTAAAAACTTTGCAGGTGATCATCTACTAGTATCTTCTCATTTGGGTCGAACTTGGGTAGCATCTTTTCAAAGCATTGAGGTAAATCATGTAGCAAAGGCATTAGATTTAAAGGTGATCTAGCTCTCCAGGTAGGTGGTGGGTTTGGTGGGTTGGGTGGTGGATTAGCATTTACTCCTACCATGAGTCTGGGTGGAGAGTGAGGAGGTGAGCCAATAGGAGTGTGAGCAGGAGAACTGTGAGGGGTATCTGGGCCTTCTTGATTCAAAGGTAGTGCAACTTCCTGTAAGGTTGTTTCTACAAGTTCTTCCTAGTCTCCAACTAGCACTGAGTCTTCTACTATAGGGCGATCTTTCTTTTTATATTCTCTTTTGGGAAATTCAGGGATAATTGGCAATCCTCCAATCTTCTTTACATATGCCCTGGTGTGTCTTCTCAGGTCATTAACAACTTCGTTGCCAACATAATATAGATGTTCTCTCTTCCTTTCTTCCATAATTGGACTATGAAGTCCACTGCTTTCAGAACTGTTACCGGTCAAATAATCTCAGGAAAACAGGTTTCCTTAGCCAACCATGCACTGGTGGCCCTCCTTCTAGCGCCAGAACTGTTGAGGCCTGGAAATTCACAGGAAACAACAGCAAAGGATTCTCCCCAGTCAACGTTCCCAATTAGCCCGTGACTGTTTGGTATAGGGAATACGTTCGGTTTGTGGTCTGGCTATCGTAGTTCAAGTAACAAAACAAAGCAGGGGTCAAGTAACGTCCTTGTACCCCTGCTTCTTTTCCTCTTCAGCATCAAATAACAAAACAAAATCCCACCAAACCATGGTTTCCTCTTCTTGTTCTTTCGTTGAAGTAGTATTCTCTTTTCTTTCTTCATCTCCTTCTTCTGTTAATCTAGAATCCAACAGTTGATTCATGACCAATGTCACTGAGTTTATCCATTGCGGAATATTATTTTCAGAGTGTGGTTGTTGGTGAAAAAGGCAAAAATTGTCCATGCCTACCTTTGTTAAATTCATAGATGCAACATTGCGTGGAGGAGGTTGAGACTAATTTTTATCCTCTCTTTTCTTATAATAGGGCTTATAGAACTTTTGTGCTTCCTTTTCTTTCTCCAAGTCTATGATTTTATTAGAAAGATTCTACATCATTTTGGCCATACTTTCATAATCTGGTGATTTCTCTTCCTTAGGCTTAGTAAACATCAAGGATTTCAACGGCGGAGGCTTAACTACTTTAGGAGCCGCAACGACGGAAGAGGAAAGACTATGACTTCCAATTGTTGTGGCTGCAACCATTTTCCCCAAATTTCTTTAATTTTGGTCCCCTCCTCATGATTTAGAGTTGTTTTCAAGTCGTTTTTATCCGTGAATTTTCGGTCATGTTTTAATTTTAGATGATTTTAATGATTTACTTGCAGCCTATCTCCGGAGGTTGTTTGTGTTTGAATTTTGCCGCGGGTCGCAAATTTGAGTTTAGTGTCGCTAATTGCTCTTTTGATGGGCCGCTGTTTCGAAGGTGAAATGGATTTTGACTGTTGTTGAATTTTAAAACTATCCGAAAACTTAATAGTTTCTATTGATCGGGCGTCTTTTTTGTTTAATCGGAAGTTGTAGTATTTCCTCTTCCGTCGTTGCGGCTCCTAAATTAGTTAAGACTTCGAAGTATAAAGCACTCCGCCCTCCGATATGCGTTGTGTGGATATAACCTTTCTTCTTCCGCCGTTGCGGCTCCCAAATCGACTAAGCGCCCGAAGTCTAAAACGCTCCGCTAGCCAATCCATCAGTCTTTTAGTCGCTTGCCCGTAACTTTTTCTTCTTTCTTCGTTGTCGCTCCCAAAGTGATTAAGCTTCCGAAGTGTAGAACCTTTCAACTTCCGATTGAGAGTTTTCCCGCTCGCGGGTCGCGTATCCTTAACCTTACCTTTTCTGCCATTGTGACTAGGGAAGCCTTTTTGCATCCAATGTCGATAACCTTCCGACTTTTGATTTAGAACTTTCCTGCTCAAGGCTTAGTCAAAACTCTTCCGTTTATTAAAATTCTCAGATCAAGGGATGCACCTGGCCGTTTTCTTGTGGATTAGCCATTTCAGGTGGTTTAAGTTAACGTTTTAAAATGCCATT
This sequence comes from Pseudotsuga menziesii, assembly GCA_001517045.1. NCBI lineage: Eukaryota > Viridiplantae > Streptophyta > Pinopsida > Pinales > Pinaceae > Pseudotsuga > Pseudotsuga menziesii. The sequence goes on along the minus strand of LPNX011131563.1, from coordinate 142,717 downwards.
CCAACAAATGATGCACAGTAATTGATTGCAGGGACTGTTGGGGCAATCACGGTGTGAAGGCGTAGCTTGACAGTTTGTAAAAAAATCAAATCGAAACCGACAGAGTCACAAGGGAGACAAGCGAAGGAAAAGACAAAAAATCGAAAGCAACAAAAAACGCAGATCTAGAAGGTCCAGCAGTTACTCAACTGATCATGAGCATATGAAGAAGAGATGGAGAGAGGGATATGAAACGTTGGAAGAACCGAAACGTGACACGTTTGGGGGGAGCCCAAATGATCTACTGTTTGAGTTTAAATACTGGAAAGTTAGAATTTATGGGGGATTTTTCCTTGGAAAAGATTGTAACTTAATGCTTGTAAGAGGAACTATTTCTTTTTACAACTAGAGACTACAAATTTTGCCTGTTGGAGGAAGTACTATGTGGAATATGTCAATGTGATTAAATGAGCAATGTTGAATGTGAACTATTTCATTTTCAGTTGTGCCTCATTAGCTATAAGAGTGTTCTAATTTCTTGAACCTATGTTCTTCAGTACCTTTATGATGTCTTTTCCACTATGAGTAATGAAAATTTTAACTATTGATGAGCTATCTTATCATATATTCTTTTATTCATGTTTATATCTTTGGTTATAAGAACAGCTATCTGTGATTTGCCATAACACATGAACAGGGGTGCATTACTCATGAATGAATACCCAGCTCTCTAGAGATAGTTTAGTTAGTATTTTTTTTTTCATGATTTGGAAGCTTGTGAGTTCTAAGACGAGAGGTAAGAACCTGCGCATCACATTGTGACTACTCTTTGCATCTTTATCACCCTGCATGGTTAATTAGGCACTTGCATATCATACTTAAGTCAAAAAATACAAATACACGGTGGACCAGGCCGCAACTGGTAAAACCTTTGTTTTGTTACTTGACCTACGGTAGCCGAACCGCAAACCGGACGAATTCCCTATACCAAACAGTCACGGGCTAATTGGGAACATTGACTAGGTAGAATCCTTTGCTATTGTTGGCTACGAATTTCCAGGCCTCAACACCACCTCACCGACTCTGTCACAGGAAGAATCATGGGCCTGCCCCATCACTGAAGAAACCCCTACAGTTTAAATGATCGTTCCTACCAAGTTTTTTGTTCCAGTCTCTAGTGGTTTTTGGTTAGGTTTATGTATTTCTCATGATACTGTCTGTTTTTACTTCTATTTGTAAAAACTTTGGCTTCACTCTTATATAGGAGACAGTTGTCTCTTTTATGGATTATTGTAACTAAGTCTCTCAGTCATGGACATCTTTATCGTGAACACGGTCAAAAGGCTAGTATTTTTTTAGAGGCTCTCAAGGGGGTTTTTTCTCCTTCAACCTCAGATAGCCAAGTTATCTGTTTGTAATTTTTTTTCCTCTGTAATATAATATATCTGTGCAGCTTACCAAAAAAAAACAATCAAAACAATCGAACCTTGGGTTTAAACCCTCAAACATTTAAACTATTATTGCGAAACATGCAAACCATCGCATTGGGAATAAACCACATGTTATATTGGAAAACCGTGGTGTAGACCATGTCAACATCGTTTTCACTTAGAGTATGCATAGAACCTTAATTTATAAGGTTTAAAGCTTCTCATTGCAAATGAACAAAGGGTCAAGTCATTGTAACATTATACACTATGATCCTTGTATACCATGAGCTTAGGGTATGGTAAGGCACATTTCCTTTAACATCTAATAAAGACCTTATTACATTAATGGATGGGATCAATACTTTAATATAGTCTACCAATCCTTAGTAAAACTATTAAAAGGAAAGAAAGAAACTGTAACACGTCACCTTCAGGTATAGTTGAATGCCATGGATGGAGTTGTCCATTAACTTAGCTAGCGAAACCTAGTATAGCAATGAAAAAAAGTAAATTAAGAACTTGCATAAGCATGATTAACTTAATACATAAGTAAATTGGTGTTTAATAATTATAAATTACTATTAATTAATGCATATAATTTTTTTATTTTATGAATTTTAATATGTGTTACACACCATGCATGACAATATCTAACAACACTAGAGTGAGAAAATTATGATGTTAATCTATGTAACATTGAAAAAACATAACACATACTTTTCCAATGCTTTTAGATTGATGAGTTACATGCAACATCAATAAAAATTTACATTAGAAAATATACAATTTCTAACCACCCTAAAATGCTAAGACGATTTATATTGATCTATGTAGGATTATAAAAAACTTAAGTAATACTTTTGTAATGTTTTTTAGCTTCATGTGTTAGATGCAACATCAATAAAAATTTACATCACAAATTCACCACCGATAGGTGCAAAAGGTGTATATTTATTATCGATCAGCTAAAAGCATATTTTCACAACATCTTATTTTATTTCTTATCCTATTTTTTGAGAAATTTACATTGCTATTAAAATATTCCTCATAAGAATGGCTCTATTAATTACTAAGAAAGATCAATTTCATTGAGGTTTAAACCATTTTTAGAGTCCTAAATTTGAGGAAAACTTTGCATCTCAAGCTATTCAATCCCTCTTATAATTTGAGGGAGCTAGACTTAATATGAATCTATGCTAATTCCAATATCAGTGGTATTATCAAAAGACTCTTGCTTGATAAC
>LPNX011131563.1:24648-139656 GCA_001517045.1 Pseudotsuga menziesii | reverse complement strand
TATATATATATATATATATATATATATACATTTACATTTATATCCCTACTTGGCCTTTCATACTAGCAATTGAGTAGCATCATTTACTACAGATTTTACGATATTAAAAAACATAAGAAATGGAAAAACTTGTAATTAAAGAATTGTCCTTGGTAGCTTCAAAGGAAATGAAGTAAGCCTTTAAAAACACCGCACAGGTTCTTGAAGAAGATACACACCCATGAAAAATTATGAAGATAATATGATTAGCATCGTTATGGTAAGTAATCCCAAGATCATTAATGGTCCAAAGTCTTTTTATGTAAGGATAAAAAAATTATAAATAAACCATGGGATAACGTTTAGGAGGAACAACTATTCTCATATCATCAAAGAAGACATGCATTTAATCATAAAGGAAATTGTATGCAGAATTTGTTGATCTAATAAACCCATGATCAACTACAAAGTAGAATCCCATGACAAGTTCTACGAAATAAGAAATTTGAGTCTCGTATAAAAGAGAATACCAAACAAACTTTAATTGCATAACAACATCATAAGAACTCCTAAAATAAAGTTTCTTTCTAGGGTGTATTTTTTTAAAGAGACTTTGGATAATGATATCAAAATTGATAGAATGGATCTAAACTCTATGTGCATGATAGCATGATAAGAACCCTTAAAATAAATTGTGTAGCCCCTAAAAGAAAATTTCTGTTTAGGGTATATTTTTTAGGGACATTAGAATGATATGAAAATTGATAGAATGGATCCAAATCATTGGTTAGAACAAATGTATTAGGGTTTCATTTATTTAAGTGTGGTGGTTCTATCTACAATAATTGTTGGTAGTTATTTAGACTCTTACTCTTTTCAAATTTGAACAAGGAAAAGATAATTAGCCATAATTACTTCAATTAAAAGACTTCATGTACAAATTATGAGTACTTAATTACGACATGATAATAATAGATGTCAATATATGGAAAAAATAGTAATTAAACCATATTAGTGTTTCAACTACTCATGTGTGGTGATTCTATCTATGATGGTACCACAATTAAATTAGTGCTTCAATTATTTAATATGGTGATTCTACCTACCCAAGTAGTTTCAATAACTAAATCAAATTATACTTTAAACTATTTAACTAAATTATATAAATCAAAATAGAATATTATTGAAATCAAGGAATCTTAACAATAAACTGTTAGATCATATTACATTTCCCAATGCACATATTTAAAAAAATACATCATAACATCAATATCCATTTAAACATAGGGTGCCCACAAGAATTCGTTATCCAAATATGATGCAATGGGAGCGCACGAGAAAAAAAAAACAAGAACATGCATGCACCCCTTGAGGCACACACACCCTCCTGCTTCAATAGTGGAAAAACTCCAAGCTGAATTGTTTTCCAATGTGGACTATAGGAGTGCGTGTGCGCTCCTAATGACACACACATGTCGTATTGCCAATGTGGACAATAGGAGCGTGTGCACACTCCTAATGACACACGCACATCGAATTACCAATGTGGACAATAGTAGCATGCTTGCGATCCTAATCACACATGCGCACATGTATGTGGACACGTGCACATGTTTTGTACGATCATACACAGGGATGCGCTGGTGTCCCTATGTTTAAAAAAAATAGTGAACAGTTTTGTTTTTTTCATCATCATCATTCCATTGAAAATGCTTGAAAATAAAATCAAAGCAAAGTTTCAACTAAACCTATCATCAACATCATTGTTCCTCATCAAAATCATCATCATCATCATCCTCATCATCATCACCATCATCATCATCATCCTCATCGTCACCATCATCATCATAGTCATCATCATCATCATCATCATCACCACCATTATTCATCATCATCGACATTGTCATCGTCATCCTCCTCCTCCTCCTCATCCTCCTCCTACTCCTCCTCCTCATCATCATCCTCATCCTCATCATCATCCTCCTCATCATCATCATCATCCTCATCATCATGATCATCATCATCACACTCATCATCACCATCATTGTTCAGAATCATCATCATGGCTATGATCATCATCATCATCCTCATTCTCATCATCATAGTCATCATCCTCATCATCACCATTGTCACCATCCTCCTCCTCCTCACCATCATTATTCATCATCATCATTCCACTGCAAATGCTTGAAAATAAAATCAAAGCAAAGTTTCAACTAAACCTATAAACATCATCATCATCATCATCATCATCATCATCATCCTCATCATCATCATCATCACCACCATTCTTCATCATCATTGTCATCGTCATCATCCTCATCATCATCATCATCGTCGTCGTCGTCATCATCATAGTCATCATCATCATCATCATCATCACCATCATCATCCTCATCATCATCATCATCATCATCATCATCATTTCCATCAACATCATTATCATCATCATCGTAATCATCATAATCATCATCATCATAGTCATAGTCATCGTGATCATCATCATCATCATCATCATCATCGTCATCATCATCATCATCCTCATCCTTGTCATCATCACCATCATTTTTCATCATCATCGTCATCGCCATCATCATCATCATCATCATCATCATCATCCTCATCATCATCATCATAGTCATCATCCTTACAATCATCGCTTTCATCATCCTCCTCCTCATCATCATCATTTTATTGCAAATGGTTGAAAATAAAATCAAAGCAAAGTTTCAACTAAACCTATCATCATCATCATCATCATTGTTCCCCATCATCGTCATCGTCATCATCATCCTCATCATCATCATCACCATCATCATCATCCCCAGCATTGTTCATCATCATTTTCATCATTGTCATCATCATCCTCATCCTCATCATCATCATCATAGTCATCACCCTCATCGTCATCATTGTCATCATCATTATCATCATCATCACCATCATCATCATCATCATCATCACCACTATCATTATTCATCATCATAATCATCATCATCCTCATCATCATCATCATTGTCGTCATCAACATCATCATCCTCATCATCGTAATCATCATTATCGTCGTCATCATAGTCATCGTGAAAGACATCATCATCATCATCACCATTGTTCCTCACCATCATCGTCATCATCATCATCCTCATCCTCATCATCATCATCATCACCATCATTGTTCATCATCATCCTTATCATCGTCGTCATAAACATCATCATCCTCATCATCGTAATCATCATAATCATCATCATCATAGTCATAGTCATTGTGATCATCATCATCATCCTCATCCTCATCCTCATCATCATCATTGTTCATCATCATTGTCATCGCCATCATCATCATCATCCTCATCATCATCATTGTCATCATCCTCCTCATCATCATCAGCATTGTTCATCATCATCATTCCATTGCAAATGCTTAAAAATAAAATCAAAGCAAACTTTCAACTAAACCTATCTTCATTATCCATTAGAGGAAATTTGGGGTCTAAAATGGGCCTTATAATAAAATGTGCGAACAATAAATTTTGTGAGTTGGAATCCAACCAATAGAATTTCAATTAAACGAGTCAACCACAATGGTTGAATGACATATTTGTCATAAAAGAAAACTACTTTTTTTGTTTGTATTTTTCACATATCTCCGTGTGTTTTTACTCAAATTCTAAGCAGGAGAGCTCGTTGGATGCGAAATTTAATTCCACATCCAACGAGTACCCACACTGCATACTTTTGATGGACCTCGCTACCCCAAAAACAAGAAATGCCCGAAAAAACTTGATGATGATGTCATCATCATGTTTTTACAGGAATTTTTTATTTTTACGGTAGCGGGGTCTGTCAAAAGTATGCAATGTGGGTACTCATTAGATGCAGAATAAAATTTCTCATCCAACGAGATCACCTACTCATAATTTGAGTTAAAGCACGAGGAGATATGTCGAAAAAATGAACAAAAAAGTAGTTTTTTTCATTCTTCCTCTGAAATTAATAAGTATTATTTTATTATTTTAACTATTATTTTATTATTTTCCTTACGAGGCCCATTTTAGACCTCAAATTTCCTCTAATTATTGTTCCTCATCATCGTCGGCATCATCATCATCATCATCATCATCATCATCATCATCATCATCATCATCATCATCATAGTCATCATCATCATAGTCATAGTCATCATCATCGTCATCATCATTTTTCATCATCATCATCATGGTCATTATAATCACCATCGTCATCATCAACATCATCACCCTCATCATCATAATCATAATCATCGTCATCATAATCATTGTCATCATAGTCATAGTCATCGTCATCATCATCATCATCATCATCATCATCATCGTGATCATTATCATCGTGATCATCATCATCACCATCATTGTTCATAATCATCATCATGGCTATCATCATCATCCTCCTCACCCTCATCATCATAGTCATCATCCTCATCATCACCATCGTCATCATCCTCCTCCTCCTCCTCATCATTGTTCATCATCATCATTCCATTGCAAATGTTTGAAAATAAAATCAAAGTAAAGCTTCAACTAAACCTATCATCATCATCATCATCATTATCATCATCATCATTGTTCCTCATCGTCATCATCATCATCATCATCCTCATCATCATCATCACCACCATTCTTCATTGTCATTGTCATCGTCATCATCCTCATCCTCATCATCCTCATCATTATCATCATCATCATAGTCATCATCATTGTCGTCATCGACATCTTCATCCTCATCATCGCAATCATCATAATCATCATCATCATAGTCATATTCATCGTGATCATCATCATCACCATCATCATCATCATCATTGTTCCTCATCATCATCGTCATCGTCATCATCTTCATCACCATAATCATCATCGTTATCACCATCATTGTTCATCATCATAGTCATCATCATCCTCATCCTCATCATCATCATCATCATCATCATCATTTCCATCAACATCATTGTCATCATCATCGTAATCATCATAATCATCGTCATCGTAGTCATAGTCATCGTGATCATCATCATCATCATCCTCCTCATCCTCATCATCATCACCATCATTTTTCATCATCATCGTCATCGCCATCATCATCATCATCATCCTCCTCATCATCATCATAGTCATCATCCTCACCATCATGATTTTCATCATCCTCCTCCTCATCGTCATCATTTTTCATCGTCATCATTCCATTGCAAATGGTTGAAAATAAAATCAAAGCAAAGTTTCAACTAAACCTATCATCATCATCATCATCATCATCATCATCATTGTTCCCCATCATCGTCATCGTCATCGTCATCATCATCATCATCATCACCATCATCATCATCACCAGCATTGTTCATCATCATTTTCATCATCGTTATCATCATCATCATCATCATCCTCATCGTCATAATCATCGTCATAGTCATCATCCTCATTGTCATCATTGTCATCATCATTATCATCATCACCACCATCATCATCATCATAGTCATCATCATCATCATCATCCTCATCCTCATCATCATCATCCTCATCATCACCATCATTGTTCATCATCATAATCATCATCATCCTCATCATCATCATGATTGGCGTCATCAACATCATCGTAATCATCATTATCATTGTCATCATAGTCATCTAGAAAGACATCATCATCATCATTACCATTGTTCCTCATCATCATCGTCATCATCATCATCCTCATCCTCATCATCATCATCATAGCCATCATTGTTGATCATCATAGTCATCATCATCCTTATCATCATCGTCATCAACATCATCATCCTCATCATCGTAATCATCATAATCATCGTCATCATAGTCATAGTCATTGTGGTCATCATCATAATCCTCATCCTCATCATCATCATCATCATCACCATCATCATCATCATCATCCTCATCATCATCATTGTCATCATCCTCGTCATCATCATCAGCATTGTTCATCATCATCATTCCATTGCAAATGCTTAAAAATAAAATCAAAGCAAGGTTTCAACTAAACCTATCTTCATTGTCCATTAGAGGAAATTTGGGGTCTAAAATGGGCCTTATAAGAAAATGCGCCAACAATAAATTTTGTGAGTTGGAATCCAAGAACCAATATAATTTCAATAAAATGAGTAAACCAAAATGGTTGAATTGACATATTTGTCATAAAAGAAAACTACTTTTTTTGTTTGTATTTTTCACATATCTCTGTGTGTTTCTACACAAATTCTAAGCGAGAGAGCTCGTTGGATGCGAAATTTAATTCCACATCCAACGAGTACCCACACTGCATACTTTTGATGGACCCCGCTACCCCAAAAACAAGAAATTCTTGAAAAAAACTTGATGATGATGTCATCATCATGTTTTTACAAAATTTTTTGTTTTTGGGGTAGCGGGGTCTATCAAAAGTATGCAATGTGGGTATTCATTGGATGCAGAATTAAATTATGCATCCAACAAGATCTCCTACTCGTAATTTGAGTTAAAGCACAAGGAGATATGTTGAAAATATGAACACAAAAAGTAGTTTTTTTCATTCTTCCTCTTAAATTAATAAGTATTATTTTATTATTTTAACTATTATTTTATTATTTTCCTCAAGAGGCCCATTTTAGAACTCAAATTTCCTCTAATGATTGTTCCTCATCATCGTTGACATCATCATCAACATCATCATCATCACCATCATTGTTCATCATCATTGTCATCGTCTTCATCATCAATGTCATCATCTTCATCCTCGTCGTCATCATTATAGTCATCATCCTCATCATCATCATTGGCATCATCCTTATCACCATAATCACCATCATTGTTCATCATCATCATCATCATCATCATCATCATCATCAACATCATCGTCCTCATCGTCATAGTCATCATCCTCATCATCGTCACTGTTATCCTCCTCCTCCTCATCATCATCATTGTTCATCATCATCGTCATGGTCATCATCGTGATTCCATTGAAAATGCTTGAAAATAAAATCAAAGAAACGTTTCAACTAAACCTATCATCATCATTGTTCCTCGTCATCATCATCATCGTCGTCGTCACCATCATCATCATCGTCATCATCATCATTGTCTTCATCCTCATCCTCATCATTATCATCACCATTGTCATCATCCTCATGCTCATCATCACCATAATTGTTCATCATCATCCTCATCATCATCCTCATCATCCTCCTCCTCATCATCCTCATCATTGTCATCATCCTCCTCCTCCTCCTCATCATCCTCATCCTCCTCCTCATCATCATAGTCATCATCCTCATCATCATCATGGTCATCATCATCATCATCATTATCATCAACATCATAGTCATCACCACCACCATCATCATCATCACCATCATCATCGTCATCTTCATCGTCATCATCATCATCATCATCATCATAGTCATGATCATCGTCATAATCAATGTTCATCCTCATCGTCATGGTCATCAACATCATCATCATCATGGTCATCATCAACATCATCATCCTCATCATTGTAATCATCATCATCATCATAATCATCGTCATCATAGTCATAGTCATCGTGATGATGATGATAATGATGATCATCATCATCACCATCATCATCATCATCACCATCATCATGATCATCACCACCATCATTGTTCATCATCATCATCATCATCATCATCGCCATCATCATCATCATCATCATCATCATCATCATAGTCATCATCATCATGATCAACATCATCATCATCACCATCATTGTTCATCATCATTGTCATCGTCTTCATCATCATCCTCATCATCTTCATCCTCGTCATCATCATTATAGTCATCATCATCATCATCATCATTGTCATCATCATTATCATCATCATCACCATCATTGTTCATCATCATCGTCATCGTTATCATCATCATCATCCACCCCATCATCATCATCATCATAGTCATCATCCTCATCATCATCATAGTCATCATCCTCATCATCATCACTATCGTCATCCTCCTCCTCCTCATCATCATTGTTCATCATCATGATTCCATTGAAAATGCTTGAAAATAAAATCAAAGCAAAGTTTCAACTAAACCTATCATCATCATGGTTTCTCATCATCGTCGTCGTCATCATCGTCACCATCGTCGTCATCATCGTTGTCATCATCATCATCATCCACATCCTCATAATCATCATCATCATTGTCATCATCCTCATCCTCATCATCATCGTCATCGTCATCATCATCATCATCCTCATCATCCTCCTCATCGTCATCATCCTCATCATTGTCATCCTCCTCCTCCTCCTCGTCATCATCCTCATCCTCCTCCTCCTCATCATAGTTATCATCCTCATCATCATCAATGTCATCATCATCATCATCATTATCATCATCATCATAGTCATCATCATCCTTATCATCATAATCATACTATTCACGATCATCGTCGTCGTCATCATCATCATCATCATCATCATCCTAGTCATCATTCTCGTCGTCATCATTGTTCATCATCATCATGATCATCATCCCCCTCATCATCGTAATCATCATCATCATCATCATCATAATCACCGTAATCATAGTCATAGTCATCGTGATGATGATGATGATAATCATCATCATCATCATAATCATCATCATCATCATCATCACCACCATCATTGTTCATCAGCATCGCCATCATCATCACCACCATCATTGTTCATCTTTATCATCGTCATCATCTCCATCACCATCATATTCATCATCCTCATCATCATCATTGCCATCCTCCTCCTCCTCCTCCTCCTCCTCATCATTCCATTGCAAATGGTTGAAAATAAAATCAAAATAATGTTTTAACTTAACAGATGCCCACACGGGTGTTCAAAACAAAATTTTAGCTTAACAGATGCATGCACGCATGTTCAAAACAAACTTTTAACTTAACAAATGTGTGCACACGTGTTTAATGCGCACACACTTAAAACCGCAAATGCACTTCTAGTGCGTGCACGTTACATTTTAAACTATGCACACACGTGATTTAAATTTATAATTTTGATGGGCACCTTTTTTCCAACCTACGTGGTGGATGACTTGGGTGCTTTGGTTTTAGGTTTGGGTTGCCAAACCAAGTGGTTTGGATTGCCTTATGACATAAAACATGTGTTGTACCACTTCTACTATTTCGTGCATGATTTTGCATATGCCACGCTTGTCCACTGCTAATGAAAATTCACACACTTGTGTAACTTTCTCTGTAGATTCCGAATATGTAAATTTTATTTAAATCTCTTTTTTTCTATTTTTTATTTAATTTCAAATGGACTAACATCAATCTAACACAAAAGGTAGGCTATTTGCTTCGGCTATAACTTTTGATTGGCTCGCCGATTTAGAAGACAGAAAAGAACCTGCACAAGAAGACACAAAGACCTACATCCTAAAAAAAATATCGTTCATTGACTATGTTAAGACCAAGATGTCGTGGACCAATGCTTGACCTTGTCATTTTAGGGCATCACCGACTTCCTTAATTAAGAAAAAAAGATAACATAAATAAATATGAAAAAATAGCGCTTCACTAGACACACTTGTTATCTACAAATCTATATAATTTTCGTCACAAAATTCTAGCATTTGCATACCGAACGAGTGGACCAACACAAACATACTCATTATTTTTTGGGAAAAAAATTACATACCAACCTTAGAAGAACCTCGTTTTTTGGGATTTATACTTAGTTTCCATAAATAAAAATTATATATATTCTGGAAGGTAATTTGATTTTCCACATTTCATACTCTTGCACCATATTCGAAAAAGTTGTGTAGGTACCTCTAATATTGATTTTTGACGTTCAAATTTTTTTTCCGTGAAATCCATTGCAACAAACACGTCATAAGCGACCAACATTAGCTTGCACACATCATAAGTGACCAAAACTAGCTTGCACCAGCCCTATATAGAACAATAAGTCATAATGTCCCTTACTTTAAGTAATGCATCTAAAAAAACCTAAAAAGGAACATCACATCATATGCATTTGTCTTTCCTTTACCATAATATACTTAGCACTTTATCCAATCCGTGATTAACATGCAATTATTACAAAACTAATGTTTAAAACTCATTGTCACTATTATGAACATAACAATACATAATCCAATATATTTCCTATTATAACAATCTAGGTGCTAGCTCCTCCAATGTGTAACCATATTGTAAATCATAACACATAAATCCCACAAATAAACAAAGATTGCATCAATTAATTATGAATTAAAATAGTTATTTAACCAAAACTAATATCTATCTCATTGTTCTATTATTACCTAATATATAATCCAATAAATTATAATCCATAAATCATACAAATAAGCAAAAGTTTCATTCATTGATTAATTATGAACTAAAATAGATACAAATTAAGCAATTGTTGATTAATTTATAATTATCACAAATTAATATCTAATTCAATATTCTATTAGTAATTTAACTATATATAATCAAAAATATTTTCCATTATAATTCTCCATACACCAAGTAATCGAATTTGGAATCATGTTGTAAATCATAGGGCATAAATCCTACAAATAGGAAAATGTTGCATTAATTAATTAATCTATAAAGTTATTTAGTATAATAACTAACTAATTGCTGTATTATTTACTTAACAATATATAATCTAATATATTTCCCATTGTAATAATAAGGACACCAAATATTCCAACTTAACATTTTCTTGTAAATGATAACACAAATTTTACTAGTAGACAAAAGTTGCATTAATTAATTATTTATAAACTAAAATAATTATGATTTATCCAAATATTAATTAATTTATAATTATTACTAAACTAATATCTAACCAGATTGATATAATAGTATATGATTCAATATATTTTCCAGTTTAAATAGTGTTGTAAATAATAACATAAATCTTACAAATAAACAAAAGTTACTTTAATTTATTAATTATATAGTTATTCTTGATGTGTACACCGTACTTATATAAGGTTTCAGTGCATAGGCATATATTTATATATTCATAATATATGTCTCTTACATTAAGTCAAGTTAAGAGTAACTAAAAGACAGACCTTTATCTTAAAAAAAAATTATGAAAGAAAATTATCATAATTTTTATTTTTTTTTAAATTCAGGTTTTCGCAGAGCAAACAAACCAGTCGAACTGAGGCACTCAGATACGATCCATGCTTCTTGCCATCCAAGTCATCAAAATTTCAGATTTTCTCATGGCAAACCAATCCGTTGAACTGTGGTTCAGATAAGGCGCATGCTCTTTAATATCAAATTGATCACAAGGCCTTTAACAAAACTCCAATTTGTGTCTGCAAAGTATTCCTATTGCAATACAAAAACAGCGACATAAGTGATCTACTAAATCTTTCAAAATAACATAACAAGTATAGCTATTATTGTACAAGATTATATTCATTATGAAAAAACGTGGATGGGTTTGGAGCTTTGTATGAATCACCAAATATCAAGATATCTGATCGATTTTTTTTGTTCATGTTATTTAGGAAATAATGGAATATCGAATCTCCAGCACATGGAGGCCAGTATTAGTTACATCAAGCTGTATTATTCTTTCCATTAAATAAACTATATTTAAACCGGACCAGCAAAAATCAAACTTCTTTTATGTCATCAGCTGTCGATCTCATTCTGTTTCCATATGATTGGATATACAGTCTCTTGAATTTTTGAACAAATATAATATCAGTAATCGGATGACCTACAAGATGCTTTAAGTTGTTAATGTAAATATTTTCGGAATGAAATGGCTTATAAAGATGTCAAAAGGCAATGTTTTGATATCGTGCCATCAATGGAGGAAGTTTTGGGGTTTCCATACATACAAGTACAACCAATTAATTATATAAGAATATAGATGTTTTATTATATAGAGTAGCATACTCTCAAAATAGATATATAAATTAATTTTTTTATGGTACAGTAGCAATCACAATAGAGTAGCGAGGTGCGCATACCAATCGTTGGTGGTTCCCATTTAGTACAACGTCTGCAACAATACAACATGTACATCCCATTTAAGCCATGGTCAAACTATAAAATTAGTTGTAGCTTATACAAATAGTGCCATTTTGAAAAATGCTTCAGAATATTATCGTAATATATATATATATATATATATATATATATATATATATATATATATTACATTATTCATGCCAAATGTTTGTGTGGGAAACTTTTCCATCTATACAACTGATATTTTAGTCCACATTTTCAAACATAATTAACAACATCTTTCCATATTGGATTATTGAATATTCACTAATCTAATATATATTTTTAAAATATGTATTTTAAAAACACAATTCTAATAAAACTTAGTAAATAAATCAATTCACTTAAACGTTATTGAACTAGCCTCTATGCAAATTTTAAGTTTTATAAAGCGTTTCAAATCAAATCTTTCGAGGTGTGAACCTCTTCTTAGGTATTGCACTGAAGGATCTATTTGGGGAGATGTTTGCACCTCGAGAAATTTGATCCCTCTCAGCGCTTGATAGAGCCTAGGATTTGAATATAGGATGGTTAGAATTGTGGGCGGTGACACAAAACTAGAGTTTGATCAATCATATGAGAATGGGGGGTTGAAATGAGAGAGCTGTCAAATATTTAACTCGAGATATTATTATAAATGCCATATCATATATTTGATGTAAATGACATACTAATCATTTCTAAGATGTTTCTAAGCAGATAAGTTAAGGACCACGGTGCTTGAAAAAGCATAAACAACCCTTAGGTTGATCAAGAGGGATCATTGCTCCAACTTTATTGGTATCTATATTCTCTAACGTTTTAACCACCTCATCCATCTCCGGTCTCTTATCAGGATTTGCATCCCATCATCTTTTCACGACATTTGCAAGAGAACAAGGGAAGCATCGTGGAATTTCTGGCCCCAGATTCTGACATTAAGTAAACTAACACAAAATCAACTTATTTGACTAAGAACGCTAAAGACACTAAATCTAAAATTGGAACTCGTTAAAATTTGACCATATTAGTATTGAAACTGCTTGAAATTGGACCATGTTAGCATCATGTCGTTATGTGACCATTACACGTTCAACATCTCCTACAGTTGCTTCTACACTTATAGAGGTTGAATATTGTCTTTGTTGTTCTAGATTTTCATTTCTTCGTTGTTCTACAATTTGGTTTCTTTGTTCTTCCAATTGCTTCAACTTTCTTTCTCGATATTCTCTTTGTCGGTTAACGTTTCATTTTTTTGTTGCTCTCAATTCGTCTAACTTTCTTTTTCAATAATTTTTTTGTTGATCTGCATTTCATTTCCTTTCTTCTTCTTGTTCTGCTTCTGCCATTTCATCTAACTTTCTTTTTTGAAGTTCTTTTTGTTGATATGTTTTTTATTTCCTTTCTTCTTCACCTTTTGTTGTTGTCATTTCATTAGATTTTCTTTCTTGGTATGTTCTCTATCGTTTTACATTTTTTTTTCTTCTCTTCTTGGTCTCATAGCATCTTCTACATGCACATATTCCATTTTTAGTCAAGACTCTGTAATAAAAATGTTGCATCAACATATACACTGAAATTTATGCATCCATGAAATCTAAACTAAAATTTATGCCTTAGATGTTACATTGAAATTCATATAGCTATGAAATCTATAGTGACATTTATGCATTAATATTAATACACCATACACTAAACATGTTAATAAAATTCACTTAGTGAAATTCAATATATATTTTCAAATATGACTCTTTTCAATTTGACTATATTTATAATTATATTTTAAAAACCCTTATTTAAAATATATTTGGAAAAACCCTTACTTAAAAACATTTTTACTATTTAAACTATTAAAACAATATAGTTATTAATACACCACAATTTTTAAAACATTATAATATTATACTATTCCACAAATTGACTACATTTTCAATTATATTTAAAAAAACTTATTTTTTAAAAACATTTTTAGTATTTAAATGATTAGAACATTATACCTATTAAAACATTATAAGTATTAAAACATTATAATTATTAAAAAAATTAAACTTTTTAAAACATTATAATATTATACTATTCCATAAATCTGCTAGATTTTCAATTATATTTTTAAGACCTTGTTTCAAATATAATTGAAAAAACCTTATTTAAATACATTTTTTAAATATTTTATTTTTAACTATTAACCTTTTAAAATCTATATTTTAATAGTTATTTTTTCATAGTCCCATAGTTTAAAAACCCTTATTTAAAACCTTGCACTACTATGGTAAATGCAAAATTTAAATTGTTTCAATCCTTAATATTATATACATTTTAATACTATCCTAAATATAACTTGAAGTGGGGATGTAGCATAATGTTAATATGATATCCTTTATAGCATCCCAATATACCCTACATGTGATTATGAGGTATTCCATAAATTAAATTATATTAGTATTCAAAACATCTCCTTCATACATGGTTTTAAAACCATGTGCAACGTCCACCATGTACAATAAAACCATGGGTTGTTTAGGATGCCTTGCACATTGTGCCCTTGGTTTTAAAACCATTTGCAACGTCCATCATGTACAATAAAAACATGGGTTGTTTAGGATGCCTTGCACATGGTTTTAAAACCATGTGCAAGGCGCTCCTAAACCATTAGTTGTTTAGGATTCATTGCACATGGGTTTAAAACAAACATTTCTTCGGGGATTACAACATTTTTTGGGCAACATTTTTGAGACCTATATTTAAATTTTTAATTTCATATCGTTTTATTAGTTAGGAACATTAGAACATCTCCCACGTTATTTTTCTTACCAACATTTATTTTGGAAGGTAATTTAAATTTGTATTTTGTATTGTTTTGTTAGGAACTAAGATTACAACATCTCACCCATATTAAGTTTTTTTTTTTGCTAACATTTATTTTGGTTGATAATTAAAAATTTTAGTATTGATTATTTTGTTAGGAAGGAACATTACACCATCTCCCCAATATTTGGTTGCATTTCTCGGTGACATTTATTTTGGCTAATATTTAAAAAATTTAGTTTTTATTATTTTGTTAGGAACAAAGTTTACAACATCTCCCCCTTATTATGTTGTTTTTCTCACCAACATTTATTTTGGGAAATAATTAAAATATTTATTTTTTATTATTTTGTTAGGAACAAACGTTACAACATCTCTCCCGTACTGGGTTGTAGAGCGCCTATAGGCACAATTATTGTACATATCATATATACTATCACAAATTATTTTCGAGTGTATTTAGCCATAAATTTGCATTTCAATTTGCATGTTAAATAGTCATAAAACAAACTTAAAAATGAAATTTCAATGTTTTAAATTAATCACATAAGAAAATAAAAAGAGATATATGCAAACAAGAAAATGATAACACGGTTCCCCATCCTGGGCTACGTCTTCAACCCACTTCCAATGGGAAGGTCATTTTATTAAGCCTTGAAAGATTACAAAATGAGTGTTGTGGAAACACCTCTGTTTTATGTCAGTTGGAAATAGAAATAAACAAAATCATTGAACTCCTTGCAAAATTGTGAAAAAAATGAGTATAAAGTTGACTGTATGTGCATGAGGCCTCCTCTGGCACACAAAACGAGACAATATTCTTGAATATAAGAAATAAAAGTACCACCTATACAGATTCTTTCTCAGGACTCATTCCCATTAATGTCTAGAGCACCTTGGGATCTATTCCAGTACATGCTCTCGAACTCTTAACTCATGGTTGAAAATCGTGGCTTTTTTTATAGTGTTTAAGCACAAGAACCTTAAAAGGATTTCGCATCGAGTACCGCTTACGATGGGGCGGTTCCCCAGTGGTAAGTGGCAGCTCTATGTGGGGAGNTTTATAGTGTTTAAGCACAAGAACCTTAAAAGGATTTCGCATCGAGTACCGCTTACGATGGGGCGGTTCCCCAGTGGTAAGTGGCAGCTCTATGTGGGGGGAAGTCTCAAGGTCAAACCCACGGGCCTCTCCTCCTTGCTCATTATTTTGAATGATGGAGCAGATAACAATATACCACGTTCATATATTTGCAATATGGAATTTGTATTACGGCCCACGTGCTATGGTTTGTTGTGATATGATATGGTTTGGTGCTATAGTTTGGTGGTATGGTCTATGTTGTGATATATGATCCATGTTGACATCGATCCTCTCTTGTGGTTTAATCATATGGTTATAATATATAATTCCAAATGGGGCCTTGGTTTTGGCATGGGGTTAAGGGCTATTCCCTTGGCCCATCCCATTTCTTAAACTTTAAAACCTTTCAACCATAATAATATTTGAACCATATGATTCCTAATGGAGCTTGTGGTGACCTTTGTGGAGGTCTTGAGTTTGATTCCCATGGCTCCAACCCTTTTAACCTCATAGATTATAAACCTTTTTTAATCCATTTTTAACCACTTTTAACATTTTTAGCCATCCTTGCTAAAAATTCAAATGTTGAAAACTTCTTCATCTGGAGGTTCTTTGACATGAAACACGAGTTGACAGAAATTTTTTGATGAGATATTTTCCCTTGCAAGATTTATTTTATTGTTTAAATAATTCAACTTTGATCGACTTTGAGATGGTTCTCCTGGATCAAGTCTTCCCAATGGGAACCTTTTGGGCGACCAAAGCATGAAACCATTCAGAAAATAACTAAGGGTATAGCTCCCTCACACTTTCGATCACTAACCACCTTGATTTTCTTCGATGCATTCCTTTTAACCCCACACAAAGAAACTCCATGTTTCCTTTCCGTGAAGATATGACCTTCTTTTCGAGTATTACATATTTTTGAAGTTCTACGAGATACTCGGGATTGAACTCATCCACAAAAGGTGCTTGAACCTTCACATCTTGGTCTACAATCATGAACATCTCATACATTTTCAATTTTTTCATATTAACAACTGGATACATTTGCATATATCAGGAGAAAATTCTAACGAGAAAGCATTATTACCGACTTTGACCAAAATTGTAAAGGTTGGTCCATACCTAATAGGTTTCAACTTTATACCTTCACCTTGGATTCAATATTTCCTGATATGAATCCATACCCGATCGCCAATCTAGAAATGATTATATAAACGATTCTTTTCATGTCATTCTTTGTATTTGGCCTCACTTGAATAATCTAACTATTCATGCACTAATCGATGAATTAACTAAATCTGTTGAATAAACTTCTGATCTTTATTCAAATCAACCTATCCACATCCCATTGTATCTTTCTCAAAAACAAAGTGTAAATGATACTTTGGAAAGTGCCCAAAACATGTCTTGAATGGATACTTCTATGTAGAAGAGGGTATAGCTCTATTGTAGGCATGGTGTACATAATGCTAGTGTTCATCACAAAATTTAGGATGCCTAGCATAATACCCTCAAAGAGGATCTACCATTGTCTGGTTAACCACTTCAATTTGACCGTCGGTTTATGGTTGAAATCTTGTGTTTTTGTTCATCTTTATGTCTATTAGTTCTCATAACGATGACCGAAATTTCCCAAGAAAGTGGGAATCTCGATCTAAAACAATAGAAGTAGGAAGTCCAAAATGGACCCATACATTTTGAAAGAACAAATGAGCAGTCATCTTAGTTGTGATCTGCTTTTTAAAAGGCATGAGTATACACATTTTACTGAATCAATCCACAACAACATATAGATATCCATGCCCTTTTCTACATATTGGTAAACCTCGTACAATATCCATTGAAACACTTTCCCATGGATGAGAAGCAGCTAAAAGTGGAGTGTACAAGCCTATATTTATGTTACATGGTTTGCTTGTTGCATGCATAACACAACCTTTTACATCTTTGGACCCTTTATCGTTCATTCGAGGCCAAGGTCAAATATTTTGTAATTGAGCTACAATTTTACCTACTCATAAACGTCCTGAAATGAGAGAAGTGTGAGCTTCTCTTATCACATGCACTCATTCACTTTGTGGAATACATATTTTACCAACATGATACAACAACTTGTCATTGATATGATAGTTCAATTCTTCATTCTAATAGCCATGCCTTAGTGATTCATAAACTTCTTTAAAATTTGTATCCTTAGTAGATTGTTTTGAAACATAACTTGCATGTACTAGAGAACTTTGTTAAATAACAATAGAAGAAGTTGTTGGAGTTATAGATAGCATATATGCAACTTTGTTCTGAATTCATTTCTTATACTTAATAAGCAAGTGAATTTGTTGTATAAAACCCATCCATTTGAAATGCCTTGATTATTGTAGTTTTGTTTGTGATTGCAAATATTGCAGTGGTTGATGATCAATATGTATGATTATTTCTTTACACATTAGGTATGTTTCCACTTTTTAACACATTGCACTAATGCATAAAACTCTTTGTCATTGGTTGGATAGTTGATTTTTTTTTATATAAAGTTTCAGAATGATGTCATATTGGTTTTTAATGTTGCATTAATACTATCCATGATTTTTGGACCACTAGCATCAGCTTCTATCTCAAATGGTTGTTGTAAATCCGGTAGTGCAAGTATTGGAGGTTTTTTTATCTTTTCTTAAGTGTGTCAAAGTATTTTTGTTCCTTTCCTTCCCACCAGAAGACTTTTTCAATGCTTGTCAAAGCATGTAAAGGGGAATTTGTAAGGGAGAAATTTGCAGTGAACTTCCTCCAGTACTGTGTTGCTTCCAAGAAGCTTCTTACATTTGTTATATTATTTGGATTAGACTAGTTTACAATGACCTCTAATTTAAACGGATCTATCTTCAATTCACCACCCCCTACAAAGTAACCTAGAAAAACTAAAGATGTCTTTCCAAACTCACATTTAGACATCTTTAGGTACAATTTGTACCTTACAAGTAAATCCAATACATGTTTAAGATGCTTCACATGCTCTTCTCAAGTTCAACTAAAAATTAATATATAATATAAGTAGACTATAAAAAATTCATCAATGAAGGGCCTAAACACATCATTCATCAACCTCCTAAATGTTGTAGGTGCATTACAAAGACCAAAGGGCATTACCATCCATTCATGCAATCCATGTTTAGTTTTGAAAGGAGCCTCCCAAATATCATCATAATGAATACAGATTTGATGATAACCACTTTGTAAGTCCAACTTAGTGAAAAAAAATGAATTCTTTCACTGGTATAAAAAGATCATCAATTCAAGGAATAGGATACATGTTATTTATTGTAATTATGTTCAGTTCCCTGTAATCAACACACATACGATATGTGCAATATTTCTTGAGCACCAAAAAAATTGGTGAACCATATGGAGAGAAACTTGGTCGAATGGTCCTTCTCTCAATCAATTCCTGAACATGTTTCTTTTTCTCTCCATTCTCAACAATGGAAGACCTGTACATACCAATATTAGGAAGAGGTGCATCTTAAAGTAAATGATGTTCATGTTGAATTTCCCTTTTAGGATGTAACCCTTTAGGTTCTTGAAACAAAATATTATATTAATATGACACCTTTATCAAGTCCTTTTTAAGATTAGTATCACAAATTTTAAAGGATTCAGTTTGTTGAACATATTTTTGTTTTACTATATTAAAAACAATGTTATTACTTGCATTTATTAACATATTCATTTGATTTGTAGAAACTAAAGAAAGATTGGTTTTCATGTGATGTGCATAGACAATATATTCAATACCACATTTAGTGAGCTAATACCTATTATCCTCACTGTAAAATATAGCCTTCCTATCATACAGATATGGACTACCCAACACAATATGAAAGATATCCAACAAAAACACATCTAGACCTACCTCATCAACAAATGTAGAAGTGGTGTAAAACCTAAGTCTACACTATTTTGTAACTTGTAACTGTGCATTATCACATACCCATCCAAGTGGATATGGTTTAGGGTGTAACTTAGTTTCCAATTGTAGTTTCTTAACATTTTCTTCCGAAATGAGGTTTGCTTGTGATCCACTATAAAAAGAGTATAGATTTTTGTATGTTTTAGAGATTGTTCTAATATGAAATAACTCACTTTTCTTTCTTTCATCTATAACGGTTTATTTCTTGTAACAAAATAAGAATGAATTTTACCATGAATTCTTGTAGCAACCACCTTATTTTCATCCCTAGAGTCTGACACCAAATCATGTTGGAATATTGTTGCAGTAGTCCTTTTGTATTCATTATTCTGAAACTTCTTAGGCTTGAGAGTTGAATGAAGTTTCCAACAATTGGAAGCATCATGAACTTTCTTCTAACAATGAGTACATGTAGGTTTATCTCCTTCCTTATTCACAATAGCTATGTGTTTCCCTTTTCTCTTACATTTAGACTTGTTTCCATCAGGTTTGAAAGTTTTCATGATTCATAACATATTACCTTACCTTCTTGTGTTAGAACCCCTCCTAAAACTTATTTACCTGAATCAGTGCATTCCACAAAGTCCTTACTTAGAACAACATTTTTTTAATAATAGTAATGTTGCTAAT
The DNA here is from genome assembly GCA_001517045.1 of Pseudotsuga menziesii. Classification (NCBI taxonomy): domain Eukaryota; kingdom Viridiplantae; phylum Streptophyta; class Pinopsida; order Pinales; family Pinaceae; genus Pseudotsuga; species Pseudotsuga menziesii. The sequence goes on along the minus strand of LPNX011131563.1, from coordinate 119,177 downwards.
AATTGTTTTAGTTTCTCAAAACTATCGTGACATTGTTTATTCCAGATAAATCAAACACTTTTCTTTTTCAAACTGCTTATAGGGTGATCTATTTTCGAAAAATATTTTATGAATCTGTAGTAGTATCCTATTAATTCCACAAAGGATATTATATCATGTACATTTTTTAGTGTAGGCCATTTCAATATAGTCTTGAGTTTAGTGCTAGGATTTATAATCCTCCCTTTTCCAAACTGGTCTGTTAGATTACATTTGCCTAACTTTGGAGTCATTTAATTATTATTGGGTCCACTAGTACCATTGGGTGCACTTGGCATAATGGAGCCACATATACCAATTACTATAGCTTGGGGAACACAGATTTAGGCTATCTGCAACTAATTTCACATTTATGCATTAGTCTATGTGTCTCCTAGACCAATCCCTATAATTTAGGAGCTACTCGGAGTGTCGACACCAACCCTTTTTAGTTGTTGGCAGTTTGTGACTAGACAAGCTTAGTAATTCTTCAATTACATTCAGTTAGATGTCCTTTAGCTAAGTTAGAAACAGTCTTGCATGGCTACATGTGGATAGGTTCTTATTCTCACCTTCTTCTCACCTACAACCCTAGTTAGACTGGTTTAACTTATTATTACCAATTGAGAGACTTAATTAGACAACTGGAGCTTACCTAGTTACCTCCTATAGTAATTTAGACACTTGTAGTAATCCATGTAGTCAGATTGATTTGGTGGATTCAAATCCTATCCACATGATTCGAATTCCATTATTTGTAACATTGTTGTATACTATTAGGATTAATGAAGTTTATACTGTAATTATACTGAGCAATACTTGTGTGTTTCATACAAGATTTGTTTTGTTCATTGTGTATTCTTCATTCGTTTACACTACAAATTAATTAAGTATGATTGCACTCATTTCTTGAAGATTGAATGGCACAATAATTCTAATACGCTATCAAAGCCTCCTTAGCAAGACTTCAAGTTTGTCTACTCTCCATTATACACCAAAAGGAGATATATTTCTAGAGAAGCCCTGCAAATAGTTCCTTGATTCCTATGAATTCATTCAGAGTAGCGATGCGGGCGTGACAACTCCTGAGAAAGTGTACATTTCGATAAGGAAGCCTTGACTCTAACATATTGAGAATTTTTTTTTTAGTGTTTTCTTATAGGTTCTATGTATCTTGATTGGAGAAATTGACTAATCAAAAGGACAATTGATGGAGAATAAATATTTCTTACCTCGGATTCTCACACCCTTCAACTATGTTGATTGGAGAGAAGACATGCAAGTCTCCTTGCACAGGATGGGCCTGCATAGGGTTCCAATGGAGTGAGAGACTGAACCTCATCATCCTGCTGAGAAGAACAAGTTCTTGAATTGACTGGATGAAACCTTCAGCTTCCTTTGTGCTCAGATCTCAAGATATCTCCTCTTTCATCTTGAAGGATTAAAGACTTCCGGGAAAGCTTGGGAGAAGCTCAAACTCTTGTTTGGAAATAAATATGAACTTCTGGGACACATTATAGAGAGAAAGATAATATCATTGCATTCCAGTAGTTTCGAGACCATACAACAATTTTTTACCAAATTCAGGTCTCTTACACTCCACTGTAAGCAGTGTGGAATAGAGAGAAAGGATGAGCAACTTGTCCTCTTTGTACTCAACAAAGTTAGTTCTGACTATTATGTATTTGTATCTACCTTCCATTTTGGAAGGGCTTACATTCTCAATTGGAATATTCCTACACTTGATGGCTTTGTTGAGTCCTTAATACATGAGCAAAAAAAATTGGTCTAGATTGGAGTCCTCCAAAATTCCTGTAATGTCCCCAAAAATTGAAAATAAAAAGAAAAATTATTAGGCTAATAAAAGATACCTATGCTGGACATTATTAGAACTTGTGTGGAATGTGGTGTACTTTGTTTACTATAATGTAAAGTCGTAATTTATTCTTACGTTCTACCTTCGTATTTCTTTATGCGATTATTAATGTATTTCTTATGTTGTCATGATGTTGATTACTATATGGATCTATGGTTACACATTGATGTGTAGTTTATATGTTTGACTATGTACCTCATTGATTATAACATTTGATTACTATCGTATACACAATGTTGACTTAACTTTGTTATTGGAAAAATGAGTGGAGTGGCGGGACTAGCTTTCCTTGTAACCACCTGAGATGTACTATTTTCTACTTCTCTCAACAGGCTTACTTAGATATTACGAAATAATGCATTTCTTTCACTTTAGGTGCACGTTCACTTAGCATCAGAAACTATTTATAAAAGTTGAACACGCTATGTGGTCTATTTAGTCAATAACCCCCGCTTTTACAGATCCATCCTACTGGCAATAGGCTAGTTGTTTAGACTGTATTTATACGATGCTAGATGGTTTACTAACCTATAATGCATCAGTTGTTATTATTGTGCTTACAAACTCTACTTTAGTGACTGGGTCACTACTAAACTTATTATTTATTTGACATTTATTTACGATGGTATAAAGGCTTATAACATTGCTCATGCTTTAACCTAGTCTTAGTGTATACTTTTAATATATGGTTTGTAATCGTTTGAAAAAATATTTGTATAAACCTTTGTCTAAAGTTTTCCATGGAATATTTCATATGCCATGGACTTATGGCTTAACCCTATGTAAAATCATTGCACACTTGGGGTTTATCTAGTTCACATTGACTTGAAAACAAGATTTTATATGGTTGGAAAACTATATGATTATGGGTTTTTCAATTGTTAATGGAGGCAAGGGTGATGACTTAAATGCACATGGGTAAATTGGAAACCTCTCTTAGGGATTGGCTCATTAGGTTGGTTTGGTCATTCGCAGCCTTGTTGCTTGTGCTTTGCTCCTGCCCGGTGTAATGGGGTGAGACTACGATGGCTTAACAGGTACATTGATGGTCTAGTTTAGCAGCATTATTGCACTTGTTCAAATTGTTTACAATGTGTACTCCTCATTCTGGCTTGTCTTTGCATGTGCAGGTTGCGGGGTATGAAGGGGTCAAGGTCGTGGGTTTCCCTGTGTTCAAATGCCATATTCAATATGGGTAAGCTCTGTTTGCATAGTTAAAAACTTGCCTCTCTCTTGCGTGGGGGTTGTGACCGAGTTTTGCACTCATTGGGGGTTTGAATGTTTGGTTATCAGTTGTAATGGCTTCCTCTTGGAAGAAGGTATCTCTTTGTAAAGACATTAAGCATCATCGATGCGTTAAGACTTGGGGTTTTTTATTGGGTTTCTAAAGCCTTCAGGCTAGGGATAAATGTATTTAGGGTTTTCGGTTTAAATGTTTCTCTACGTATTGCAAATCATGACTAGGTATTTCTTTGATAGGCTCTGTGCGGTGTATAAAAGTTTATATTATTGACATGGTGGCAGCACCATTACTTGCAATGGTGCAAGGTCGAGTTTAACATGATTGTGTATTTCTTCTTGGTTTTGATACTTATTATGTTTATGGATAGAAACATTAATCTCATACTGTGTTGGTTTCATGATTATTATTCTCATTAATGGATTGTGTATAATTGAAATCATTGTTTGAGTTATTTGTATCGATGAATGCATGACAACATTGTTGGATTTGGGGCCATGCCGTATATGGCATTGTCGTTTCCTCAATTAGAGCTACGATGGTGTGTTAGATAGAGATTTATTGTTTTATGTTTAAGGTATGTAATCAGAAATTAAGATCCGACTGTGGGTGTAACCCTTTGTTTGGGCAGTCGTCGCTGTTAGTAATTGTTGATAGGTTTTAATGGGTACTCTAGTTAGGTAGTAAGCCAAGGGGTCGTAGCTTTGTGAGGAGCTTACAAAGGATGTCATGGCTATTCGCATAGAGTTGACAAAGTTAAATATTTTCGTATTTTGATTTAGATATTTTGATATGTATAAGGTCGATGGCCATGGTTATAGTGTGCCAAATTTATATGGGCTTTTTGAACACTCTATAGAGAGTTTATTTATTCATTTTACAACCTTTTTATATACATACATACATACATATACATATACATATATATATGGCGTGGCATAGTGGAACGCTAAGGTGTGAGGTAGAGGAAAAAATAACGAAACTTGTAAAAGAACCAACCCTACATGAATTGATCCTTGGTCATTGATGGTTGTGAGGGTATATAATTATATAGACACAATTTGGACGAAACACCCACAAGAATTGTTCCTGCAACCTCTATGTAATTATGTTTATGTTTTAATGAATGTTGTACATTAGTATTATGGTTTGAATTATTACGTGGGGTTTTTCTTTATGGCATGTGATTCTGATAATGTAGTTTGTACATATTTAAAGGCTTGGTTTATTATGTTTATAGTTCTTTAATGCATACAATTTCGTTGATGTAGTTAATATAATAAAATGTGGTTTTATTTAATATGGGTTAATGTTTAACCTTGGTGCTTGATAAAATTATATACACAGACCCTTAGAGGTCTTCGATGGTTCTTCTTATAGAATTAATATTTTGAATTGGTGATTATTCTTAAATATAGAATCCTGAGTTTATAATATTACTTAATTAGAATATGGTTCTATTTATACTTGATATTTTATAATGATTTATTTATTAGGATATGTTTACTATACTTTAGTTAACTCTGTTTTATATTTATGTTTGTTTATAGCTAAACGTGAAATAGACTTGTGCTTCTAAACATAGCTCTATTGGAAATACAAAATATGCCAATAGAGTTCATAGGTAAATGAACCTATATGCACTTTTAGAGACATTCCTAGGGTTTATGAAAACAAAGTTTAAACTATAAAGAAATGAAAAACTATGTATTGCACAAATAAACCATAATTATTTCTTAAACAATGATTAATTTGCAGACATAGGGTTTATAAATAAAATGTAAACTCTTAATTGTTTTTATAGGAAAATAGTGGTAAACATAGGATTAAAATTTAAACATAATCACTTGCATATTCTAACCAGAAATTATACTAGATAACGAAATATAGGAAGCCAAGAACCTCATACCTGGATGGTGAGGCTATCCTAATCGCTAGAACCTACACACTCAATTACCCAGCATTAACAATTCATAGGAATATCTAACCTCTATATAGATTAATCAATCATATGGGAACTACTACATTCCACCCAACCATGACCTGGAACCATTCCTGGTTTAAATCCGGATCCGCCCGAGCTGGTTCCAACATGCAAGTACCTTCAAGCTCCTAAAGTAGGGCTTCCCTAACTGTATATCAAGTATGGATAAATTCTTCTTTTTCCTTTTATAAAACGTTTCTCCAATAAATCTCTTGAGAATAATCATGAAAAATAGTGACTCCCAAAAAGATGGAAGAGATCCCCAAGCTTCTCTTTGGCTTGGTACTTTATAGACATACTTTCTAGTTGAAGGAGCAGTTAAATCAAGAATCATTTGATTTCTTGATTTAACCCTTTTTATTTAATGTAGGTACTTTTAATATCTAAACTTAGGAACTTATAACTAGTTCCTAATTGGACTTTTGTAGGTATTATACTATTTAATTTTCTTTTAGTAATAATAATAATAGATGAATATTTTCCTTCTTTCTTACATTATTAATATTATTACTATGTTTACTTTTTATACATAGCATATATAATAATATATAATAATATATTATCTGTTAACATTTGTCTTTGGGTATCATATATTATGATCCCTAAACTTTGACACTTTCTTCATTAAGGTCATCGGGTAGGTAGTTAGGTCTACTAGGCTAAGCAACTCTAAAAATCCATTAGAGGAATTTTGAGCTCTAAAATGGGACTCCTAAAGAAAATAATAAAATACTAGTTAAAATAATAAAATAATATCTATTAATTTTGGAGGAAAAAAGAAAAAAACTACTTTTTGTGTTCGTATTTTTGACATAGCTCCGTGTGTTTTTACTCAAATATTGATCGAGAGAGCTCATTGGATGTGGAATTTGATTTTACATCCAACAATTACCCACGCTGCATACTTTTGATGGACCCTGCTACCCCCAAAACAAGAAATACTTGAAAAAATGTGATGATGATGTCATCATCGCATTTTTTTAGGTATTTCTTGTTTTGGGGGTAGCAGGATTCATCAAAAGTATGCAGTGTGGCTACAAATTGGATACAAAATCAAATTCCACATCCAAAAATCTCTCTCGATCAAAATTTGAGTAAAAACACGGAGATATGTCGAAAATACGAACAAAAAAGTAGCTTTTTTATGACAAATATGTTAATTCAACCAGTATGGTTGACTCATGTTATTGGAATTCTATTGGTTCTTGAATTCCAACTCAAAATAACTTATTGTTGGTGTGTTTTCTTATAAGTCCCATTTTAGACCCCAAATGTCCTCTATTGCTTGCATGTTGGATTCCCTCGTATAACATGGTAGTTCTTCAGTGCTTGATGAGATACATAAATTCGAGATTTCATTTAATCACTTATAAATAAGTAAGATGAGATCAATGTTTTACTTGAGTCATTTTCACTCGAAATCATTGATTCTTTTCAGTAACTCCTAGCGCCTATCCAGATCCCATAGTCAACGCTAAAAACAGGGAGTTACAAACTTAGTGCAATTCCAGAGCTCCTTGCTCAACACTAATGCTAAGATGTACTTGTAGGATACACCTAGGGATACAATGGATAACGATCCAATGTTCTATACATTATTCTCAACATCAACATGGAATTCTCCAGGTCTCATGCCCAACACTTCCAATTTATCTTTCTATGTGTTCCACAACTTCAAGCTCAACATAAATGTCTCAAAAATCATGTGCTCTAGAGCTTCTTGCTCAATAGAAAACATCAATTTACCCATGTGCTCGATATTTCCTCCCTCAACACAAAAAATTTCATAAACCATGTGCTTTAGGGTCCATGCCCAATACAACCAAACAAATATATATCATATCCAGTTGGATTACGCCCAATATATCAAACAGATCATCATGTTCATATGCAGTGGGGTCTTTGACCCATCATATCAAAATACAACATCAAGGACATCATAATCAATGCACGTCATGCCCATAAGTGTTAGGTCCAAAATTCAGGATATTACATTCCTCCCCACTTAGAAAAACACTATCCATGGTGTTCTAGGGAGTCAGAATGAAATCATGAAATAAGGTAGGGTAAGCATTTTTCATGGTGGCTTCATTCTCCCAAGTAGCCTCATCGGCTTTGAAGTGCTTCCATTGCACTTTCAACTGGACTATGGTGCACTTTCTGAGCTGAACCTCTCACTTGTCCAATATATTAAGAGGTTCGAGGGAAAAATCTCCTTCATGTTCCACCTATAATAAGGACCAATCAATCACATGTTTAGTATCATAAACATATTTTTTTAATACTGATGCATGGAAAACATTATGGACTCTTACGTGAGAGGATAACACTAGCTCATATGCCACTGGCCCTCTCTTTCCTAGTATTTCAAAGGGTCCAAAAAACTTAAGTGGTAACTTAACACACCTTCCTAAGGTCAACGAGATCTATTTTTCTTTAACTTCCAATTAGACACAGTCGCCTATTTGATAATATTTATATTTTCTTTTCTAATCTACATAGATTTTCTAGCAGTATTGTGCTTCTTTAAGGTTCACTTGGACCTTGGTAACCAAATTTTCCAAGTCCTTTAATAAGTCAGGCCCTAACATGAGTCGATCCACCAAGCTATCCTAAGTAACCAGTGTTCTACACTTCCTTCCATAGAGTACCTCAAACAGACTCATCTTCGTGGAAGTCTAGTAACCGTTGTTATATGCAAACTCTACAATATGTAGGTAATATTCCCAATTGGTGGGGTTGTTCATGACATACATCCTAAGCATGTCCTCAACAATTTGGTTTACCCTTTTTATATTCCAGTCTTTTTGGGGGTGATAAGGAGTACTAAAGTTCAACTACGTCTCTAATCTGGAAAGTAAAGATCTCCAAAAGTTTCTTGTAAACTTAGTATCTCGATATGAGATGATTTCCTTGGGTATCTCGTGCAATCTAAATATCTCCTACAAGAATATATCCACAATCTGTACTTCCTTGTAGGTTGAATTCACTGGAATGGTGTGCTAATTTTGACAATTTTTCAACTACTATAAAAGTAGAATCATTTTGTTTCTTACTCTTAGCTAGACCGGTGATAAAATCCATACTAATGACCTCCCAATTCCATTCTATAATGGTTAATGGCTGCAGTAATCCTGAAGGATGTTGATGCTCAGCTTTGACTAGATGAGATTCCTGACATTTCGCGATAAACAATGCAATGTTGACCTTTAACTTAGGCTAGAAAGAGTGCCTCTTAATGGCAGATATCATCTTTTGATATCATGGATGTCCCGAGTAGGGTGTCTGATGAAATTTCATGAGGATGTTGGACCGAATGTCCCCTCCTTATGGAATGTAAAATCTCCCCTTGGACCATAGTATTCATGTGTCATCTACCTTGTACTCTTTTTTTATTGAAACAACCTATCCTCTTAGACTTTCTTGAGGATTTCTACATAAAATGGGTCAAATATGTTGGTCCTTCTAATCCTCTCATGTACATCTAAATAGGTTTGAATTAAAGTCACCTCATATATCATATGAGTTCGTAAATTCAAAGCATCAACAATCTTGTTCTCTTTTCCCTTGATATGGTTTAGTTTGAAATGGTATTCACTTAGGAAAGCCAACCATCTGGATTTCCTTACATTCAAATATGTCGATTCAAATAAATACTTCACAGTCATATTGTTTGTCTTAAGAAGGAATTTATTTCCCATGAGGTAGTGCCTCCACATCTTGAGCCGTGAATGATGGCTGATAACTCAATATTGTGTGTGGGGTAATTCTTCTCATGTTCTTTAAACTTTTGTGATTCATAACAGATCGCATAATTTTTTTTCAAGAGAACTCCTCCGAGTCCTTCCTTGCTTGCATCTGTGCAAACAATGAAATCCCCATTGAGATCTATAATTCATAGTATCGGTGCAGTTGTCAAAAGCTACTTAATCTTTTGAAAACTTTCCTCTCACTTGTTTTTCCATAAGAACTTATTTTCCATCTTTTGCAAAGCGTTCATGGGTAAAGCTATTCTCGAGAAGTTCTCAATTAACTTCTGATAATATCGGGATAACCCTAAAAAGGACCTAATGTCAATGGCATTAGTAGGGGTAGGCCATTATTCTATGCCTCTAATATTTTATGAGTCCACATCTATCTCTTTCTTGGAGATGGTGTGACCCAAGTACTGTATCTGTGGTTTGTAAAAATCACAAGCACTAAACTTGGTATAGAGATGGTGTTCTTGTAACACTCATAGCACTATGCAAACGTGTTCCTAGTTCTCCTCTTTACTCTTACAGTAAAGTAGGATGTCTTCTATAATTACCAAAACAAATGTATACATATATTTACTAATATGCTATTCATCATACACAGAAAGTTCGTGGGTCCATTGGTCAACCCGAACGTCATTACTGCAAAGTCGTAGTGACCCTACCTTGTATGAAAGGAAATTTTGTGCATATCCTCATTATGAATCCATAGCTAATGGTACCTGGATCGCAAGTCGATATTTGAGAATATATTGGGTCCTCCTACTTGATCAAAGAATTCATCGATCCTTGGAGTGGGCATCAATTCTTGGTAGTCATTTTATTAAGCTGATGGTAATTGATGTACATCTACATCATACCATCCTTCTTTTTCAAAATAAGTATTGGTTCTCCCCAAGGGGAGGGACTTGGTCGGATATATAATTTGTCTATCAATTTCTACAACTTCAGTTTGAGTTCCACCAACTCTGGTGCACTCATGCGGTAAGGGGCTTTTGAAGTTGAAACTGATCCTGCTATAAGTTCTATGGAAATACGTCCTTGAATTATAAAAGAACTAGGAATTCATCTATTTGTTGTTCTCTCCCAGCCTATATGTCTCAGATATTTACTGCAAACAACTTGCAGCCTTTCCTAATGTACTTCTTTGCTTGTAAGGAAGATATCTTCCATACATAAACATTCTTTGGTATTCCTTGAATCTTCACTTGATCCCCTTTGCTATTTGTACATAATATTGACTTGTGTAATAAATCGAGCATGACATGGTGTTGTTCCAATGGGTCCATGTCGATAATTACATCATATGATCCTAAAGGTAGGATTTTCAGGTTTACTTTTGTAGGAAAACCATTCAATATTACATCACAATCTTTAACTATTTATGAAACCTTCTATTTCATACGTGTGGCTAATTTTACCACCCAAGGTTTATCATGTTTTAATTTTCCCATTTTACATACATCAACAATTTCAGGCAATACATAGCTCCAACAAGCACCGAATTCAATCAATATTGAAATAGGGGTGTTCATGATCTTACCTTCTATCTCCACCAGGGTAGCCTGATGGTCTTCCTCTCAGCCATCCAAGGCTGCATAAATTCGTGGTGTTCCCACTATGTCCTCTACCATTGGCTCTTCTTGTAAGTTATGCAATACCCCATTGGTCTTGTTCTTAAAATCCCAGGCATTATGAGCCCCGCTGCATTTCCAACATTTGATTTGTAGCAGGGTTGCATTGGTTCCCCCATTCGTTGTTGCCTTCATAGCATTTGGATCTGGTACATATTGCTTTGTACCTATTTTGTTGAAGTTATTTCTTGCTGGAAAACTGTTGTTCTGTTTTCTTTGCGGTGGTGGGTTAAAACTCGGTTTGTGGTTGTCAGAGAAGTTCTTAGACCTATTTCTATTTCTGTTGAGTTTCTCTTGCCTCAGCTTCCCATGCTCATACCAAAGACTAGCTTTGTGCAATGTGGTGTCCAAGGTTTTAGGCATGTCAAACTCAATCCTTTCCTGAAAGTTAGGACAAAGAAATCTTAAAAACTAATGTATTTTTACCTTCTCATCCTTGATGTATGGCACATAATGTAACATATCTAGAAATCTGTTAATAAAAGCATCCATAGTCATGGATCCCATTCGTAACTTGTGAAACTCTTTCACTTTTCTATCAAAGAATCTTTCCGACATATATTTTTATTGAAAAATATTGTGGAAATTACTCCAACATATTTCTCTTGCCCCATATTTCTTGGTATGATTCAAGTCTCTCCACCATCTTGCTTCTTTTCCATTTAAATTATAGATGGAAAACTAAGCCATCATTTCACTAGAGTAGTTATGAACTTGGAAATATTTTCTCATACCCAACAACCATTCTTTAGCTTTCACACTTGTGTTCACCTCTCTTTCATAGGTCGGGGCTCTTATTTTTCTAAAGCCCCCCTACAAATTGTCCTCATTTCTGTGTTTCTTTCTCCATGGAGAAAGACAGTCATTAATGGAAGGACTATGATAATCTCGTTCTAAAGGTTCATGGGTATGTTCCTCTTTTCCTTCTTCTCTTGGGATGCTGGCCCATTTATGATATGGTTCCTTCTTGAACCTCTGTTGAATTAGTGGGTTTCCCCTATGGGATTCCTCCCATAATGTTTCACAGCAATTCTTCATTAATTGCTTGTTGTTCCTTTCTTTCATTCAAATTATGATGTCTGAAGCATTGCAAGTCTACTTTAAAACTTTGTATGGTTTTCATCAGATCAGAATGCAGTTCGACCACCAGTTCTGCTTCCTGGGTGGGGGTATTCAACTTCCCATGCCGATTGTTATCTTCTTTAGTGTTCATGATCTGAACTGTTCTTTTAAACCTTCCTAAAATGGAAAATTTTTAATAACAGAAAAAATTTCTATTAGTTAACCAAATTTAAAAAATACTTTATTTTCCTTGCAACGAATGTCTTGTAGACCCATTTGGTCTCTTAGTTTTGAAATTGGGGTCTAATACCACTTGTAATGTGCCCAAAAATTGAAAACAAAAAAATTATTTATTAGGCTAGTCAAATCTACCTATACTTGACATTATTGGAACTTGTGCAAAATGTGTCGTACTTTCTTTACTATACTATAAAGTCTTAAGTTGTTCTTTTGTTCTGCTTTCATATTTCTTGATGCGGTTATTAATGTATTTCTTATGTTTTCATGATGTTGATTACTATATGGATCTATGGTTACGCATTGATGTGTAGGTTAGATATTTGATTGCGTACCTCATTGATTATAACATTTGATTACTGTCGTATACATGATGCTAACTTAACTTTGTTATTGCGAAAAGGGGTGGAGTGGTAGGACTAGTTTCCCTTGTAACCACCTCAGGGGTAATTTCTTCTACTTGTCTCAACATGATTACTTAGATCTTATGAACTAATGCATTTCTTTCACTTAGTGTTGGAAAGTTGTTTATAAAAGCTAAACATGCTATGTTGTCTCTTTCGTCAATAACATCGCTTTTTACAGATCCATCCTAGTGGCGATAGACTGGTTGTTTAGAGGGTATTTATACCAGGCTAGATGGTTTACTAACCTATAATGCATGAGTTGTTATTATTGTGCTTACAGACTCTACGTTAGTGATTATGTCACTATTGAACTTATTATTTATGTGACATTTATTTACTATAGTATAAATGCTTATAACGTTGCTCATTCCTTAACCTAGTCTTAGTGTATAGTTTTAATATATCTTTTGTAAGGGTTTAAAAAGAGATTTGTATAAAACCTGGTGTAAAGTTTTAAATGTAATATTTAGTTTCCCATGGACTTATGGCTTAACCCTATGTAAAATCATTGCACAATTGGGGTTTATGCATTTCACATTGATTTGAAAACAAGGTTTTATATGGTTGGCAAACTATGTGATTATGGGTTTTGCAATCATTAATTGAGGTGAGGGCATTGAATTAAATGTGCATGGGGAAATGTGGCATCCACACTTAGGGCTTGGTTCATTGATTTGTTTTGGTCATTCGTAGCCTGGCTACTTGTGCTTTGCTCCCACGGGGTGTAATGGGGTGAGACTACGATGGCTTAACAAGTACATTAATGGTCTGGTTTAGATGCATTATTATGTTTCTTCAGATTGTTCACAATGCGTACTCCTCATGGTGGCTTGTCTTTGTGTGTTCAGGTTGCGGGGTATGAACAGGTTGCGTTCATGGGTTTCCATGTGTTTAAAATCCATAACCAATACAGGTAAGCTCTCTTTGAATAGTTAAAAAATTGCCTCTCTCTCTTGTGGGTGTTCTAACTGAGTGTTGCACTCATTGTAGGTTTGAATGTTTGGTTATGGGTTGTAATGGATGCCTCCTAAAATAATTTGTGTGTGTGTAAAGACTGTGAGGATCATCGATGCATTAAGACTTAAGGCTTTTCGTCGGCTTTCTAGAGCCTTCGGGATGGAACTAAATATATATACAGAGTTTTTGGTTTAAATGTTTCTCTATGTATTGCAAATCATGACTGGGTATTTCTTTGATAGGCTATACGCAATGTATATTAGTTTATATTATTGACATGTCGGAACCACTATTGCCTGCAATGGGGAAAGGCTGAGTTTAACACAACTGTGTAACTCTTATTGGTTTTGATAATGATTATGTATATGGATACAAACAGTAATCTCATACTGTGTTGGTTTCATGGTTGTTATTCTAATTAATGGAGTGTGTATAATCGAAATCATTGTTTGAGTTATTTGTATGGATAAATGTGTGACAACGTTGTTGTCTTTGGTGACATGTAGTATATGGCATTGGCATTCCTGCCGTTAGAGCTACGATAGTGTATTAAATATAGATTTATTGTTTTTTGTTTAAGCTGTGTAATTAGAAATTAAGAGCCGACTGTGGGTGTACCCTATGTTTGGGAAGTCGTCGCTGTTTGTAACTGTTGATAGGTTTTAATGGGTACTATGTTTGGGTTGTAAGCCAAAGGGTCGTAGCTTTGGAAGGACCCTTCCAAACGATGTCGTGGCTATTCGCATAGCGTTGACAGATCTAAAGCTTTTGGTATTTTGATTTAAATTTTTGGATATGTATAAATCCGATGGCCATGGTTATAGTATGTAAATTTATATGGGTCTTTCGACCAGTATGTAGAGGCTTAATTTTTTATTTTACAGCCTATATATATGCATATATGTGTGTGTGTGTGTGTGTGTGTGTGTGTATACATATGTATATATATATATATATGTACATATACATATATATGTATATAAACATATATTGGAATGCTACAGCGCATTAGAAGAAATTTTAACTCAAAATGGGCCTCCTAGGGAAAATTAGTAAAATAATTGTTAAAATAATAATATAATATTTATTAATTTTGGAGAAAGAAAAGAAAAAACTACCTTTTTTTGTATTTTCGACATATCTCTCTGGGTTTTTACTCAAATTTTGATTGGGAGTGCTCATTGGATGCGGACTTGAATTTCGCATCCAGAAAGTACCCAGTCGACATACTTTTGACGGGCCCCGCCAACCCAAAAACAAGAAATACCTAAAAAAACATGATGATGTCATCATCACATTTTTTCAGGTATTTCTTGTTTTTCGGGTAGAGGGTCCCATCAAAAGTATGTCGAGTGGGTACCTGTTGGATGCAAATTTTAATTCCAAATCCAATGAGCTCTCCTGATCGAAATTTGAGTAAAAATACAGGGATATATGTTGAAAATATGAACAAAAATATAGTTTTTTTTTATGATACCTATCCCCAAATTTATATTAAATTTTTTTTAAGAGGTGCTCCATTTTTTAATTTTAAAGCACTTTGATTGGATAATATATGATGACATGGAATTTTTATTATTTTTTGAAAATCCCATTTTAAATTAAAATTTCCTCTAATGTGACGTAGATGACTAAATAACGAAACTTGTAAAAGAACAGACCCTACATGAATTGATCCTGGATCGTTGATGGTTGTGAGGATATATAATTATATGGATACGATTTGGGTGAAATTCCCACAAGAATTGATCCTGCGACCTCTCTGTAATTACGTTTATGTTTTAACGAATGTTGTACATTAGTATTACGATTTGATTTATTACATGGGGTTTTTCTTTATGGCATGCAGTTCTTATCATGTATTTTGTACATATTTAAAGGTTTGGTTTATTGTTTATAGTTCTTTAATGCATATGATTTCATAGATTAGTTAATATAATAAAATGTGGTTTGATTTAATCTGGATTAATGTTTATCCTTGGTGCTTGGTAAAATTATATACACACACCGTGAGGGGTCTTCGAAGGTTCTTCTTCTAGCTTTAATATTTTGAATTGGTAATCTTAAATATATAATATTGAGTTTATAATATTGCTTAATTAGAACATGGTTATGTTTATACTTGATATTATATAATTATTTATTTATTAGGATATGTTTACTATACTTTAGTTAACTGTGCTTTATATTTATTTTTGTTTATAGCTGAACTTGAAACAGACTCTTACTTCTACACATAGCTCTGTTGGAATTATGAAATATGCGAGTAGAGTTCATAGGTAAATAAAACTATAGTAAGTGTTAGAGACATTCCTAGGGTTTAGGAAAACAAATTTTAAGTAATAAAGAAATGCAGAACTATGTATGGAAGAAATAAACCATAATTATTTCTTAAATGGTAATTAATTTCCATACATAGGGTTTATAAATAAACTATAAACCCTTAAATATTTTGACAGGAAAACAATGGTAAACATGGGGTTAGAATCTAAACATAATCACCTACACATTCTAACTAAAAATTATACTAGATAATGAAATATAGGAAGCCAAGAACCTCATACATTGATGGTGAAGCTATCCCAATGGCTGAAACCTGCACACTCAATTACCCAGTATTATCAATTCATAGGAAGATCTAACCTCTGTATAGATGACCGAATCACTTCAAAACTACCACGTTCAACCTAACCATGACATGGAACCATTCCTGGTTTAAACCTGGATCCTCCCAAGCTGGTTCCAACATGCAAGTAGCTTAGAGCTTATAAGGTAGGGCTTCCCTAACTCTATATTAGGTCTAGATCAGTTCTTCCTTTTTCTTTTAGGAAAATGTTATGCAAGAATTATCTTGATAATAATCAAGCAAAATAATGACTCCCAAAAAGATGGAAGAGATCCCCAAGCCTCTCTTTGTCTTGGAACTTTATAGGCAGACTTTTCAGTCAAAGGGGCAATTAAATCAAGAATCATTTGATTTCTTGATTTAACCCTTTTCATTTAATTTAGGTACTTTTAATATTTTAACTTAGGAACTTTTAACTGGTTCCTAATTGGACTTTTGTAGGTATTGCACTATTTAATTTTCTTTTAGTCATAATAATAATAAATGAATCTTTTCCCTCTTTCTTACATTATTAATAATATTACTATGTTTACATTTGATACATTGCATGTACAAAAATATATAATAATATACTATCTGTTAACATTTGTCTTTGGGTATCATATATTATGGTCCCTAAACTTATGATACTTTCTTCATTAAGGTCATCAGGTAGGTGGTTAGGTCTAATAGGATAGGAAGCTCTAAACCTCCTTGCATGTTGGATTCCCTCGTATAACATGGTAGTTCTTCAATACTTGATGAGATACAAAAATTCAAGATTTCATTTAATCACTTATAAATTCCCTCCTATAACATGGTAGTTCTTCAGTACTTGATGAGATACAGAAATTCAAGATTTCATTTGATCACTTATAAATAAGTATGATGATATCAATGGACAAATTAAATGGCTGGGCAATTACTACAACCAAATCAAAATGACATTAATTCAGCCCAACATTTTGGCATCGTTGCCGGGGAAGCACGATGGATTGAAGTTTAGTTTGATTTTTATGCAAGTGTACACTAGTGTGTGAATTTCAATTTTTGCAATGAGTGTTTCAATTATGNTTTTTTTTTTTTTTTTTTTTTTTTTTTTTTTTTTTTTTTTTCAGCAAGAGTGTTTTTTTTTTATATTTTAATATTTGGGTGCTATAAAAATTTCTTTTTCAAAATTATTTAACAATGTGTTTAATCTTGGAACAGCTCACTTAGATCCTTGCGAAAGGAGGGATCTCATCTTCTCTTGAAAAGGAGATTGTGACAGCAGCCAAGAGCTTAATTACTCCTCTAGAAATACATGAAGAATCAACATATGAAGAGTCATACACATCTGATGACGAACAATCATGCGAACAGGAGATCGAGAAGGACCACGAGGAGTTGCAACATGATCTGACGAGTGAAAACTATGCCTATGAAATCCCTATCGAATGATGGTTTCAAGCGAGTATGAGGTTAGAAAAAATTAGTTTTTCTTTTTATTTAGTTTGATCATAGCCACAACAATTAAATTCATCATCTTTGTATATTGCCATTGTTCATTCATGGGATTGAAAGATACTATATTCCTATTATTCTTGCTTGTATGGCTACACTAGATATTTGATTACACGTAATGGTTTTCTAATTCCCAATTAGCATAGAGTAGGTAGGATTTTATTTTCAGCCTTTGCTTTCACCTATAATAAGTATACTCTCCTTCGTGCTTCATGCGATTGTGAGGATCAGAAATAGAATGACTAAATTGATTTCAAGAAGAATTCTTATTGTTGACGGATGAAAAAAAAATTCTTCCTAATCTATTTTTCATGTGCAATTTGTTCCATTTGCTCATAATTGCTTTTTTTTATAAATTTGCAAAATAAAATTTTAAAAGTTATTTTATTTGATTTTCTGAAATTAAAAAAAAATTAATAATAACACTAAATTTGAGCCTCCATCCTTCGATTTGCAATTAAAACAGTAG
Organism: Pseudotsuga menziesii; assembly: GCA_001517045.1. NCBI lineage: Eukaryota > Viridiplantae > Streptophyta > Pinopsida > Pinales > Pinaceae > Pseudotsuga > Pseudotsuga menziesii. The sequence goes on along the minus strand of LPNX011131563.1, from coordinate 101,430 downwards.
GCGCATGGAGCTGAAATGGGAGCTGTAACAGTTGTGGTTGAAACACGCTTTTTTAGCTGAAACACATAAGCTGTAATAGTTGTAGCTGAAACACAAGAGATTAGGATGTTTTCTAAATTTTTCAGGAATGAATAATTAATTTTTTACAACATCCATAATTGATTTCATCTTTAATTTGTACTTCATTATCTCCATTTGCTAAAAGTTTTTCAATTTGCAAAAAAAAAAAACCTAGCGTGGAAATTCATTTTTTGTTGAACAATCTCAAAATTTATAATGCTGAAAATAAGTTACAACCCCTAGCTGAAGCAGTGTCATAGCTACAGGATAAAAAATGTAACTGTAAATGTTGTTGCGGCTATAACTGCTGAAACTGTTGTAATGTGAAGTGGAGGAATCTGAACTACTGCTGATAAATAATGGAAAATGTGGAAGGAAGAAAGTGGAACTGTGGTACACTCATAGATCTGAAGTCATGTTTCTGCAAATACTTATGGAGTCATGAGAAATAATGTATAGTCTTCACCCGCTACAAAACCTATTGGTACAATTCTAATCATGTGAATGTATGTGTCGAGGTCGATTATGAAGAAAAATCATTGGATTACTAGCCATTGATGAATGCAGTTAACTAATGTGAGGCAACTCACCAGTGATGTCAATTAGTGCCAAGGTACCCAAGTACAACTTGCGAAGTGCGAATAGATGTGTTGAAGTTGAGCCACTTGCAAGATCTGATGATCAAGGGACATTGATGTATTTCCATGATTGTCAACGAGAGAACTTGCAATTAAGACATGCAAGCCTCTAGGCACTCAAAATGAACTCTAGTCTATATCCCAGATATGGTGTTGAGGTCGATGGTGCAAGACCTGTTGAAAGGTGGTCCTTAAGGAATCCCACATCAGTAACCGTAAGTTGGTATAAAAAGATTGGTAGGACTAGCATTGAAAAGATCTCATAGTCAAGTAGTGGATTTGGCAAGGCTATGTAGACATGGAAAGGGAGCTAGTTTTATTTAGAAGAAAAACTATAATGGAAAAATGAACTGAAAAATATAAAGGGATGTATGCAACTCAGAAAGATAGGTATGTGGAGTCATGATAGTTAAGGAAATGAAATAGTGGACTCCAGTATGGATGAATAATGTGCCTTGAAGGAGAAATGTGCGTAAATAATCATGACAAAAGTTTATGGATGAATTCTATGTAATGACCAACGTTATGATATTGATGAGAAAACATCATGATTAACAACTCCTTCAGGCTGTCTATCCAAGCATGTTTCTCTAAAAAAATTTCTTTCTTTGAACAATCACTTTAGTAGAAAAATGCGACTGTCTCTGAAACGTGAAAAAAACTTTAGTACAAAATCCTGCATGAAAACTTATTAGTGAATATGTATTGAATATAGTTCTCCTCGCATCCCATATGAATTTTCCAGCCAATTTTATAAATTGAAAAAGTTTTAGTAAATGGAGACAAATGACTTGCACATTCAGGCATTAATTTTTTTCATTTTGTTTCAGCTTATATGTTTCAACTACAACTCTTACAAGTAATGTTTTATTTTGGAGTTACTGTTTCAACTATTTTTTAAGCAACAACTCTTACAGCCTTAACCAAAAAAATGCATCCTAGATAAGAACACCTTGACTCGCGTCTCGATTTGCGGGAATATGGAAAAGAGTTTTGAAAATACAAGACATGGATTTTGTGCGCAGCATCCTTCTTTACCTAAATCATGAGGAAATTCCCAAACAAAGCCACAATTTGCAATATATAGCTGGTTCTTTGGGAGGGTATTTTCCATATTTACTGTTGCGACCGATTCCAAGCAGCTGAAACAATAAACTCCATTGCTGTGACAATAAAGGCTGAACATAGTTTTGTGAATGTTGAACATAGTTTTGTGAAGGCTAAAAAAAGGCTAAAAGAATCCCCTAAGCATCAATTGAAAATATTATAATCGCACAAGCAATTGGACCAGTCTTAGCACCGCAAAAAGGAGGAAGGTGAGAAGCAAATCGATATGGGGCAGCCACCGGTGATTATTGTATCTTATTGTCACTGCTGTGTGTCGCAGCCTTTACTGTTGCAGCTGGTTGGGTTGTTACAACTATGATCGGGTAAATTTAATTTTGAGTGTTTTTTCGATTATTTTTATTTTATTTTTATCTTGTTGTGTTGTAAAAATTAAACAAAAACAAGAAAAATTATAAAAATAATTTCTTTTGTTTTACATTTTGCAAAATAAAACACACACACGCACAAATTTAAGAAAACAGGAACAACCAAAACAAAAATAAATTTGCAAATGGACGTTTTCATTTTTCCTGAAATTGCTTTTATGATCAACGTTGAATTTTTTTTCTTAAAGTCAATTTGACAATAATCGTAGATGAAACTAGCACCGAAAACAGGTAATTTTCTATGCAGTTGATATACTTCTTTTCGCATGATATGTTTTTTTTATGAACTTCTCACAATTTTTATGCTAGGTTGCATGAGGACATGCAACCAGATGAATTGGGGAGGGAGAATTATATTCAATACATATTCACTAATAAGTTTTAATGCAGGATTTTGTACTAAAGTTATTTTTTAGGTTTTAGAGACAGTCGCATTTTGTTGCTGAAGTGATTTTTCAAAGAAACACAAACATTTAGAGAAACATGCTTTGATAGATAGCCTGAAGGAGCTGTTATTCATGATGTTTGCTTATAAACATCATAACCTTAGTTGTTACACAAAAAACATCCATAAACTTGTGTCATGATTGTTTACCCACATTTCTCCTTCAAGGCACATTAGTCATCCATACCAGAGTCCACTATTTCATTGCTTTAACTATCATGACTCCACATACCTATCTTTCTGAGTTGCATACATCCCTTTATATTTTTCAATTCATTTTTCCATTCAAGTTTTCCTTCTCAATAAAACTAGCTCCCTTCCCATGTCTGCGTAGCCTTGCCATATCCACTGCTTGACTATGAGATCTTTTCACCGCTAGTCCTACCAATATTTTTATACCAACTTGCATTGGCTTATGTGGGATTCCTTAAGGCCCACCTTTCAACAGGTCTTTCCCCATCGACCTCACCACCTTATCTTGGATATAGACTAGATTTCATTTTGAGTTCCTAGAGGTTTGCATGTCTTAATTGCAAGTTCTCTCACTGAAAATCATGGAAATACATCAATGTCCCTTGATTGTCATATCTCGCAAGTGGCTCGACATTAGTACATCTATTTTCACTTCACAAGATGTACTTGGGTACCTTGCCACTCATTGACATCACTCGTGAGTTGCGTCACATTAGTTAACGACAACATTAAGGGCCGGTAATCCAATGATTTTTCTTCATGCTAGACCTCGACACATACATTTGCATGATTAGAACTGTACCACTAGGTTTTGTAGTGGGTGAAGACTATACATTATTTCTCATGACTCCATCAGCAGTTGAAGAAACATGACTTCAAATATATGAGTTTACCACAGTTCCACTTTCTTCTTTCCACATTTTCGATTATTTATCAGCAGTAGTTCAGACTCCTCCACTTCACATTACAGTAGTTCCAGCAGTTACATCCATAGAAGCATTTACAGTTACATTTTTTATCTTGTAGTCGTGACATATTCTCCATGATTCAGTAGCAGCAGTTCCGATTCATTCACTTCCCATGATCCAGCAATTATAGCCGCAATACGAGTGACACATTCCATAATCCAGTGGCATCAGTTGCATTCCTATTGCATCATCCATCTACTTTTTTGGTAAGTGGGGGTATGTTGTTTTCTAAACTTTAATCATTCAATTCCCTACATGCTAGAAATAAATAATTCAGAAAATTCCCTCGCCATGATCCATTTATTTCACAGCCTATGCTAGGTTGCATGAGGGCATGCAACCACATCAGTTGGGGAGGGGCAACTATATTCATCACATACTCACTACTATCATTCCATTCTTTTCACCACCATCACCCATTTTTAATCTCATTTACCATTCATGAGCATTTTTTTTTAAACAAATCCTCTATTGCACTTTGCTTCATACACATTGATATACATATTGGCATGATTCATAAAGATAAAGAAAATGATTTCTTATGCACAATGATGCTTTATATGCACATTAATAGCTTATCATTTTTAGTGAGTGTATGGTTAAATTATTATGCAGCTAGAAAATAGATGACGAAATGAATGTTGTTAACACAAGAACCAACATTCTTTACATTCATGGTTGTCACACAAGAATCAACCATAAGGAAAATGTCAGTTGTTACTCATGCATTTAACATCATGAAATGAATGTTGTTAACACAAGAACCAAGATTCTTTATATTCATGGTTGTCACACAAGAACCAACCATAAGGAAATGCGAGCTTTTACTCATGTATTTCACACCCTGAAAATATTCATTGTTAAAAATACATCATCAATCAAAGCAAAAGTTCAGATGCCAAAATTTCTTGAGAAGATCCATACACGATTGCATGAGGACATGCAGCAAGTTCAGTTGGGGAGTATGTTACGACTCGAAAATGACACTTTTTCATCCACTTTATCTTCTACCATTCCTCACATTTCATCATCCCATTAACCTTTTATCATACCATTTCCATATATATATATATATATGTGGGTTTCACCTTATTATTTCCACTTTATTCATTTTAGTATTACAAGTGAATTTATGATTAAAAATGTTAGAAATTAACATGTTTTTCACTAATATCTCAAGTATGGATGAGCTTTGTATTGTGTAGGAATATGTGAGGGATTAATTCAAAGAAAAGACTTCACATATATCTCCTCCACCATTTCAAGGAGATAGTTATGCAAAGAATATTCCAAGGAGAAGATCATGGATATTTGGTTGAGAGACATGTGGAGAATTTGTAAAAGACATGTGGAGGATTTGAAAGGATCATATCTTGTAATAATAGGAAAGTAGTTAAACGGTTGAGTGAATAGTGGATCTCTTATTATGAGATGGTTATCTTCTTCTCAAAGAAGTTCATGTATAAAAGAGAGTGCTCTCTATTCATTTGTTATCCTAGATTATCTTAGTGAATAGTAGATTGTAGAAGTTAGTCTTGACTTTGTAATATGGAGAAGGGAATTCTTAGAGTTTTTTCATAAAATCAGTTTTGATGCTTTCATGATTTGTCATTGATTCTTGTGATGTAAATTAAGATTGCTTGATTGTTAATGTGAGCTCACATGTGTTGTCTTGTTGTTCTTCATATGTTGTCTTTATTTTATGCAATTTACTTTCAATCGTGTGTTTCATCTTCCTACATTAGATTAGAAATTGTGTGTTTCACCTTAAGGGGGGTTAGATTAGCTTAATTTCACTTCAGTCCTGCATATACTTTGCATGTTCTTCGTACGCCTACAAACCTCGAATTGGCAAATTAAATGGCTGGGTAATTACTACAACAGAATTAAAACGACATTAATTCATCCCAACGAAATCTATCGGTGACAGAATCTATAAATGCCCAACATAAAGGGAGGTATAAGGAGAAGGATCCTAAATAATTTGATTTGAATCCTAAAGAGAGTCAGAAGACTTCTGAAGGATCTCCGATATCCAAGAATAAGAAAAAGTTTGAAAAGAAAAAGTGTCCTTATTGTATGAGGGTTTTTCATCTTGAAAACCAGTGCATGAAGAAGCATGTCGATCAACTATCATCTCTTCTCAAGAAGAACCATATTTCTTTTCCATGAAGAGAAAATAATTCCAATGGTAGAAAATCAAGAGATGATCATAAGAGGTGTCATGTCCTGAAAGATGGCCTCTCTTAGTCAAAAACCTACTTTATTGATTCTGGAGCATCCAACCACATGGTTTCATCCAAATATTCCTTCACCACTCTCAGTATCAGAGGAGGACCTTCTATTCATATGTGTGATGACCCCATATTCCAGTAGAAAGGAGAGGTTCCATTAAAATAAAGCATGGAGAGTTCATAAATGTTCTCTATGTTCCCAAAGTGGTATTTGCGCCTAACTCAGTAGAGATCACATAACTATCAACTGGAATACAATAATCAAAGGCATTGCAAATCATTTCTCCAAGGAATATGCTTTCTCCTATTTCATGCAATACTCAGATCTAGTACAACCACGGCTTCGATTTGAAGAAGATAAAGGTATCAAAATACCTTTACTTCCTTTTGCATATACAATTTTATTGTCTAACATTTCAGATTCAGATTCAGAAGAAGAGGAAGACGAACATGATTCAGATATTGAGATTATACCTCGAAGAGATATAGATCTTGATATAGCATCCAATTTATCTCAGTAACCTAAATGTTCTCACCAAGTCATTAAATAAAAATAACCTATGGATGGTGTTGGGAATCCAAATGATAAAAGAAAAATGAGGTCCCACTATAAGAAAGAGAATGTTGTACCTTCCCACACAAATTAGAGGAAATTTCAATTTGAAATGGGCCTTCCAAAAATAATACAAATTATATGTCATCATGTATTATCCAATCAAAATTCTTTAAAATTAAAAAAGGGAGCACCTCTTAAACAATTTTTGTTCATATTTTTGACATATCTCCCTGTGTTTTTACCCAAATTTCGATAGAGAGAGCTTGTTGGATGCATAATTAAATTCCGCATCCAATGAGTACCCACTGTACATACTTTTTATGGGCCCCACTACCACAAAAACAAGAAATACCTGAAAAAACATGATGATGATGATGTCGTCATCACATTTTTTCAGGTATTTCTTGTTCTTGGGGTAGCATGGCCTGTAAAAAAGTATGTAGAATGGGTACTCGTTGGATGTAGAACTTAATTCTGAATCCAAAGAGCTCTCTTGATCGACATTTGAGTAAAAACACATGGATATATGTCGAAAATACGAACAAAAAGTAGTTTTTTCTTTTCTTCCTCCAAAATTAATAAATATTATTTTATTATTTTAACTATTATTCTATTAATTTTCCGTAGGAGGCCCATTTTGAGTTGAAATTTTCTCTAATGAATACACTTATCTCTAAGAGGTGTTTCATGATGTTGGACCTCAAATCCTCAAACATTCAAGGAATCTTTCTATGACCCTAGATAGAAGCCAGCTATGGATGAGGAATTTGATTCGCTCCATGATAATAAAACCTAGGAACTTGTCTCCTTACATCGAAGAAGGAAAGTTGTTCAATGAAAATGAGTATACAAGACCAATATTTCCACTGATGGAACCACAACCAAGTACAATTCTTGGTTAGTGGCCAAATGATACTCATAGGTTCAAGGATTGGACTACAATGAGAAATTCTTTCCAGTAGCTAGAATGGATTACATTAGACTTGTCTTGGCAGTTAAGGCTTCCAAGAGATGGGAAGTACATTACATAGATGTGAAAAGTGCATTCCTCCATGGATATTTACTGGAAGATATTTACATTAAAGAACCTGAGGGATTTATTAATGATCCTTCCTTAGTTTGCAGACTAAATAAATCATTGTACGGACTTAAGCAAGCCCATAGGGAATGATATTCAAAAATGGATTCCTTCCTTATATCTCATAAATTTGAAAGATGCAAATCAGATTGCAATGAATACATGTAGAAGAAAGAGGGATTCTTGCTTTTGATTGTATTGTATATAGATGAATTGGTCATTACAAACAACTCTGTTGTTGGATTGAGAAGCATTGAGTCTTATCTAAACAAATCATTCACTATGATTGATCTAGGACTATTAAGATAGTTCATTTGTCTTAAAGTAAGTCAAAATAATTTAGGAATAATGATCTTATAGTATAGATACTCATTAGACATGATCAGAAGATTCCACATGAAAGACTACAGGGAAATCCTTTGTCCATTTCTCTTTGGCATTAGGATAGAGGAAGGTTTCTCGACACCTTTGGTAGATAGCACTCTCTACAGACAACTCATTAGGATCCTTTTGTATCTTAGACTATCTCCTTTACAATATTTGATTACACCATATGATACGAGTACAATACCACGTATATTACAAAGGTGGATTGAACCCACAATATACAATAATGAGTCTTCAAAATCTAGAAGCTGTGTAATTGATCATAACATAGTCTTGTGCAACTTAGGTCATAAATTTTAACCTAAGGTCTTCATCGAAATCCAAGGGAACCAATACAATATCTACCATGTGAATAGATGTGCTAAAGTCGAGCATGGAAAGGACTCAACATATTGTCTATAAATAGGTTAAACTAACAACTGAAGCAAAGGAGTTCAACCATAATGATAGCGAATCCTAAGGTACGATCGTTGAAAATCTGGGTCTTCATCTTTGGGAAGTGCTGATGAGAAACCATACTTTGATGAGGAAGGAAATAGATTCTCCAACGAATCACAAGAGTGACTAGGAACTAGATATGGAAAGGCAGACACAAGTGACACTTAGAATAATTATAGAATAAAGATAATAGTCAAATGCAGGGATAGATCCTTGAATAGTGAGCACGACATAGAAATCACCCAAGGCATATTTTAACTTTGTAGATAGGACAAGTAAACTTATCTATCATGTAGGATACATGATCATATTCCCCATGTATAAAGGACAAGTGGAGGAGTAAGAAAATTGAAGTAATAGGTGAGCTAAAAGTGTATACTGAAACATGAGTATCAGAAGGTTCAGATAGTGCTATGTTCAAGGATGACATTCTGCCACTACTTATAACCCAAAGACAGTACTTCTTCCTTAGCTTTCCTATTAAATTTTAACTAGTCCAGGAAAGTCAACCTGAGTCTCTCTTCATTTTTAAAAATCTTGAAGAGGGGAGAGAATAATGCTTGATAAACTCGCTGATTCATTTTTTTTACGATCTCAAACTAGTACATGCTCATTGTTGTTTTCATATTTTGAGAGTCTGAAAACTCCGAACAAGACTCCAGGAGGGTACTTTTTCGTCAAATTTAGTCTCCTGAGGCTGGAAAAGTATTAAGCATACCACAAAAGAAATCTCTTATCTTCTGAAGAAGTAAGAAACACCTTTTTTGTACTTATTTAGGGAGGTCCAAAAAGGATTAAATTACCACCTACCCAATGCCCCTTCAAAATAAGCTGATAGATTGAGTTTTATGAGTGTGAAGGAAAGCAAGATCACTTGGAAAGATCCATTTGGTTATGAGAAATAGGGATTACAACAGTAAACTTGATGCTTTTTTCTTTAGGGTTTAACGAGCATGACAAAGGCACAAAGTACACTCGAAATATTTTTCATGTTTAGGTCCAAAGAATGAACAAGAGAAATCTAAGCTCATACTGGGTGCTTATTTTTCATAAATTTAGTCCCTCGGATATGGAAAAGTGATAAACCTATACCTAAGAATACTCTTCTAAATTCTGTAGAAAAGAGAGTGTTGCTTTTTCATATTATTCCACATGGTCCGAAAAAGTGATAACCTACCACCAATGTGGATTCCCATTCACATAATTTTAACGTGCCTGAATGGACAATTTTACTTGGTAGTCAAGTCTATTTTTAGGAGTTAGACCTGGGCCTAAAGAAACTCCATAAGGGAGATGCGCCTTATAAAGGGGGTAGCTAGTAAAAAGGTACCAAAATGAGGCTCAATTTGGCATGAAAAAATAGTTAAGAAGGATCCCCTAAACCTATTAAAAATGTGGCATGAGTGCCAAAAGATGATAGAGTGTACTAAACTAGGGTACTCATGGAAGGAAGGGCCTATCCACAGAAGAACAATGATGTAGGCAAGGAAAAAATGGTTAAACACCATAGTCTGTGGTTAAAGAAGTGATCCTAGATTCAAGAGTAGATTAGGTATAGATGCAAAAATGCATATGGAGGACCAAAACCCTATCCTATATGAGTGGAAAACAACTTTAAACAACCTTGAACCTATTGCATTAGGAAGAAGAGAATGGTATTAGTTCAAATATAAAAGTTATTTTTTTAAACTATAGGCAAAAAACCCACAAATTGAAAATTTTCTTATATATAGTTCAAAAATAGAAATAAAACATACCATTTGAGGTTTCAACCCAATTTGGAAATATCTTACCACTAGCTTGGATTGATCATTGTGGACAAACTGTTGGACTATTTCGATATCCACAAGTTCCACGTAAACTAGCTCTCCTTTCTCTTCCATTTTAACCATTTCAATTTTCAATTTTATGCCAAAATTTGAAGTTTAATCATGTCTAAAGGTGGTCACGTAGTACATGTGGTTAGGTGACTTACATAGCTATGTACACGCATTATACACATGAAATTTTTGAAACAAACCCATGGGTCACACCCAACCTGTCTAATAGAGAGTCGTGTGTACTGTACAACACAAATAAAGTACAAAATGGCCAAAATTTAAAAAATTTTGATGGGTTCTAATATTAAATCTTGGTCAAATGGGCAGGCCCTAAACATGGTATTGGAGTGGAGGGAGAAAGAACATGATAATATGGATGGATACGCACTCCATAGTGCCCCCATTGTGCAAGTATTGCGGTAAAGTGGCATGTTGACATTCTTCTGCACTTCAACCATTCGGGCCAATTCCCCGTTGCTTGAATTTTTGATTGGCTATTGGGACCAAGGCCTTGGGGATTTTGACCTTCAAGGTGAGATCTTGGAGTTGGATTTGGAAGACATATACTTCATTATGGAGTTATCTCAATAGGGAGCACTTGTCAACCTTGATGGTACTGGAAGGGGCGGTGACCCCATGAGTTTCCAAGATTATGTGGACACCTACTATGCGTCGAGAAGTCAAAAAGTGGGATCATGCATTCCTATTGTGCATATTGCCAATTTCCCACTACAGGGGTTGGTAAGTACTATAGTGAGGGTTGTAGGATATTCATCGCTTCATCTTTCTACTCAAAACTAGATGAGGGTTGTTGTAGAGTGCTTACAGGGGACTGTGCTTGATTAGTGCTCTAGATCAATCCCGATCATGAAGAAACAACTCTCTGATTGTAAGAGAGGTTGTCACGAGAATTTCAGGTTTTCAAGTGTATTAGTGGCTATCTTTCTTGAGAGAGTTCCTGTAATCAACCCTATGGTGCCACTTCCAGCATCCTCTCCTCGTCATCCTAGAATGACTAAGTGGGGAGAGATTTTCCTTCTCCAGGGTGGTGGTGGCTTAGTTTAGAGTGTGTATGGTGATATTTTCTACTTGTGGTGGGGGCATAAATTTCCAGTAGTAGAGAAGTTTGCATATGTTGGTTTGGACTTTTGAGGTGATACTGATCTTGTCCTCTCTCAAGGAGGAGCATGGGGAGTGCTAGGTATTTTAATTTTTAAGTTTCTAAATTTTTATGAATTTTTATAATAAAGGTATATACATATGTATAAGAGTTTTTAATCAATTTCAATGTTTAAAATGCAGATGTTGGGATTGTTCGCCCTGATAGGTATCCCAAGATGTACATGTGAACAGTGGAAAGGGAATACCAAGGTTTGATGAGGGTGCTCTATCAGAAGCTTTCCATGCTTACCTGAATAGTACCAGCCATATGGGTTGAGCATATCCCTTCCATCATGCAAGAATTCATTGTAGGAGTTCCACATACGTGGATACGCCTTATGGAGAGGGTAACCAGGGTACTATTAGTCTATATAGAAGTCACAGAGGGTGTTGCAGCTAGAGAAGATGAAGATGCTGGTGATCAGGGTGACCAGGGTGGCTAGCATGACTAGGGTGGCCACAATTATATCTAGGGGCATTCTATGGATTGCGATCCAAACTGTGTATATTTTTGTATATTTATATAGTTATGACTGGATCTGAGGATCAAAACTTGACCTATCTTATGAACATATTTTTACATATATATATATATATCGACATTTTATTTATATGTGTTCAAAATGTATTTGTTATGTATTTTTATAAAATGTGTGTTAAGTTCCAACCTAATATATAGTTCACATATGCATCAGTTAATGAATTTTGATTTCATGGAATATGATTAAATGAAATATAATCAAAATTTGTTTCTAGTAATCTAACCTACAAAAATTGACATAACAAGATAGGTTTTCAGACCTGATAAGCTCGATTGAGCTGGGAAACCACCAGTTGAGAGTCAAGGCTGACTTCCAACTGAATTATTCCACATGGAAAATCATCCCATAAGAACTTAATGACAACCCTATATTCGGCCACATTTTTAGTAGCGGGACCTAAGGAAGCTCCTGTAGAGGAAACTAGATGTCCTGAGGGTGAGTAAATTACCCATGCTGCTAAATCTAAGTTGCAAGTGTGACGACTAGCGCTATCTACAAAACCTACGAGGCACTTGGAAGACATATGTAACAACCAACAAATGACATAAGAGCACAAACCAGCTAGCTATTGTACATAATGTTACATAAAATAAACATAAAAGAGAAAGTGCTAATCCTAAGAATAGTACTTCTTCAGGTAGAGCCCATTTCTAGGCTCATGAAGCTTATTCCCTTCAAAATTAGTTAATTAATATGATCCTTTCTTCAAAACTTTCAAAACGATGTAGGGTCCTAACCACGTAGACCTGAATTTCCATGTCCCCAGGGGTTCTTTGTCCTCATCCCAGAGCAAGACAAGCTCCCCTTCAGAGAAAATCCTAGGCTTGACTGATTTATCATATTGATTTTTAACCCTAATTTATGAGCCTCATTTGGTGTCAATGCATCTCTCCATCATTCATCGAGATGTTCCAGATGTAGAAAATGTTTCTCTGAACAGAGTTCAAGTAATGTTTAGTTTGAAATAATAAACTGAGTTTATTCATCATTAGGTTTACTTAATAAATCTTGTAAATCTCTGGTTTATTTTAATTTAGACCGAGGCTAGAACGTAGGTTTTAGTTTAAGTTTATCTAGAATATAGGGTTTGAATCTAGATCACAAATTCTATAATAAACTTTAGAACTAGTTAAATATAAATCTAATAGCAATTAGCCCTAGAATTCTTATCTAAAAATTTCAAAGTTAAGTTCAAATTTAACAAATCAAATATTCCTGAAACAATTTAACAAATGAAACAATCCTAAAACATATATTCCGAATGGAAAATAAACTTGCATATATTTAATCCATAGCATAATAACTATAAGTACAAGTTGTAAACATAATTAATATAACTGGTAAATACAAAAACCTCATACCTGCACTATTCATCTTGTTAATGGCTAAGAACCATACACACTTAAACACAGAATTAATAAAAAACTAGTTATTTGTTACCTTATATATGATAATCAGATAACCTTGGAGCTACCAAGTTCCTCCCAACAATGACTCAGAACAGTTCCTGGTTCTAATCTGTATCCCCCCGACTTGGCTCCAACATGTAAGTTATCAAGAAATCCTAAAGGTGAGGCTGCTCTTATTTGGAATATCAAACTCTCTATAAGAAAGGTTTCTTTTGGAAATGCTCTCCAAAACTATTTAGGAATAAAAATGAACAGATCCCCAATCCTTCTCTTTGCTTAGGTCTTGATAGAAAATATTGTAGGAAAGGACAGTTGTTTTAAACTTTAATTAGATTAAGAATCCTTTATTTTCTTGAAATTAATATTCAATTGATTTATGTGGATTTAATAGTTATTTTGTTTAGCTTAGAAACTTTTATTAGTTCCTAACTTGAACTTTAGAATGGAATATTTATTTAATCATTTTATTTAAGAATAAATACATAGACTCTTTATTTATTATTTTAGTTATATTTATTTGCATATACACACACACACACATTTATTCTTTTATTGATAATATAGATATAAACTTTGCATATTATCTTGAATATTTATTTATGCATCATATAACATAATCTCATTTATTTGATGCTTCCCTTAGCTTTCACTATTTCTTTTATCAATGCCTCAAGTAGGGTTGATCAACTAAGTTAGAAATCTCTAGATCCTCCTTGCATTTTGGATTACCTCATGTGTCATGGTAGTTCTTCTAGTTTCTATAGAGAGTTAGATTTTAAATTCATTTAGTCAACTCAAAATAAGTAAGATAAGGGTCGGTGCTATTCATAGTCATTTTCACTCAATACACTTAATTTTAGTAACTTCGAGCAATATTAAGAGTCCAATATCAATGCTAATAATTGGGAGTTACACTTAGTACAATTTTAGAGCCTATGGTTCAAAACTAATGCTACGATGTACTTGTATAATACACCTAGGGATACAATGGACAGACATCCGATCCTCCATAGATTATTCTCAACATCAATTTGGAATTCTCCATGGATTATTTCCAACAGTTCCAATATTATATACTGATGTGTTCGAGAGATTATGCTCAATAAAAATTATCATCACTCATGTGGTCTAGAGCTTATGCTCAACAAAAAATATCATGGCCCATGTGCTCTAGAGTTTACTCTCAACAAAAAATATCATCACTCATGTGCTTTAGGGATTACACCCAACAATTTATAGAACTTAGTCATGCATTCAATATTCTGCACATTTCACCACAATAATCATCTCATTATATGTATTAAAGATAATCTCATAATAATACACTCAGTACATTGTACCATGACAATAGTCCTTGTCCATCAGAGTCCATGCCCAACATTTATAATCATATACAAGATAATAAAACATATGCATTGGATTATGCCCAATATATGTAACAAATCAACATAACTCATGTGAAGTGGGGCATACACCCAATATAAAAACATAAAAATCAAAGTAACTCATAGTCAATGGGACTCATGCCCATTGTAGTTAAGTTCAAAATTGAGGATATTACATCCTTCCCCACTTAGAATAACACCGTCCCGGTGTTATAGGGACTTGAAATGAAGTCATGAAATAAGGCGGGGTAAGCCTCTCTCATGGTGGATTCATTCTCCAAATTGGTCTCATCTATCCAAAAGTACTTCTGTTGCACTTTTAGTTGAACTATGGTCCACTTCCTGAGCTATACTTCTCTTTTGTCTAGGATATGAAGGGGTTCGGGTCCAAATTCCCCTTTAGGTTCCACCTATAGCAAGGACCAATCAATAACATGTTTAGTATTATATATATATCTCTTTAATAAGGATGTGTGGAAGAAATTATGAACCATTACATGAGTAGGTAAAGCTAATTCATGCGCCACTATCAGGCTCTCTTGGCCAATATCTCAAAGGGTCTGCAAAATCTTGGTGCCATCTTTCTGCATCTTCCCAAGATTAATGAGCTTCACTTCGCTTTTACTTTCAAGTAAACATGTTTGCTAATATGGCAATCTCTATCTTTTGTTTTCTTATCTGCATAACTTTTATGGAAGTCTTGCACTTCTTTGAGGTTTTATTGTACTTTGGTGTCTAACTATTCTAGGTCCTTTAGTAAGTCTAACCCTAACATGAGCTGGTCCACGAGGCTATCCCAAGTAACGGGTCTTCTACATGTCTGGCCATAGAGTACCTCGAAGGGACTCATATTGGTGTAGGTGTGGTTAGTGTTGTTATATGAAAACTCTGCAAGGTGCAAATTATCCTCCCACTTTGTGGGGTTGTTTAAAACATACATTCTAAGCATGTCTTCCAAAATATTTTTTACCCATTCTGTCTTCGTGTCTGTTTGTAGGTGGTAGGCAGTACTAAATCTTAACTGCATCTCGAGACCAGAGAATAAATATCTCCAAAAGTTATGGGTAAACTTCGTGTCTCGACTCAAGATGATTTCCTTGGGTATCCCATGCAATCTGAATACTTATTTTAAAAATATGTTGGCAACGCAAATAGCCTTGTAGGTTGACTTAACCGAGATAACGTGTGCCACTTTAGATAATTTTTCAACCACTACAAATATGGAATCATTCTACTTCTTTCTCTTTGGTATACCCATAATAAAATCCATCTTGATAACTTCCCACTTCCATTCTGGAATGGGTAACGGTTTTAGTAATCCGAAGGATGTTGGTTTTTAGCTTTGACTAACTAACATTCTTGACATTTTACGATGAATAACCCTATTTTGGCCTTTAACTTAGGCCAAAAAAAGTGTTTCTTTACTATTTATATCATCTTTTGATATCCTGGATGCCCTGAGTAGGCCTTCTGATGGAACTCCCGTAGGATGTTGGACTTGCCAGTCCCGGGCCTTCTGGCACATACAATTTCTCTTTGGACCACATTAGTCCAGTCTCATATGTACCGTTATATGAGTTTTTTTTTAAAACAACTTGTCCTATTGAATCATTTTGAGGACTTCAACATAGAAATGGTCAAATCTACTTGGTGTTCTAATCCTATCATGCAAATATGAATCGTTTTGGCTCAAAGTTACCTCACATAATATATGAGCTCCTCAACTTAAGGCATCGATGATTGTATTATCCTTTCCATTTATGCTTTAATTTGAAGTGGTAATCGCTAAGGAAGGCCAACCATCTGGCATGCATGGCATTTAGATCTGGTTGGTTAATTAAATACTTCAAACTCATATTGTTTGTCTTCAAAAGAAAATTCTGCCCCATGAGGTAGTGCCTCCACATCTTCATGACATGGATAATGGTAGGCTATCTCAATCATTCAACATGAGGAATCCTCCAGGTCCTTCCTTGCTCGCATCTATGCAAACATCGAAATACCCATTGGGATCCATAATTCGCAGTATCGGTGCAGTAGTCAAAAATTTCTTAAGATTCTCAAAGCTTTCCTAGAAATTGGGTGTCCACAAAAAAATGTTTTCCTTCTTTTGTAAGGAGTTCATGGGATAGGAAATCCTCGAAACGTTCTCAGTGATCTTTCAATAGTAACCTACTAGTCCCAAAAGTGACCTAATGTCTATGACACAGTGTAAAATACCCACTGATTACCTGAAAGCTATAAGACAATCAAGAAGTCTGCAAAGTAAAATTTTAGTAATCTTTTCAATAATTAAAACATTTATACAGCATTATAACAGCATCATCATGTAAAAGGAAATAAGCATGCCCAACATAATAATAATACAAGAGTGAGACAACCATTTTCACGTGGTTCACCTCGTCCACGAGGCTATGTCCACCAATAATTTTCTAGTTCTTTTATTCTTATCTCAGGAAAAAATATTACAAGTGGTAGCACATCCAGTGCCATTTTTCTTACTGCAATTCTCTTCGGAGAGAGACACATTCAACAGTACAATCTGCCTCTTCATAGGGCCTTTGTAACGATCTTATATTCATCAAGGGATCCTTGTTTTTAACTACAACATTCCAGTATGGAATCCATTGTTTTCTTTGAATGTCGACCTTATACACAATCCTAAGGATTATAAATCAAGTGATTTCCTGTTCTCAACCTGCAATGGGTTCTACTCTTATTAAACAATTGGTAGTTTCATACTTTCTAAGGGGATATTTTACTCCAATATACATATTGTGTTTTACACAGAAAACATACTTATCTTTTTCAAAACATAAGATTCTAAAATATAAGCTTCTGTAATAGTCCTTTTACTAGATCTCTTCACTGTTGTAATCCATTTCGGACTGCATGGTTCAGTCTCCTTTTAGATTCGAACTTTTATTTAATGGTCTATGCCCTATTTAATTATTTTTACCAAGGCCCCTTCATGTAAACAAAATAGATATAATCAAAATTAGATTAATGTTTCTTTTCCCAATGCTCTACCTTCTACTTATCCACAAAACTAAGCAAAACCAGTTAATACTTAAATTTCCAAAACCTCTTCCATCGTTGTAAGCAAATGGACTAGGCAAGAATATTATCATTCTCCCAATGGTTCCTTCCCCTGGTGTAAACTACTGGTCTAAAGAAGGTAGATATTAGCGTTGGGTGAACTTTCAGGTCAGTTACAAGAAAAGTTGCACAGAACACTACAACCAAGGTCGACCCTATGAAGGTAAAGGCATAGCATCTGCAATCAAGGATCGGCTTCTTAAAAAAAACATAGCGATTTCTGATCCCGCCGTGGACTCGTTCTTCAACTCCGAAACAAGGAGAAGGAAACAAGGTAGAATATCTCCATAAACATGAATCGGCTCCCTCAGTGTAGAATACATAGAAATTTCCAACTAAGAAAAAGTGGTGGGGATTTTCATAATCCAAGAGGGTAGCGACTCCAGCTGGAAGAAACCTAGTTTTTCTTAACTTCAAGAGAAGATTAGCTGCGACATCTTACCTCTGGGCAGTACTTTGCAAATCTCAGCGATATTTCTACAGGAAAAAGCAGTGATTTTTTTCAGGCAAAGACACAGTGATTTTCCACAAGCAAAATCACAGTGATATTCTACAGGCAGAATCGCAGTGATTTTCTTTAGGCAAAGACGCAGTGATTTTCCACAGGCAAAATCATAGTGATATTCTACAGGCAGAATCGCAGTGATTTTCTTGAGGTAAAGACGCAGTGATTTTCTACAAGCAAAATCACAGTGATATTCTACAGGCAGAATCGCAGTGATTTTCTTCAGGCAAAGACGCAGTGATTTTCCACAGGCAAAATCACAGTGATATTCTACAGGCAGAATCGCGGTGGTTTTCTTCAGGCAAAGACGCAGTGATTTTCCATAGGCAAAATCGCAGTGATATTCTACAGGCAGAATCGCAGTGATTTTCTTCAGGAAAAGACGCAGTGATTTTCCACAGGCAAAATCACAGTGATATTCTACAGGAAGAATCGCATACTCAATCTTAGGTTAGGTAGTGGAACTATTACTTTTTCTGGATCCTAAGCAAGAGCCATACACTAACGTAGCAGGAACATGCCAAAACAACCACACAAAAAGAAGGGGAAAATCAGGGGGTCGCGCCTAGTGCTCCCATTGAGCTCAAACATTTCCAGGAGATTTCTTAAACTGATCAATACAAGCCTCCAATCTATATCCACAGAGTTATATAAATAATAAAACTTCTATCACGACATACAGCAAATTATTGCATTTCTAATGTGGGTTGAGTTACCTCTCGATAAAGAGAGCTGAAAACCCTAAGCCAAGCCATCCCTGGAATCGCTGGTGCCATTCTCCTATCATAATCCCAAAAACCCTACTTCAATACCACAGACTATCGACTCATAATTCGATGCCATTCAGTGCCTCCCCCCAAGAGATCCTAATACAAGATTAAATAGAATCAACCCAAGATTCCCCACGATGTGCATGAATTTTGAATTAAATATGGCATCCCTCATAGTCAGGAAGATTTCCCTTTAATTTTGTTGTCCATTTAAAGACCAACAATCAGTTACCATTCTTTATTTATGGTGCGCAGAGATCCCTTCAATTAAGGAATTGAATTTTCCTTCATTCTTGCTAGGCAAACTCCTCATTTTGAGGTGTAGTCATCAAATGGAGGCATGCGCCCAACCACCCCTACCTTTTTGCAGCTCTGGCTGAAGAGGTGCTAAAATATTTATTCCTTTTAATAAATGAAAAACTAAACAAAACTTCCATTTTTTTGTTTCAAGCAATTCACCCTAAATTAATAAGGGTAGCTTTGCTAATTAAAGATCTATGTCAAAAGTCTTAACCCCTCATTGAGTCTTAGGAATGAATTAATCCATTACCCAGACTTTATAATAATTAAACCTGTCCTTTTAACAAGACTTAATGTCTAAAAAGGAAATGAATTAGTCATTTAGATTCTAAGAAAAATAACCCTTGTCTTTCTTAAGGATATAGTCTATCATTCTATGATAGATTATTAATCCTTCATTTCTCTTTTCTCATGGTGGATTTTTGATTAATCATGCCCTTTTTCCAAAGGACTCTAAATCCATTTAATTAATTACTTAGTATATATATATATATATATATATATATAGGTTTTTTTTTCAATGAGTGTCTTTTAAGACTGAAAACTATCGTTACCTTCCTCATCAAGGCAGTCCAAGTATTTTAGTGTACCACTTCCTTTCCATTGAGGAATTGACCTTTTCCCCGACTTCCCTTCCTTTTAGGATGTCACCTAAGTCGTTTAAGAAAATTTGTTATATTTTCTTGTATTTACTTAGGTATGTCAAGCCTAAGTCCCTTTTTCCCTAGACTCAGATATTAATATAGATGTGAGATATGCTAGCGCCGCTATCTCTCTTATGGATTCTTTAATCATTTGCTCTTATTGCCTTTATGCTCCCTAAGTTTTTACTTATATAGGTTGCAAGCTTTGTTTCCGGAGGGGCCTTGGCCTTGAGCTCCTCACCCGGAGACAATTACAATAACACTTGAATTTAGAATTATCTAGGGTTCTCTTGAGAGGGTTGTTACACACAGGTAGGAATAGGTCAATGTTTTATAGCTTTAATATTTTTTTGGTTGGTGACTACCCCCTTCATAGAAATGATGTGTCCTACATACTATATCTATGGTTCGTAAAAATCACATTTGCTAAATTAGGGAAAATTTGTTGTTCCCATAACACTCGTAGTGCTATGCGGAGATACTCCTCATGTCTTTCATGACTCTTCAAGTAAACTAGTATGTCGTCTATAAATACCAATACAAAATTATCTAGGTATTTATTGAAGATATTGTTCATCATGCACATACAATTTGTGAGTGCATTGGTTAGCCCAAAAGGAATCAATACAAACTCATAATGGCCATATCGGGTTCGAAAGGTTGTTTTATGTATATCTTCATTGTGGATTTGTACTTGATGGTATTGAGACCACATATCGATCTTTGAAAAGATATTTTATTGTACGACTTGATCGAATAAGTAATCAATCCTAGGGAGTGGGTAATGGTTCTTGATGGCCTGATGTTCTGCTTGTCGGATATCAAGTGTTGCATAGATCCTAGGTGTTCTAGCCATGTAATCCACAATTGGTTCTTCCTATATATTTTGCAATAATCCATTAGTATTTTTTGGACAATTTATGGCATACTGGGGTCTTTGTCATTTCCAGCATCTAACTTGCAACATGGTAGCCTTGGTTCCTTCGTTTGCTACTGGTCTATTGGTATTTGGTGTAGGAACATTTTTCTTTGCACTTGTACCATTAAAGTATTTGTTAGGTGGAAAAATATTGTTCTATTTTCTATAAGGAGATGGTTTAAAACCAGGTTTTTGGTTGTCCAAGAAGGTCCTAGACCTGTCTTGAATTTTGTTTCTGTTATCATGCCTTAGCTGTCCATTGTCATAATAGAGCCTATATTTGTGTATGATAATGTCCATATTTTTTGGGCTTGTAAAACTAAATTCTCTCTCAAAAATTTGGAGGAAGACATCCCAAAAACTGTAGTATATTCACTTTTTCGTCATTTATGTAAGGCACATAATGTAACAGCTCCAAAAGTCTGTTAATAAAGGTATCCATGGTAATGGATCACGTCCTTAACTCATGAAATTATTTCACCTTCATGTAGAAGAATCTCTCAGACATGTATTTCTCCTAAAATATTCTACGAAATTACTCCATCTGATTTCTTTTACTTCATCCTCTTTTGTATGCTTTAGGTCTCTCCACCATCTGGATGCCTTTCCATTTAAATTGTAAATGGCCACCGGGGATTTCATCTCAATGGATTAGTTGTGTAATCGAAAGTATTTTCTCATACCTAGAGGCCATTCTTCATCCTTTTCCCCAATATTCATCTCTCCTTCATAGGTGGGGGATTTATCTTTCAGAATTATCCGTAGAGGTTGTCGTCATTTTCCTTCCTCTTTCTGCATGGAGAGAGGGAACCTTCACTAGATGAACTGTGCTATTCTTTATCTGGATGATCAGGTGTGTGTTCTTTTCTTCCCTCTTCCTTTGGACTGCTAGTCCTTCTTTTATGATGATACTCTTCCTTAGATTTATTAGCTGAATGCGTAATTTTTCCATGAGTTTTTACTCCTGTCATATTCTAGAGTAAAGCTTCATTGATTTGTTTCTGTTCTTTTCTCTCACTCATGTTATCATCTTTGAATCTTTGTAAGTATGCTTATATACTCTATATGGTTATCATTATATCAGAATTTAATTCCACTGCCAGTTCTTCTTCCAGCGTTGAGGAATTCAAATTTGCTTTCGAGTTGTTGTCCTCTTTTGTATTCATGATATGACATGTTCTTTAATCCTGCAATTAAAACATTTAGTAACAAGTAATTTTCTGTCAGTTAACAAAATAATGGTTTTGAAATGTTTATTTCTACAACAATTGTTCAGTAGTTCCCATCAGGTCTCTTAGTGTTTGAATTTTGGATCTGATACCAGTTGTAATGTCCCTAAAATACATAAATAAATAAACATTTCATAGGCTAATAATATTTTTAAGATATTAAGAGCATCCTCTTTTTACTATGGAATAAAACCTTGGATAAATAACTTAGCCCAAGTTCTGTTGTTTTTTCCCTCGTGTATTTTTTGTATGATGACGATGTTTACATGTCATAATTCTATTTTTCGATGATCTTGTAGTTTATGTAAATGTTTATCTGGTTTATTGATGATGCTCATCTTATATTGTTTGCTTTCATGTTACGTTATGTGATTATTATTTTCTTACGACAAAGAGGATGACTTAGCTCTATATGTAAAGGGGAGGATTGGCGGGATTTATCCCTATCAACTCACTGGAGAAGGTAAGGGGTCTTATGTTATTGGATTACTTAGTTCATTTTGAACTAATGCATGTGTACATGTCCTACTATAGGTGACTTTGCCTATATACCTAATCTCATGAATGTGATGAAAAGAATCCTAGCATCTACAACTAACTAAACGTAAACGCTAAAGGTATGGTCAAAGAAATAGTAAACCTACATTCACAACCTTGAACTTAGCACTATAAAAAGGAAAGGGTTTAAGCCTAAAATTAATATGTATGTTTTTACCCTATGATATTTAGGGTTTATGTTTTAATGCTCATTGAAATCCTTTAAACAATATAATGTTGAGGGTTTATACTATAGCATACATATGGAAATTGAAACTATGGAATGGTTAAATATTTTGATGGCAAGAAGTTTGATGTCAAACTATATGGAAGTGGGTTTTGTGTTGAGAAATGGTGGAGGCTAGGCTGGTGCATTCAATGAACTACGTGAAGGACATTCCCAAGCCTTAAGCCTTGCATTAGAGTTTTTGGACTATCATTTGTTTCTTGCTTGGTTGATGTTGAGGGAGGTTCATGATCCAGGGTTTGGAGTTGTGCATAACTTGGTTGGGCTTACATTTGTGGTTACAAATTTTTTTACAGTTATTCCAATGCTCCTTTATGGTTTAACTCCTTCAAATTCATTTCGTTTTACACTTTTACTGCATGCTTCTCATTGCTTACTTAGTTTCGTTGGTTGCAGCTTTGGGGGAAACATGAGTACTCCTCTTGAAGGAAGGAGACTTGGTTGACTGTGCAAACATCCTGGTAATCCCACATAGAGAAGGGGGCGTTTACCCAATGTTTAGTCAATATCACTCTTTACATGGTTTCTATAATGCGAACTGTATTCAGCAACCCTATTTGGTTTTGGCCTGGGTTTTGGGGGAAAATATGATTGTAACGTTTTGGGTTTTAATATCCTGTAAGTTTGGGTTTGGGATTCCCTACCCATTTTGGGTGTTAGGTTTCCTAGATGCAAATGTGTAAACTTGGATGGTTCTACAATGTATAATTGTGATGGTAATTTTGGTTAAAAATGATTCGGCTCTATGTTTTGGTGTATGCTACAAGCTCTATGATATTTTTTGTTTACTACTAGCTCTATGATTATTGTTTGGATGCGTTTATAAATTCTATCAGTGCCATTGCAAAGCAATGGAACTCTGATGCCATTTATTTTGCTATTATTATTGACTATTGAATATCATGGGTGTTTAACCCTTGATATGCCATAGTTTGAATGATTCGTCCTGTATAATGGGGATGCTCTATCAATTGTTTGATTTGGTTCTAATGTAGATAAATTACCTTTGTGTAAAATATGCTAAATGAAGAGTTCTTAATTCATATGGGATGTGGTTTTTTGTGGGCGGTTGTAATGGCTTAGTCCCAACCTTCCCCATAAAACGCAGCCCGTGTTTACATTTTAGTTCTTTAATTGTACAGGATTATGGTATTTTGTTTCACGGATTTAATACTTGGTTGTTTGGCTATAAGTTTTTTTATTTGTTTAAAATGTTTATCACTCCCTAACTCGGCTCTACGCGATGCAATCCTGGATTGATTTTTTGGTTGGGGTTTAATTTTTTTATTAAGTTTGTTGATAATGATTCGCACTGTTTATAACCATTATTTGTATTTAGTATAGAAAGGACGGAACTCATGTGGCTCAACCTTAGGTCGTGATGGTTATCTCACTCTCATTATTTGTTTATATTTTGGTTAGTGATATGTATAATATTTTGTTAGATGATATATGGTGTTTACGTGGTTTATTTATTTAATAATTTGTTTAATGGTTTTCACACGCGGACTTCACTTAGTGAACCTCTCACATAGCACGTGCGATCATGGGATATTAAATAATACCCTTAATTTCGAGGGATATTGACCCAAAATATTTTTTTGAAACCCCCTCCCAATACTTAAAACCTCCTACCCACCCCTTTTTGTACCTCAATCCTTATAAACCACCCTACCCACCCCCACGTTAAACCCCTCATCCCACCAATACCTGTAATATATTGGTTCGATTATTTATAATTTTAAAACCCACAATATGATCTAATATGATAGGATATTGGCCAACAAGTGAAGCCCCCATGGGTTTTCAGCTGGAGCGTATGAGTTTTGATTTGGTTTAATCTTGGCATTCTATCATCATTTTATAGATCTGTTTTCATTATAATGAAGTTCTTTGTTTGTTAATTTACTTGTTTATTGGTTTTATGTAAATATAATATATGGAAACTATGTTTGTGTTTGCTGGAAAATGTAATATCCTAGCATTGCATTTAGATTATGCTTTTGAGTTTGTGTTTAAGAGATTCGATCCCTAGTTTAAATGTTTAAGAATATGTATTTAATTTGTTTATTTAAAATTTGTTTTAATATATGAAGAATGTTAAGTAATGTTTAGTTTCAAAGAATAAACTAAGTTTATTCGTCATTAGGTTTACTTATTAAATTTTGTAAATATCTGGTTTATTTTAATTTAGACCTAGATCATAACGTAGGTTTTAGTTTAAGTTTATCTAGGAGCTAGGTTTTGAATCTAGATTACAAATTCTAACATAAACTTCAGAACTAGTTAAATAGAAATCTAATAGTTGTTAACCCTATAATTCTATTCTCATAATTTAAAAGCTAAGTTTTAATTTAACAAATGAAACAATCCTGAAACATATATTCGAACTAGAAAAAAAAACATGCAGATCTTTAATCAAGAGCATAATAACTATAAGTACAACCTATAAATGTAATTAATATAACTAGTAAATGTAAAAACCTAGTACGTGCACTATTCAACTTCTTAATGAGTAAGAACCCTGCAGACATAAACACACAGAATTAATAAAAACCTAGTTATTTCTCACCTTAGATATCATAATCAGATAACCTTGGAACTACCAGGTTCCTCCCAACCATGACCCAGAACCATTCCTAGTTCTAAACCGGATTCCCCTGAGTTGGCTCTAACATGCAAGTGATCTAGAACTCCTAAGTGTGAGGTTTCTCTTATTTGGAATATTAGACTCTATATAAGAATGCTTTCTTTTGGAAATTTTCTCCAAAACTATTTAGGAATAAAAATGAATAGATCCCTAATCATTCTCTTGGATTGGGTCTTTATAGAAAATCTTTTAGGAAAGGGTAGTTGTTTTAAACTTCAGTTAGATGGAGAATCCATTATTTTCTTGAAAATAATCTTTAATTTATTTATGTGGATTTAATAATTATTTTGTTTAGCTTAGGAACTTTTTACTAGTTCGTAATTTGAACTTTAGAATGAAATATTTATTTAATTATTTTCTAGTTAATAATACATAAATAGACTCTTTATTTATTATTTTCGTTATATTTATTTCTCTCTCTCTCTCTCTCTCTCTCTCTCTCTCTCTGTGTGTGTGTATATATATATATATATATATACAGAGAGAGAGAGAGAGAGAGAGAGAGATTCTTTTATTCATAATATATGTAAACTTTACATATTATATTTAATATTTATTTATGCATCATATAACATAATCTCATTTATTTGATGCTTCCCTTAGCTTTCATTGTTTCTTTTATCAAGGCCTGAGGTAGGGTTTGTCAACTAAGTTAGGCAGCTCTAGATCCTCCTTGCATGTTAGATTACCTCATGTATTGTGGTAGTTCTTTGAGTTCCTAATGAGAAGTAGATTAAAAATTTTATTTAACCACTCAAAATAAGTAAGATAAGGCTCGGTGCTATTCACATTCGTTCTCACTCAACACACTTAATTTCAGTAACTCCTAGCGTTATTCAAGCCCGAGGTTGACGCTAATAATTGGGAGCTACACAATGCAATTCTTGAGCCTCTTTCTCAAGAGTAAAGCTAGGATTTACTTGTATAATACACCTAGGGATACGATGGCCAAAGATCCGATGCTCTATATATTATGCTCCACATCAATTTGGAATGCTCCACGACTTATGCCCAACACTTTCAAACTTATATA
This sequence comes from Pseudotsuga menziesii, assembly GCA_001517045.1. Lineage (NCBI taxonomy): Eukaryota > Viridiplantae > Streptophyta > Pinopsida > Pinales > Pinaceae > Pseudotsuga > Pseudotsuga menziesii. The sequence continues at coordinate 74,910 of LPNX011131563.1, read as the reverse complement.
ATCACGTGTTCCAGAGCTTATGGTCAACACAAATTCTCATAACTCATCTGCTCCAAATATTATGCTCAACACAAAATCTCATAACCCATGTGCTACAGAGCTTACACTCAACATAAAATCCCATCACTCATGTGTTTCGGGGCTTATACCCAGCACATTATTCAACTGAAACATGCATTCACTCTTCTACACATTTCATCACAATAATCATCTTAGTATATGTATTAAGGATAATCACATAATAATACACTCCGTACATCGTACAATGACAATAGTCCTTGTCTATCAAGGTCCACGCCCAACATTTATAATCATATACAATATAATAAAACAGATGCATTGGCTTATGCCTAATATATTTAACAAGTCAGCATAACTCATGTGCAGTGGGTCATATTCCCAATATAAAAACATATACATCAAAATATCTAATATGCAATCGGGTTCATGCCCATTATAGTTACGGTCAAAATTTGGGATATTACACATGTGTTCGTGGGATGAACTCAAATGATTATGTGAAAAGAAATGATGATGATGATGTGGATCAATCGATCATCAAGTGGAAACGTTTGTTATAAATGTGTAACTTTTGAAATACTAACCCACACGACACAAGGGATAAGTGATAGTTAGGCACTCAATATGATGTGTGGATTAATACTTACCTATGCAATAAACCTTATTAACCAAACTAATGATATGATGGCACCTTTCGATAATCTTGATAGAAGCAGAGTATGAATTGGTAGGGTATAGATCGAGTATGTTGAGAGGGATGGATGTATTGCCCAACCTATGTTATTATGATACCCAGGGTCATGGGAGGGTTGTGGTTAAACACACTCCTCATGTTTGTTGTGATGATTATGGGTGGATTCCTACTAGGGGAGGCTAGGTATACTATTAAGTTGACCCTACCACTCTCAGGTTCTTTATGTGGTCAGGTCAGTGAAGATGACATCCATTTCCTTACTGGAAGAGGAGGGATAGGGAGGATGCAGATGCACACTATGATGTGACAATGTGTTAGTTATTATTGTTGAGGGTTGGGTATTCCTTCATACCAAGTTAGTTGTAGTAGGTACCCTTCCTAGTACATGATTGACAAAACTAAATGAAACAAAATCTTATAAGGTTAACTATCGAAATAAATAGATGATGTTTTAGTAATGTTATGTTATATGAATACTTCTTCTGTTTGAACAAAGGATTATTAGTAGTAGTTAGTGGTTATGAGTAGGTAATATGATGTATGTTTATAGTACATGTCCAACTTCTGCATATGTTGGCCACACATGCACACCTTGCTTATGTACACTAGTATCATTTTACAAACACTTTCATTGTGTAAGTTGTTGTGAATGAGTAAGTTCATTATACATTGGAACTAGAAACATAATGAATGTTAAGTTATTAAAATAGGTTTCCAACAAATTATTAAGTGTTCATTAATTATAATCGATCACAGTAATAGGAAAAGGAATAAGTATCATCAGTTAAGAATTGTCACATGAGAATTGACATTATAATATACTTGTATTGTTTAAATTGTATTACATGCTTGTTAAAACCTTCATAGATACTTTGTTTATAAATATAAGGGTACTAGGTTGTTCTTAAGGAACTTCATTATTAAACAAATAGAATGGTTGTTCATTAACCATCTATTAATAATTTATTATTATTATTATTATTATTATTATTTAATATTAATAATGATAATAAGGTCCCTTGCCATAAAAGTTGTTGAATAAACAGAATAATAATTGAATTAATTAAATAAATTCTTGATTTCACTAAATCATTAGGTGATATGTTAAAAGGATATATTAAATTAATTAATTAATTAAACCCATAAGATAAGGCATGATTTCATTAGATTAATATTGTTATTTTTGAATCTTGAATTGAAGAAGATAATAAAGACAACCATTACAAAACGTGAAGAGTGAATCTGCTCACTAAGAAATTTTTATTTTATTCCATCAATTTAATGTTTGAATGATGAGTGGAACTTGTAATTTCACCCACCGTCTTAAGAAGATCCACAATGGAGCACTTCAATAGAAATTGTAAATAAAAACGAAAGGAAATAAATGTTTTGGGGGAGAAAGGTGTTGGTTCTTTTCGAGGGAATTTATGATGTGGAGAAGGAGACTTAGTTTTTTGGGGGGATAAAAAAGGAAGAATACTGAGAAGGGGTTTATCTTGGGGATTTGAGGAGGTGGGAAACTCAAAGGAAAGGAGAGGATGCAAAATGCATAATGGACTGAATTATTTTGAACTAAGGAAGGATGCTATTTGGATTATCAGATTGTGGGCTTTGGGGCTAGGAAACCTGTTGGTTTCCTACGGTCGGCATGATAAGCTCGTTGGAAAAGTGTTTATTGGTTTGGTTAATAAGGATTGGTAAAAGGATCTCTAAGAGAAGGACACAAGAGCTATATGAACTATCTATGAGGCCTACATATCACATGTATTTTGTTGCAAACACTTAGATGTTGGTTAGAAATTTAGAAAGCATCTTTTAAATTTTCAAAATGTCTAAACATTTGTTGTATGTTATTTTATTTATAAATTTTTGGTTTATGTTATAAGTAGCAAAAACAAAGAGAGTAGAGATGAATGAAGGAACAAAAACTCATATTTTTATTTGAATCAGTCTCTAGGATTAGCTATATTACACGGAAAGCAATCACTCACATATTTAGTGCCCTTCCCAAGGAATAGAATTAGAACATGCTATGCTCAGGACCTTATGGGGCATGTTCACACTTAAAAGTACCATGAAAATATCACTATAAAAAAATATAAAAAACTTGAACATCAATCTTTGCAAAACTTGGGTAGGTATCACATTAAAGCACTTGCCAACCTCTTTGTAGACTACCTGCAAAAATAGCAACAAAGACAAGTTAGATATTATGTTATTAACATTTCAACAATTAGGTGTATTTATGAACAAAATAATAACTAATTATCTTTAAAAAAAGAGAAATCATTTTTTTTTTTATGTAATTAAAGAAATAGTGTAAAAACAAAAAGATATATATATATAATTAAATTGAGATGGCATATTAACTCAATTCATTGATATTAAGACAATAAACTCGTATCAACCTATACTAAATTTAAATTTAAAGTATTGTTAATTATCACACCTATTCATATTTAAAATTTAAGTAATATATATGAAGTGGTTAACCTTGATCCAATCAAATGTGTACATTTGCATTTAAGCCTTTTAATCATTGAAAAACCAATTTATAAACTTTTATAAATTAAAAAAACAAAAAACAAATTACAACATGGTACATTTTAAGCTTTTATACATTGAAAAACAAATTATAGCATTAAATTTTTATAACATGATGATGGTCCCTTGTTCTCACTTACAAGTTACAGTGTCATTTCGGCCTTCTTTTTCAATATGCTAAAGGTTTGTATAAATGGGTATACGGTCTTATTTTGTCTGCANTATATATATATATATATTATTTCTATTTTTTTTACTAGTTCCGTCATGCGAATTTTGATAAAAAGAAAGTCCTGCAATTTTAGACCATGTCAACGGATTTTCGAAAAAAAATCGAGGTATGGATAGTGGCTTTCTCCAGGATGAGTAAGCCATGAAAAACGCCCATATCCACGCATTCAAATAGTAGTAAGTTCCTTCCTAACAAGCATAAACGCCTCCTCATAAAAAGGCGATCTCAATAATTTCCAAATTGGTCATGGATGGACTGGAGCAACCACTCCTCATGCAACGCTCAAGATGACTAAGTTGCATAATCAGTTGCTGCACTGAAAGTACTCAGTTAACACTCGACTATGGAGATCTCGCCAGGAAGATAACGAGTATGCTTGGGCAAAGCCACGTAAGCACTTTATTGAGCGAAGGTAAGCAGTCGCCCAATTACCTCTCTATTTGGTCTATCATTATCCTGAAACGGTTAAGGGGCGAGATAAATTAGTTAAAGTCAAATAATGTCTATTATTTTGGCCCTCTCTCATTTGTGGAATCAATGTTTTTTATTTTTCTTTGCACTCACAGGTTGCAGTTGGTGGAGGATGGTGCAGAATCGCAAATGACTTGAGGTGTAGAGAGGGGCTAAAGTTAGAGATTTTTAGGTCAATAAATATGTGCAAATTTTACAATATCTGTGGTATGAGACTTCCAAAAAAAAACCTCATTTCAAACACTACTCTTTTTTATGTTTTGAGTGGGTATGTGCGCTCTGGTATTTCCATGCAACATATGCACCCTTCTAACCAGGCATCTCCAAATAGGTACACCTTACTTTTCCATATGTTGAAGAGGACACATAAGGAAACTATAAATTAAATCACCAACCAGTGAGACTCTCCTTCCTAGAAAAACGCTTCCCACACCCAAAATGCACATAGCACTAAACAAGAATAGAAAATAAGTTTGGAACGACCAACATTTCTTAGTTTATAGAGTATGATCTCAACGTAACGTACATGACTGCAAATGAACTATACTATGTCCCTGATAAAGTCTTTAAATAATACATGAAGTACAAATGTACATGGGTTCTCTTAAAATATTTTCAAGACCACGAACCCGAACAGGTACACCACCAAATTTGGGTCAAATACATGTCACCTATCTTTTCAATCCACTAATAAAAGAATGCAGAGTCATAAAATATAGGCAAAGTTGGCTATCTCAACTATTTTGGCAAACATAAAATAAATCAGTTTATGGCAAAGTAATGATTGCTATGGCAAGTTAGTTACTGAGTATTAGATCTTATTTAAGAAACTGTTTAAAGAGCTGACTATTTAACTTTCAAATTGATTATATGTAAGAATCCCATAAATTTAATTCACAAAATCTGTAACTTTATATTGTTTGTTGAAGAATTTTAAGCTCAGAAATAAAATCAACTGACAAAAATATCAACACCCACCATATATAAAATCTAAGCAGTGTTTTTGAAAGTTTTAAAAATTCTTCATAACAAAAACGGATAAAAAAACACACAAAAGCAATGATCAAAATAACAAAAACGGATAAAAAACAGCCAAAAACAAAGATCAAAAAGTCTCCTCAACTCGTTACTTCAATATCCTAACACTTTAATATCCAACAGTTAGCAATAAGCTTGCACTGCAATCATTACTCTTGCGACATGCTGTGGTTAATGATTACCAATTACCTTGGCCCGATAATGACTACGAATCACGTTTACAACCTGCCAAGCTACGTGTACGCAAGCCTTCAACGAAAAACCTATTATCAAAAGTAATCGAGTAACTTTATCGGGTGATTCACATGTGAGCCACACTGAAATGTCACCTGGACAAACCATCCACTGGAAAAACCAAAACCGTTTGCGTTTTCGATTTACCGTCTACTTTCAATACCTTTACGTGACTTTCACATGCCGAGAATGGGCAATAGCCATGGAGTCCCGTAGAGTTGTTACACCTGAGAGCAGCCTGTCGGTCAGCAGGAACTTTGAAGCGCGTGTGTGTGATGATTATTGTTCAGTCTCCAGCTGCTCTTTATAATAAATAGCCCCCATCACAAATTAATTGTCGCAGACTGCACTTGCGGGTTTGTATCGAGAGAGCAGCAGCGGCTGTTCTCAAAAGCCTAAACATACAGTAGAATCTCCTGCGCTCAACTGTATTTCTCTATCGCAATAGCCCGCCGCCGGTGAAGGACTTTATATCCTCGTTTTGTGCCGGTCGGAGCTCGTATAGGTGTCTTGAAGGTTTTGATTCAGGTTGCGTGAGGTCGGCTTTGTATCATAGCTGAAATTCGCCATGAACGTGCTCGGCAAATGCATAAAGATCCGACATGTCGTGAAATTGCGGCAGATAGCGAGAAAATGGCGGAAGCTTGCAAGCGCCCGAAACATCTCCAAGATTCTGGCTTGCAACCTGCTTTCCTCGCGGTCTTGTGAAGTGTCTTACGTTTCTCACGACGAGCAAGTCAACGGAAAGAAGTCGAACGACGCGCATCGATTGTAGGGGTCAGTGTTTTTTTTGACCATGGCAACAGCCAAGAGGATATCCAACAGCCCGCAAGTCAGATATACCAGAAACTTGTGACTAAGCAGGGGCCGAGACGTCCCGATACCACATCCCAGGAATTACCTATAGATGGGCACCTATCCCAGGGGTCGCCTACCCCTACCCTTCGAGTCTTGTCACAACGGGCTAAATAGGCATCCCTACCCCGGTCAGTGTTGGCCGCCCCGCCCGACGTGCCGTTGGGGCACCTGGCGGTCTACGTCGGGCAGCAATGCCGTAGGCGGTTCGTCATTAGGGCGGCGTATTTAAACCAGCCGGTGTTTAGGGCGCTGCTCGAGCAGGCCGAGGAGGAGTTTGGCCACGCTCACCAGGGCGGCTTTACCATCCCGTGCGACGAGTTCTTGTTCGAGCACATACTAGGTCTCTTCAGCGGAAATGATCATGCCACCATAAGGCGTCTCGACTTGGAGGCAATTAAAAGCAATTTCTTTAATGAATGGTATTGCTTGCCCGAGGCGCCCAAAGGAATATTGTTGGGCAAGGAACCAAGGCCACTTCTCCATGGCTTTGCTGGCAGATCAATCAGTTGATTAAGGTTCGTGTACGGGGCAATGTTTACCTTAGCTTGACCCTATAACATGGCAATTCTTTGATTCTTTGATTCATTTTGAATAGTAGGTACTAGGTGTAGTATTTTTTTGGCGCATATGAAATAGTTTTTAAACCACATTAAAAAAATGTTCAACAATGCTGATATCTGCATTTTTCTATATGAAAAAACTATTTGCGGGCGTTCAGCTGGAAAACGCTGCACTTATTGCAGTACCTACAAAGGTTCTTCTGTGAGCCTTAAAGGCCCTTTTAAAGACTTCAGTTACCAGCTTGGGTTGTGAAATTTGGAAGAGTATTCCATATCTGCACGGTTGCGGGCTTTTGAAAACCTGCAAATAGGGTTCAGGAAGATGAGATTACCGTAAACAATATATGTGTTGTAATTTTTTGTAGTTTATATGAAATAGTGTGTAAATGTCTGAGAGCCGAATTCGTTAGGTCTGTTTACCATATTCAGACTGCTGGCCCGAGTTTGAATAGCTCTGTATACTATTATACTCTATATTGTAATTGCGCAGGGAGTAATAGAAATTGTTGCATTACTGTACTCAACGTTCCAGTGAAACTGAAGATATGGTTTTATACTTTTCAATGTGTGGTGTATGTATTTCCATTCTAGAAGAATTTATGAACTTCCAGACAATTTGGTGCATTTTGTCTGAGTATTACGTACCGTTCAAAAGTCCATGGTGGGGTACTTCCAAGTCAAACGATTGTTGATCCAAGTTTGATGATTGGAATGAGAATGAATCCGCAATCTCAGAAAGAGGCTGAATTGAGTCAGAGTGAGGCCAGTTTGTTCTTTTTACCGGTTATAGGCATACTAGCATAATTTTAGTACGAATACTGACGAGTCCATAAGGTAAAAAATATAGTACTGAAATAGGTTGTTATAGATTTAAAAAAAATCTTTTAAATTTTAGATTAAACTAACAATTTCCTCACTGAAGGTGCAATAATATATCGATAACATTAAAAAGGTAAGTAATGGAAAAAAAATGTAACATTAAAAAAGATGTAGTGGGAGATTGTAAGTAATACCAAAAAAAATGGAGCACTTCAATTTATTGAAAAATCAGAAAATTAACATTTTAACATCACATTGTACACAGTGAACATGCCATTGCATGGGAGAAATATATCTGATAAAGAAAAGAGGCTAACTTGTTGTATGAAATAGCAAGAAAATAGGCTCTACTCCATGTTCACATCACATATAGGGAAAATTGTATCTGATACATAATTTTTACAATAGCCCTGGAGAAGCATAAAAACTTAAAAGTGAAAGCTCTTAGGAAACTGCAGTCAGCTGGTTTCTTCATGTCAAATATAAAACAAATCTTAAAGAAACAAAGTGGACCAAGATCATGATGAAATGAAAGCAGGTTTCTTCCTCTCAAATATAAAAGAAATCTAAAAGAAACAAAGTGGACCAAGATCATGATGAAATGAAAGCAAAGGCCTGCTTGTTGTATATTACAAATGACCTGCTGGAGGTGACCACACTATGACAAAATAGAACAGAATTTAAAACATACAAATAGTTCCAGTTCCTCTATATGGATGATGTAAATTTCTTTGCTTTGAGACTCCTTACACAGTTTTGGCATTTCTGCAATCATGCTTAGATTGCGAATGAGATATTTGACACCACCTGATTGTCTCACCAAGAAGTTTTTCATTTGTTCCAAGGGTTGATAGTTAGAAATATAATCCTTTGAAGATGAATGTTATTGAACAGCTCCTCACGTTCTTAGTGCAAATTTAAAATGTATTTACATTGTTGTTATGATAAGGCTAAAGTTCTTAGTGCAAATTGTAAAATTTATATTATTGTTAAACACATATTCCACTATAGAAATCATAAAAAATTCCAGAATATATATATTTCAGCAATTGCTAAAAAAATGCACAATATACATATTTCACCAATTGCACAAGATTAAAGTACAACAAAGTTGCAAAAGCTCTAAGTAATTATTATGCACTAGTAAGAAAGGTATTCCAACAGAGATATTAATTTAATTCCTAATGAAACGTCAAAAAAATGTACACCATTAAATGTGATACAAGTTCAAGTGTTCTATCTTTTATTTGACTAATCTGACCAACCAATGCTAGAACAAGTCTAATAAAGCTCCATAATATATTGGCCAAGCAATCCTCAAATTGAGTATTTGAACGGAAAAATTTCCTTACGAAATGACAAGATCTGAATTCATCTTACCGGTACAGGGTACCTTCAAGAAAGAACAAGTTATTGAAATATAAACACCCAATGCAAACAATCAAGATTCAACCTCCATTCACCAACTAGCAAATGTTGTTTTCCTATTTAGTATTAATTCTAACCTCAACAACTCTTTATATATGAATTGAACCTTCAACCATCCTCAGTAGATGCTTGTGATTAGACAAATCCTTATGCTTAGAAATATGATAATCACCTTGAGAGCTATTGGTAATTACTGGTGCCATTGTTTCTAAAGATACAAACTTGAAAGAATCTTCCTTTTAGCTGCTATCTGCAACTCGTGAAAAATGCTCAAAATTCTGGTCATGAGGAATCAACAGAATGTTCCTTTTCTGGACTACCCAAGCTTCTCGAGCATTGGTCGACATGGCCTTGTTTCTTTTCTTGTGTCCTTGGGCTTTAATATCTGCAAAACCAAAATAAAAGTATCAATTTTCTTGTGTCCTTAATACTCAAAAGACTACAGACCCCAAATGATCCACATAATTTATTTTTCACCTAAAGGAACTATAATTTTACTAACCACAATATGTAGAAGTTTCATTGAGAAGACAATGAATGTAAAAATAAGCGACCACACTAATGCAATATGAAAAGCATTGCTGATGAGAAGGATAAATTTTCTTATTTCAAGCAAGTAGAACTCTTTAAAAAATGAGACTTGTAAAATGAAACCTAGTCTAAGATGATCACACAGCGATAGAGGCTCTTATTGCATTTCATTTCATCTATATTAGTATATTGCAGATTCAAAAAGCACATCTACTGTTAAAAGTCACACAATTTCAACAAAAAGCACAAACATCCATACTTATAGAATATGTACATATAATCATTTTGCTGTGGAAAAATTCACAAAATTACATCAAACAATATTTTCCCAATGTTGGTTATTCGTACCTCAACAACTAATATACAAAACAAAACAAACTGAATCTCATCTACTAGGAAAAGATGCGCAATAAAAATATAACAAAGGATGTCATATACTATTTCAATGCAAAGACTATGATAACATGTAATCCAAAGGCAAGATAATAAATACAAGCCTCTCGAGAGAATCTTGACATTGAAAGAACTAATGAGCTAGCAAAACCAATAGCAGATAGCCTATAGATACAAGACTACATTACAATGTTTTTAGTTTTTTTAATGAAACAAAAATCCTTATTATCATGGGAATGATAACAGTCAAGTACACATTTTTTTTCTGGTTGGATATTTTCAAAACGAATAAACATATATGAATTATAATATTATTACATAATTAGGATCCTAAAAGTAAGCTTGAAATTTTTCAGCTCATTCTTCATAAGGTAATATACCACTGCAATGCAAAGCCTATGATAACATGCAATCCAGACGCAGGATAACAAATACAAACCTCTCAGGAGAATCTTGACATCCGAAAGAACTAATGAGCTATCAAAACCAATAGGAGATCGTCTAGAGATACAAAATAACATTACAATGTTTTTAGTTTTTGAACTAAACAGAAATCTTTACCATGCCGGTAATGACAATTGTCAAGTAGACCTTTCTTTTCTGGCTTTTCAAAAAAATAAAAAAATATGAATGATTGTATAATTAGGAATCAAGATCTTAAAAGTATGCCTGCGCTTTTTAAGCTCATTCTTCATAATTATCCTAATAGCATACTTCAATAGAAAACGGTCAAGACTTGACTATAAAGTAGCAGCCTTTGGCACCCTCAGAGTTCACAGTTCGGTAGAAGCCTTTGTCACACATTGTTCACATTTCTGGGAGATCCGAAGCAGGCTTTAGATATACTGTATGAGAGCAAACTATGCCTTAGTATCTAAAATTTTTGTATCATTTAGGTTTTTCTTGTTTATTTTGTGCATTTCTCAATTTTATGGTATGAAGCAATTTTGCACCAGAGAGGCTAAAATACCTCCACAATGATTATTATCTAGCCTACAAAGAACTCTAGTGATCAATTCATCCCTGTGATTTATGTCATATTTTTTGCTGAATTGAATGTTATTATTCCATTTAAATAGGAGTTCACCTTAAGGTAAATTAAATCCATTTTGAATGGACATTTATTTAACAAAAAAGTACATTAAATCTCCAAATCCCCGTCTGGTACAGAGCAGGAAACTTTTCTGAGGTTAGCCATTTGGTCGATAGTAAGCACAGATTCTAATGATTTCTATTGCTGTTTAACTTAATGGAATCGTCTTTATGGAAGTTGTGCAAAACTACAGGATTTTATACCCATTACCATGCCATATATACATCTATATTTTGCACTTGAGTTTGGAGATCCCTCAGGCACTCCCTTAATAAATAGTACAGGATGGTTGTAATTTGGTCTTCCATAGATCTTCAAATGATTTACTTCTTTCATTCTCCATACACAAATAAGACTTGTCCACTTCCCAAGCTGTAGTACAGGATGGTTGTAATTTGGTTTTCTATAGATCTTCATATAATTTACTTCTTTCATTCTCCATACACAAATAAGACTTGTCCACTTTCCAAGCTGGGGGAAGAGAGGGGGATTCCGTTTTTGAAATCCATACAGCTCCTTTCGAGGCTTATGCCACAGTTTGACTGCAAAGTTTGTTAATAACTTAACATGTGCCTTCATGAGTCAAATTGATTTTTCTGACTTCGATCCTTACAATTATAAAATACTTCTCCATTTTTTATATGAGAAATTTTGCAATAGACATCAATCAAGATGCCTCTATATTATCATCCGACTTATAAAGGAGTCTAGGAGTCTAGTGATCAATCCATCTCTATGATTAGGGCACATTTTTTGCTTATTAGTGATTAATCCATCTCTCTGATTTATGGCACTTTTTTTGCTTTATTGAATGTAATTGTTCCAAACAATTGAAGTTCATCTAGATAAGATAAGATGAGATAATTTTATTAATGTCCATCAAATCAAATGATCATGAATCAATAGACAAGTGGAAATCCACTCTAGAACTTACAATCCTTCATCCCTTATTTCATTAAACTGTTCCACAAAAGAAAAATGAAAAATGTTGTTTAAGTCAGGTTATTGAAGGGGCACTAATTACTTCATTAGGAAATTAAATTCTGTATGTAAACCTAGCGCTAATGAGAAAAAACTGTCACATAATAACTTGATGAAAGTCATTTGTTGAAAGCAAAACGTACTCTGCAATGATAAGTTGTGGGATGAAAATTTTGAAGTAAAAAACTTACATTGATGCAGAGTTGAAGTTTAGAAAAGTTGTGGTTTGTGAATGTTTGAACATTGAATTCATGAAAGCGTCACTTAGATCTGTTTCGACCCATCAAGTTACAAAAAGAAGTGTGCACCGCAAGATTGAGTTACAGGCCCTCAAGTTCTGCTGCGAGGTTAGGTTGTAGGTCACTGAAAGGATTGAAAGGTATGCAAAAAAGACAAATTGTAGGTTTTGTATATAGAGAAGAAGAGGAAGTGGAAAGTCTTATAAGTAATACAATGACCTTGATGACAGAGTTTCTTAACTTATGTTTGGTAAACAATGTGTCTGCACTCTTAATTGGCCAATCCAAGTGATGTTATTTGCTTTGCATAGCATAAATTGTCACTCAAATTGTAAAGTATAGTAACTGTATTCCTATTATTTACATAACATTGTTGTTCCAACAATCGATGTAATGTTAAATTCTGCAGCCTTCCTAGATAAAACCGTGTGACATGACATGATAAGAACTTGTACTTGTAAATAAAAAATAAATAAAAGGTGTGTTTGCGCTCTTAATTGGCCAATCCAAGTGATGTTATTTGCTTTGCAGGGCATAAATTGTCACTCAAATTGTTTAGTAACTGTATTCCTATTATTTACATAACATTGTTGTTTCTACAAATTATGTAATGCTAACTTCTGGAATCTTAAACACTGTGACATGACATGATAAGAAACTCTATAAGGCTAAAATGCAGTTGAAAACAAAAAGACACTAAACAAGAAACCTTGTTTAAAAGGGTCAAAAAGTTACATAAAGACCAAAAGAGAAATACAGAACAAAAATTAAAATTTAATACCCATGATTGAAAATGTCTTTCAGCTCCAAGAGTTATAAAGTATAAACCATGCTCACTATTTGGGTAGGGTCTATCCTCTCATCAGGGCAGACAATGTACCTTCTGAGCAAAAGATATGTACAATATAAACCATGTAATTTTTAAACTTAAAAACCAACATATCATTCTTTCTATTTTTTTGAAGCAGAATAAACTCTGATATAACTGTAAATTAGTAAGACATCCGACTGTTAGGTAGGGTCTTCCATCTCTGCGGCGCAGGTTCTAAAGACTTTTTACTGTTAGACACACCTCTTTCAAGCAACATTGTTGGATACTTCGGGATACTTTCTGAAATGTTGATTTCAAGATTACCCCCAGTCGTGGAATTGTTATGGGATAAATTTTAAGAACTTACACTACAATGATTAAGTGCTCCTAAGCCATGGTGCGATGTAGCTTGAAATCAGAATAAAAAAGAACAAGATCCTTCATGGCAGAAGCAATCATTAATTCCTGCCGAGGTAGCTTGAAATCAGAATAAAAAAGAACAAGATCCTTCATGGCAGAAGCAATCATTAATTCCTGCCGAGGTACATGGTTTATCTTATGCCTCTTTAATGGTTGTTAACAATATGAGTTTGTAAACAGTCTCTAAAACGACGTTGACTTGTCATCCACACCTAAACACAATAGTATTCTATGCTTTGGCTAATGTGATGTTTGCTTCCATGAAGATGTCATGTTCAAGACAAGAACGAAATTAGAATGATTACCTAGGGTGTCGTAAGAAGAAGAGCATCTTCCTTGCTAAGCTGAGGGTGTAAACGGACAAAGTATATCTTCCAGAGTTGGTCATCACTCAGATAACCTGGGCAAAGCTCAAGCCTCAAACATGCTAAATTTGGGGTTAAGCATTCAACAGCCAAAGCATGTTCCTCTGAATATCAGACATATCAAAATCTGCACACAAAAGATTTATCATGAGCAATCAATTACAAAATGAAGCATAAAGAAATTTATGAGGAAAAGATAAATCTTTGAAATTGTAATGGGTCGAATGTTAAGAAAGCCTCACTGAAATTTCATAATTTTTCATCATAAAATGTTTGATGGTTTTCAAATTCGTCATCCCTAACTTTGGTGGTATGAGAATGTGCAAAGGCACACATTCCATTCAATGAAGGAAGCAAACATATTTAACAAAGGAAAACCAGTCCTATCTAATAAGAGGAGGAAAATGTCTATCAAAAAAAGCCATCGAAAATTTTGAGGTCTGGGTTCCTTCACTTGGTAGACTCGTTCATTAGCACATGTAGAGATATGTTGATATCTCAATCAATTTCAAAATGTGATTACTAGATGTTGCTGCAATCTAAACCAGCAATAACGCATGCTGATTTAATCAATATTAAATTCATAAATGGGAAACAACCCATATTCATCTTGCACGTGAGTCAACAAAACCCCAAAACACAAAGGGAGCCCAAAAACCATGTTAAATATGTCATTCCAATAATTTTGCAGGTGAACCGCATAAATTTTTGCAATCCTACTTCTTAAATAATCATAAAGAACTACACGTCTATGTTATTCTAGTAGGAGATGACAAGAAAAGTTATTGCATCCTGAAGGTCAACATAACATATGGCAACAAATCTTGTTAGCTAGAACGAAGACATTGAGCCTTTTAAACTCAAATATCAATAAGTGCTTGTTAAAAAACCCTATTTCGAGTTGAGAATCTACAAGTTAGTTTCGTGTATCTAGAAACACCAATAGCTATAGCTATACCTATAAGTTACGGAATGTATTCATCTATGTATCTTATGTATTGTAACCCGATATATATTCCACGATGTATCTATTATGTAATTGAGTCATGTTGTCATGAGTGATGTTCCGATCGGAAGAATCAATAATGTAAACAAGTCATGTCAAGTCATAGTGGGTAACCCTCCGATTGTCTAAGGGTTAAAGTCCCTGCAGTTCGAAGACACTAGGGTTATTAGACTCTCCAAATAGAGGTCATCCCTAGTAGGGTTTTAGTTATGTCAGGATTAGTATAAATAGAGAGCTGGAGTCTCTATTTAGTATACATCACTCACACACTCAATCGTAGTGCATAGTTGAAAAAGGAGAAGACACTCGGGCTAGACAAGAAGAAGATTACTGTTGTCGAGAGTGCATCTTACTGTTTTGGGTTTTACCTTTTGTGTTGATTCTATCTGTGAGGAAGTTGTAGGGTTTTTTCCATTTATGGTTTCCCCGATGAAAAACATTGTGTTCATTATCTCTTGTGTTTGATTGTTGTACTTGTTGGTCTCTCACTAAAGATCCTAACATAATGCTAGCTTGAATGTTGAAAAACTAACATGGTATCAGAGCTAACCTGAGAAGAAGACACTGTGCAGTTGCAGGAACTAGGGCTTCCTAGTTTGTGGATCTTCCTCCACAGATTTTCAGCAAAAGTAAGGTGGAATAACTCTCATCCTTAGGGTGCATCTTTCTGTCAAAGCAGAATCAAATTTTGAGATTTTTCAGTTTTGAACCTCTCACTACTGTGAGAAATTAGGGCTTTTCATAGAAGAGGAATTTTTCAGTGATCCGAGGCCTGGATTGATCTCCTCCCCAAAATCAAATTTAGGGAAAAATTTCAAGGCATTTGGGTGGACACAACTCTCGAAAAGCAAAACCCTATTTTTCTTTTGAACGAGCTCTACAGGATTTCAGCTCAAATTTCAGATCTCACATCTTGACTTGGTAAGATCTAAAATCTTCTATATTTCCATTTGAGATTCTCAGTTAAGATGTCTCATCATACAAAGCTTGATGAAAATCTTGAGGGAGGTGATAACTTTCGAGCTTGGAAGTATAGGATCTCCCTCATCCTAGAAGAGAATGATCTAGACTCCTACATCCATGAGCAGGTTCCAGTTCCAAAGGGAGATGAGGCTAAGCCATTGCATAAGAAGAAGTTGGTTATGGTAAAGAGGGTCATTGCTGATTCTATCAAGGATCACCTTATCCCATAGGTGTCCTCTCTCAAGACACCTAAATCTATGTTTGATGCCCTAACCAAATTGTTTGAAGGGAAGAACATAAAGTAGAAGATGACTATGAGAAAACAACTGAAGAATGAGAAGATTCAGAATGCAGAAATTGTGATGACTACCTTGAATGGCCTTCCTAGGTCATGGGATTCTTTCATCCAAGGAATTTGTGCTAGAGAGAAGTTAGTCAAGTTCAGCAGACTATGGGAAGAGTGCTCTCAAGAAGAAGCTTGGATAGCAGCTCAAGAAGAGAAGATGGGAAGTGAAGATCAAGCTTTCACGGTACACTCCAAGTCTCACTCCAAGTCAACAAGAAAGAAGACTCATCACTTCAAAGGTAAGCACTCTCACAAAGATAACACTAGAAGAGAGTTATCTAGGATCATATGTTATACATGTGATGAAGCAGGACATTATGCAAGGAATTGTCCTAAGAAACCAAAGCCAACAAAGAAGAGCAACAAAAGAAGACATTATGCTCATGCTGCGGAGGATGATGAACCATCCAAAAAAAGATTCAGATATGAAAGTGAAGATTCTTCAAGCAAGGATGAATATGTTTTGATCTCCACTCTCACACGAAACATTACTCATGGAAGTGATGATTGGCTAATAGATAGTGGGGCTTCCAAACACATGACTAGATTCAAGGAATCCTTTGTGAGGCTGTTAGAACATGAATCATCTCACAAAGTGAAACTAGGAGATGACTACCAATATCCAATAAAAGGTAGTGCGGAATCTTTCTATAAGCTAGACTCTCAAAAGTCTCTAACAATGAAGGAAGTATTGTTTGTGCCAGGACTCAAGAAGAACCTCCTTTCCATATCAGCATTAGATGCAAAAGGAATGCGGGTTGCATTCATAGATGGTCAAGTCATCATGTGGCTAAAAGGAAAGACTAACGATGATGTGGTAGTGATTGGAGAACAAGAAGGAGGATTATACAAATTGAAGGGCCATCCAGAACAAGCCTTGGTCCATGACACAATAGAGCCAAGTGAACTTTGGCATAGAAGGATTGCACATGTGCATTACAAAGCACTACCCATTGCAAGCAAAGTTGTCGAAGGTCTTCCATAAATCCAAACAAAACATGATGGGGTCTGCAAAGGATGTGTGAAAGGAAAGAATACAAAGAAGACATTTCCAAACAGTGAAAGCAAAGTAGAAGGAATCTTGGAAATCATCCACTCCAATGTATGCGGTCCTATGTCATCAAACTCTCTAATCAGCTATGCATATTATGTTTCTTTCATTGATGACTTTTCTATGAAGACATGGGTTTAATTCATGAAGAACAAAGACGAAGTATTTAGTAAGTTCAAGGAATTCAAAGCATTGATCAAAAACCATACTGAAAAGAAGATCAAGACCTTTCGATCGGATAATGGCAAAGAATTCACTTCAAATGAATTCAAATAGCTATGCAAAGAATCAGGGATTAAGAGGGAGTTGTCCACTCCTTACAATCCACAACATAATGGGATTGCAGAGAGGAAGAATAGAACTATCATGGAAGCCGCAAGAGCCATGCTTCATGATCAAGATCTTCCTATGCATCTTTGGGCAGAAGCTGCCAGAACAGTGGTGTATGTACAGAACCATACTCCACATAGAGTACTCAAGAACCAGACTCCTGAAGAAGTCTTCTCCGGCAAGAAACCAGAAGTCATCCATCTCAGAATATTTGGTTGTCCTGTGTACATCCAGATTCCAAAAGAAAAGAGGATTAAATTAGATCCTTCAAGAAAGAAGGGTATATTTGTGGGTTACTCTAAAAGCTTGAAAGCTTACAGAATATATTTCCCAGGATACAAGAATATTGACATCAGCAGGGATGTAACATTTGAGGAAGACACAATTTACAACAAATCCAAAAAGAGACCTACTGGAGAACCTGAAGAAGCAGAAGCACCCAGAATTCATGATACAACCATGAATGAAGAAACTCAAGAAGAAGATCGAGAATTTGAAGAACACCAAAGACCTGTAGATCCACCTGTGGAGAAGAATCCTCATAAGAGGAAACCTGCTTGGGTACGAGAACTTATCCAATGTGTGGAAAGATATGGGGCTCCAGAAGAGAATCATAGAGAAGGAAAGAGGACCAGATCCTGCTCCAGGTATGTAGCTTTACTATGTGATTTCAATGATAAAGAACCTTCCAGTTATGAAGAAGCAGCAGAACAGAAAGAATGGAAGGATGCTATGATCAAAGAATACCAATCGATCATGAAGAATGATGTTTGGGATGTTGTCTCAAGACCAGATGGGAAGTCAGTTGTAACTTCCAAATGGATCTACAAGATCAAACATGTTGCAGACGGTAGCATTGAAAAATACAAGGCAAGATTTGTGGCTTAGGGTTTCTCTCAGAAAGAAGGAATAGATTATGAAGAAACCTTTGCACCTGTAGCTAGATACACTTCCATCAGGTCAGTACTTGCTATGGCTATAGTGATGAAATGTAAGATACACCAGATGGATGTCAAGACTGCTTTCTTGAATGGTGCAGTGGAAGAGGAAGTGTATGTAGAATAGCCACTCGGTTTTGAGACACATGACAGGGAGTCTCATGTATGCAAATTGAAGAAAGCTACGGTTTGAAACAGGCATCCAAGACCTGGTATGGCAGAATTGACAGCTTTTTATCTAGTTTGGGATTTACCAAGAGTAAAGCAGATTCCAACCTTTACTACAAGGTTGAAAATGGCAACACAATGATGCTTCTACTATATGTAGATGATTTGTTTGTAACAGGTATGGATGGGTTGATTGCTGATATGAAGAGAAAGCTTCCTGTCGAGTTCGAGATGAAGGACTTGGGTATGATGCATTATTTTCCAGGTATGGAGGTGTGGCAGAGTGCGGATGGAATCTTCCCTAGACAAGGGAATTATGTAGTAGAGATCCTGAAGAGGTTTGGGATGATGAACTATAAGACTATGGCCACACCTATGGCATCGAACCTGAAGCTATTGAGCGATGCTTCATCAAAGTCGGTTGACGCTATGATGTATCATCAGATGATTGGGTCATTGATGTACCTGACGAACACGAGACCACACATTTGCTTTGTTGTGAACACCTTGAGCCAGTTCTTGACAGGTCTGAGAAATGTTCACTTGATTGTTGCAAAGCATATTCTGAGGTACCTAAGGGGTACATTTGATTATGGGCTCAAGTACGATGCGAATAAAAGGATTAACCTGGAGGGTTATGTTGATTCAGATTGGGCAGGAAGTGCCATCGATAGGAAGAGCACTTCAGGGTGTTGCTTCAGTATGGGATTAGGTTTGATCTCTTAGTTTAGCAAGAAGCAATCCTGTGTGGCACTAAGTACAGCTGAAGCAGAGTATGTCGTAGCTTGTTCAACTAGTTATGAGGCAGTATGGCTATGAAAGATATTATCTGATTTATTTGATCTCTAGATGGATGCTACTTGTATACATTGTGACAACCAAAGTTGCATAAAATTGTGAGAGAATCCAGTGTTCCATAACAGGTTGAAGCATATCGAAATCAAGTACCACTATATCAGGGATATGGTGCAAAGGGGAGCAGTGAAGCTCTAGTATGTTGCAACGGAGGAACATATAGATGCTATGTTAACAAAGCCATTGGCTAGAGTGAAGTTTGAGTACTTGAGGGAGAAGCTTGGTGTTCTCCAGATCGAGTTTTCCTCCAAGGGAAAGTGATGAGTCGCATAGCCATTCTAACATTGTGAGAGGATTGGTTCCTTCCATGGTCAGATATAAGGGCTGAGCCATTCTGTCATGGTGAGAGGATTGGTTCCTTCCATGACAAATGTGAGTGCTGGTAATTCTGTTGAGTAGGAGAGATGTAAGGGCAACTTCCATTCTAGGAATGGAGGTACCTGGTTAGTTACGAGGAACACTCAGTCCAGAACTGAGAGATCCATTCTGACGAGTAGGTCAGATGTAAGGGCTGAACCATTCTGTCATGGCTAAAGGATTAGGTTCCTCCCATGTCAGATGTGAGTGTTGGCCATTCTGTCGAGTAGGATAGATGTAAGGGCAACTGCCACTCTCCGGGAGAGTGGATGCACCTAGTCCGTTACCAGGTAGCTCAGTCTGGGACTAGGGGCCATTCTGACGAGGGTGTAGTATTTAGTTCCTACTGGGTCAGATGTGAGTGCCTGCCTTTCTGACGAGGGTGTAGGATTTGGTTCCTACCAGTTCAGATGTAAGTGCAGTGCCTTTCCATCATTGTGAGAAGGATGCGATTCCATCCTGGATGAAATTATGGAAATATTTCATCACTGTGAGTAGGATGTGTTCCCGCCTGGATGGATGTAAGTGCAGAAATCTTCTATCACTATGAGTAGGATGTGATTCCATCTTCGATGAAAGTATGGAAATCTTTCATCACTATGAGTAGGATGTGTTCCCGCCTCGATAGAAGTATGGAAATCTTTGATCATTATGATCAGGATGTGATTCCCACCTGGATGAAAGTACGAAGTTCTTTCATCACTGTGAGAATGATGTGTTCTTGCCTGGATGGAAGAGATTACTATGCCTTTCTGACAAGTAGGTTAGATATAAGTGTTGAAGCCTTTTCACAGATGATAGTGATGTCCTGTCATGCTGGTGAATGTGAGTGTTGGGCCTTTCTGATGTGATTGTAGGTTTCTAGATGATTAGATGTGAGTGTTGGGCGTGCCTTTCTGACGAGTAGGTCAGATGTAAGTGCTGGGTGAAGACCTACATGATGGCTAGGCCTACAACGAGCATGAAAGAAGGCTGGCTCTGTACAACTTCCTATGATGAGAAGAATCATGAGATAACAAATATGATGATGACCAAATGAGATCCAGATCAAGCTATGATCCAGATCCAGTTATGATGACTCCGAGAGATCCATATTGAGCGATGATCTAGATCCAACAGTGATGATCCAGATCTAGCCATGATGATCTAGATCGAGTGATGATCCATATCTAGCGATGATGATCCAGATCGAGAGATGATCCAGATCCAGTGATGATGTCCCCTGATGATCCAGATCCAGTGATGATGTCCCATGATGATCTAGATTGAGAGATAATCCAGATTCGAAGAATGAAGATGACTTGAAGATGAAGATGACGAGATGATCCAGTTGCTACAGAGAAGAAGACCAGTGCTAAAAATTGTGTCGAAAGAATACCTTCCTAGTTAAGAGGAAGTGTTGATGTATTTGTAACTTCGGAATGTATTCATCTATGTATCTTATGTATTGTAACCCAATGTTTATTCCGGGATGTATCTATTATGTAATTGAGTCATGCTGTCATGCCCCGATGTTTCGGTTGAGAGAATCAATAATGTAAACAAGTCATGTCAAGTCATAGCGGGTAACCCTCCGATTGTCTAAGGGTTAAAGTCCCTGCAATTTTGGGGCACTAGGGTTATTAGACTCTCCAAGTAGAGGCCGTCCCTAGTAGGGTTTTAGTCATGTCGGGGTTAGTATAAATAGAGAGTTGTTGTCTCTATTTAGTACACATCACTCACACACTCAAGCGTAGCACATAGTTGAGGAAGAAAAAGACACTGGCGCTAGACAAGAAGAAGATTACTGCTGTCGGGAGTGCATCTTACTATTTTGGGTTTTACCTTTTGTGTTGATTCTATCTCTGAAGAAGTTGCGGGGTTTTATCCATTTATGGTTTCCCCGATGAAAAGCACCGTGTTCGTTGTCTCTTTTGTTTGATTGATGTACTTGTTGTTCTCTCAGTAAAGATCCTAACATAATGCTATCTTGAATGTTGAAAAACTAACAACAACCGATATTCATCTTGCACATCTCCAAAACAGGTGAGTCAACAAAACCCCAAAACTCAAAGGGAGCCCAAAAACCATGTTAAATATGTCATTCCAATAATTTTGCAAGTGAACAGCATAAATTTTTGCAATCCTACTTCTTAAATAATCATAAATAACTACAAGTCTATGTTATTCTAGTAGAAGATGACAAGAAAAACTATTGCATTCTGAAGGTCAACATAACATATGGCAGCAAATCTTGTTAGCTATAACGAAGACATTGAGCCTCTTAAACTCAAATATCAATAGCTGCTTGTTAAAAAACCCTATTCAGAGTTGAGAATCTGCAAGTTAGTTTCGTGTATCTAGAAACACCAATAGCTATAGCTATAGCTATAACTTATGGAATTTAATAACAAAGATCCTAGAGTGTAGGAACTCGAGACAACAAACAAACTAGATTGATACTATGGTCCAAAAAACCTTTTGTGTTTAAATGGGTGTTGATAAAAATTCAAAATTGAACTGCTTGCAGAATGTTCTGAATGTATTTTCCCTACAGAGGAGAAATGGTGGAGAGTGAGGAATTTCACACTATTGACCTAGGTTCTATTTTCAGGAATTTTACCTGGCACATTAAGCTAGCTCTGACGGCACTTGGAAGTGGGGTCAAACTTATGACACCTAAAGAAGAGATCAATGTGACCATAGTATGGTCCAAGACTACCCCATGTTCTCCTTAAGGTCTTCCATTCTTCAAAGTTAATCAGGTTGTAATCAAGTGCAAGTCCTAGGAATTTTGGCACAATGTATTAATAGATATCCTCGGTTGTGGCATATGAACCATAGGAGAATTTTGCAGTTTTGCATCATATATACCCTCTGTTGTGGCATATGCCCCAAAAGCGGAGCCTATACTTCCTTAAGAAAGGGTCATTTACGGTTCAGTGCAAGAAGATGAGGGACATTTTAGATGCAATTCTAGTTTTCAAAAACACGATCACGTTACCAAAAAATACAATGTGTTTTTGCTACATAGCACTTGCTATGGTTCAACCCGAGCCTGACATGTCATGGGGCATGTAGGATAGGAAACCATATCGCATACGCATTATATAACTACAAAATTCGCTTGCGATCTATAGTTATAAAAAGCGTACGCGATTTAGAAAACAAAAAATAATTTATATACACAGGCCCGAAACCCACAACCTATTTTACCCATCAGGAACGTGAAAACGACAGCCATTTGGATTGTTTTGGAGCAAGTTAAGTGCTTGGGATTGTTGGAGGAGCTGATTTAGTTGGAGAGGATGAAATTCCACTCATGCATTATCATCCAACAAGGTAATTCAATCACCCAAAGCTTTCTTTTTTGTCAATTTTTAACCTATAATTGTGTTTTTTAATAGAATAATCAACCCAACAACTCCCAAGCTAATGTTTGATGGATTCAAACTAAAAGAGGCTATAAGAATAAAAAATGTCATGTCTAATAGATATTCAATGTTCCAAAAGGCTAGAAATATATAAAACAAACACAAGTATAGAGAGTGTGTGGAAGGAGGCTAAAATTATAAGCCAAGGGTTTTAACAATTAAAAAAACAATATATATCTACATTCAAATGAAAGACAAAGAAAGATAGAAAGCCCACATCATAATGAGATTGAGAGGCATAAACAAAAAGGAACAAAAATACTATATGAGAGACACAAAATTACTACTGGGTAGGGTTCTAAACAACACATATCTCATAATTCTCCACAATATGAAAGAGAGAGTAATGTACAAGCTAGCTTATGTTCCAATTACAATAGAAGCCCTAGAGATTACACACCAATTGGTGGAACTAACATAAAAATATGGTATAAGGAACAAGGTGTAAGAAACCCATGTTAGCAAACACAAGAACATGAATTTTGCTTCTTTTATCCTATAAACATAAAAAAATAATTAGAAACATGTGAGACCCTAGGTCTCCCTAAGATCCCTAGATCGAGCAACGACATAAATGACTTTACTCAAACAGTCTAAGCCCCTACATCACTAGGTTTATCAACCATTTTTTAAAATCGCAAAAACAATGGGTAATATATTTCTACATGTCGAGTCTCTAAGCTCATCTACAACCAATTGTAGTCCAATGCACAAATTCTCCTTTTGCCATGTAATATTTGGTTGGTTTCCATGGTTATACAACAATGGAAATGGTGAACACCCATGAACTACCTAGAGTGCGTTGTGAGAGTGTTCCCAACCATGATCGAGTCAATTATATTTAGAGGATATGGTGGCAACTTTGTATCACCCCTTTTCTTGCCTCACATGTCCTAATAGTCCCTTGCCCCTTTCTTTTACATATCCAAGGGATGTAAAGGCCAAAACATGTCAAAATAGCACTCTTAAATTCAATGAAGTTTAAACCTAAGTGTGCATGGAAAAGTCACCAATGAGGGTGAAGAAGTGCCTTAACTTCTAGAAAGAAGTTGAATGAAACTCACTATTTAATTGTTAAATGTTTAATTTTAAGTTTTAAATGTATGTAAGTGAATGCCATTAAATTGCTTGTAACTTGAGTTTTCCTTAATTTACATTTTTTATTTTGAAGAGATGTCATTATATACCATGTATACGTTTCCAATGATTTCCTTATTGATTTTTTTATTGCAGTTGTGGCTATGGACACCAATGCTGAAATATTGATTCAGCTTGCCCATTTGAGAGGTCTCAGTACTACTTTTAGTGGTGTTGATAGGTTTCAACGTTCACTTGCATCCACTTTGGATGCAATTGTTGAGACTATTATATTGTCAAGCAACATACTATATGATATTACATCATATAGAGAAAGAAGAAAACAAGAGTACGCTGATGGGCTTGGCTACAGTGCAATTAAAAAGTTGAAATTTACAAAAGAGCATATATTTTCATTGTTTAGGGACCCTCGCATGAGGGAAATCCCAAATTCAAATAGGCCACATATCTCTATCGAGTGGCGCACATATCAGCCATTTGTTAATAACTGGATGGACAGATGGTATATGGTTTTTGATATGCCACCACACAACAACAAGGAAATCCCCTTGTATTTCCTTCGGAAGATGTATGCAGAGTTCGTGTTGGGTAAACACGTAAACTATTTTGATATATTGGAGTTTCAGGGGATTGGTGGGGGGATGCCCCAAAATCGACCCAATGCCAGGATTCGAGACATTGATTTCCCTATCCCTGCACCTCGTAGGGAGTTTCCTGGGCCAAATGTCCCACCTATACATCGTGTTATTCCACAGACACATGATGCATTTTTTAGTTTGGCATGGGCCGTTGTTTGCAATAGCACTATGGTTCAACATATGGGTGAGGAAAGGACATCTGTCCCTGGTGTGGTACATACACCAGGTCATGATGGTGCAGGACCATCTTCTAGTGCAGTACCACCCATTAGTGCAGTACCCCCATCTACTGCAGGACCATCTATTAGTGCAGCACCATTAACACATTCCCAGCCTACTTTTGAGCCTAATGAGTGCATATTGCGTGGTCATCCATGCTATGGTCTTTCGTCAGATGTTGTCTTCAGTGGGTTTTTGAGTGATGTATGTATATGGTTAATTGCAATAAATTCTTCATTTGTTTTCCTCTTTGTACACATATTTATAGTTTGAGCTAATATATTAATTTTTTGAACTTGCAGTTTATGCTTTATGCCGGCAGCAATGCCTTAGAGTTTAATGTTCCACACTCTACAGAGGGGCATGACATTACATCCACTGATCCCTTGGTTGGTGGAGAGATTCCTATAGCACCCATTGTCGTATCTCACACCGAGGTAAACATTTTAAAATTTTATTTTTTTAATACTTGTTAATTTGTTAATTTCCACATACTGTACATGTTAGTTCATTAATGTTATCTACGGTCTAATATTTAGAATTATTAAACTTACAAATGCCAGATCCTTCACATGGGAAAGCAGTGATGGAGGTAGGATCCATGGTCGTATCGACCGAGGAAATATCTGGGCATGACATTCCATCCAGTGATCCCTTGGTTGGTGGAGAGATTCATATAGCACCCATTTTCGTATCTCACACTGAGGTAAACATTTTAAAAATGTCAATTTTTTAATACTTATTAATTTGTTAATTTCCACACATTGTACATGTTAGTTCATTAGTGTTGTCTACGGTCTAATATTTATAATTATTAAACTGGAAAATGCCAGATCCTTCATGGGAGAAAGCAGCGATGGAGGTAAACATTTTAAACATTTAAAAAATGTCATTTTTTAAATACATGAACGTTCCTTGAATCATGCATGTCTAACTACATGAAATCTTGTTGACTATAGGCACCAACTGAAACACCTAGACCATTTCCTGGAGTTGTATCTCCTCATAGGCCATATGTGAACAAGGGTCAAGAGTATATGAGACGGCCTACTCCTAGAAAGAGTCAAGTTTTCCACGACCATGGAGATACTAATACCATCGTAATTTGTATATCCTTCAATGATATTTCTTGGTTAACTTGAAATCCAGTGCATAAAATGTTTTGTTAATGTCTGATTTGCATGCTTACTACATCAGGCACCGTAGTTTACTATTGAAAACCTTGTAGGGATGGTTGATGCAGTAGTGAGTGTTGCATCTACAATGGTAACAAGTCACACAAAGGTACAACTATTTCAACATGATCGTTACATAGTTTATTATTGTTGGTGTATGTTTATTCATGCATGTCTAACTATTTCAACATTTGGTGATTGTAGCCACCAGCAGCAAGAGTTATTGATGCAACAGTCAATATGGTATCTGCAATAACAACAAGCCACACAGAGGTACAACTATTTGAACATGATCTATACATAGTGTGTCATTGTTGTCTATTGTTTATTCATGCACATTTCTAACTATTTCAATATTTGGTGATTGTAGCCACCACCACCACCACCAATTCCTGCCCCCTTTGGTTCGACCATGGATGCGACCATCCTTCATGTTCAACCAATAGCTCCATCTGCTACACAAGAAACACAATCCCCTTTGTCACAGTCTCTCACTAAGGTGAGATGTCCATTAATGACCAATTGTTTCATGCAATGTCCATTAACATTTTGATAATTTTTGAGTTAATTTAGATATGTTATTTTATTGAGCTAATGTATTAGTACACAGTTAGTTGAATTTAACAATTGGTATTTAATTTGCAAGATCCAGAGATGCACACTGGTCTTAGATTTGTGCATATAGGATCAACCTCGAGAAAGAACAAGAGGAAGCTTGAGTTTTGATGTGTCTTATGGGATATGTACATTTCAATACATGTACATGTGGTCTGGATAGTTTTGGATACATGTACTTTAGGAGACATGTACATTGACATTTCACTTACATGTACATGTGGCTTGGATAGTCTTGGATATTTGTGGAGACACATGTACTTCTGGTTACTTTTGGATATATATGTACATTTCGATACTCTTGGATATATATGTACTTTTGGAGACATGTACATTGACATTTCAGTTATAAATGAATGATACACTTCACTTTGAATTTGTTCTTTGGTTTCCACATGTTCTTGTGTCAATCTATTGTATTGATTTGTGAGGATTATCTATTACTTATGAATGCACTATGTCAAAAGAAAAAACTATTATATTTAAAGGTTTCAATGATATCAATACATGCACACTAAAGTCAAAGTTCTTGCTCATGTAATTTAATAAATATAAGTGCAATACAATGTATTTCAAGGTTTCAATGAACTCACTACTTGCACACCAATTGGATATATCTAATTAAAAATTGTGAGTTTGGATTCATTAAATTACAAGTTAAGTCAATGCTCAAGTGTAATTTAATAAAACTAAGTGCAATACATGCTTCACATTTCATCAACAACCAACAACACTATTCAACAAACCTCATGCACCCAATGACTAATCACTCATCATTAAAGGAACTACAATAGAATCCGAAGACTGAGAACCAACTTTGTGAATCAACATGATTTGAAGCATAAGTGCACCAGATTTGAAAATGTTTAGTTCGACATTAGATTGATTCTGAATTGAGTTGTGATAGTAAGATAAGCTTAGGGTTAGGATTAGGGTTTCCTTGGTAGGATTATGGCTATGGGCCATGCATGTTAAACCATAAACCCTAGTTAGGGATAGTTTTTTCCAAGTTTGGCCTTCGGTAGCATGAAATGCATTGTCCAGCTTTAGCCCTCAATGGTGTGACTGTATTGCCCCCTACTAAGCGAAACCCTAGCTTTAGAAACCACCGTAAATGGAGGTCACCGAGAAATGGACAAGAGGGACAGCCCCCCCCTAGCTAAAATTCCTTGTCATGAATCCAATGGAATCGACAGTTCATCGATCGGAGGCCCGAGCCTCTATCTATGGCAAGTTGTAGGTCACCTCCAGATACCATTCAGGGACACCTGGTTGACTTGTGCCTGGTGCACAAAAAACCTCACGGAGCCGCAATCTTGAATTATGTCAAATCCTGCTAGCAGGTTTGGGCATGGGAAATATGGCAACGCCAACCGCATCCCCATCATCCATGGATTTCTAGCTTTGTCCCTCATTGGCATGACTGCATTCCCCTACTGAGCGAAGCCCTAGCTTCAGAAACCATCGTAGACGGAAATCATCATGTAATGGAAAGGAGAGAGAGGCCCCCACCTAGCTAAAATCCCATGTCATGAATCCAATGTAATCAACGGTTCATCGATCGAAGGCCCGAGCATCGATCTATGGCGAGTTGCAGGTCACCTCCAGATATCGTTCAGGCACACCTGGTGGACTTGGGCCCGGTATACAAAAAACCTCACGGAGTGGAAATTTTGAATTTTGTCAACCCCTGCTAGCATGTTTAGGCATGGGAAATATGGAAACGCCAACCGCATCCCCACCATTCGTGGCTTTCTAGCTTTGGCCCTTGTTGGTGTTACTGGATTGTCCCCTACTGAGCGAAACCCTATATTCAGAAACCACCATAGACAGAGGTCATCGAGAAATGGATAGGAGGGAGAGCCCTACCCCTCGCTAAAATCCCATGTCATGAATCCAACAGAATTGACGGTTCATCGATCGGAGGCCCGTGCATCGATCTATGGCGAGTTGCAGGTCACCTCCAGATACCGTTCAGGGACACCTGGTGGACTTGGGCCTAGTGCGCAAAAGACGTCATGGAGGGGAAATTTTGAATTCTGTCAACTCCTGCTAGTGTGTTTGGGCATGAGAAATATGGCAATGCCAACCACATCCCCACCATTCATGGCTTTCCATCTTTGGCCCTCATTGGCATGACTGCATTGTCCCCTACTAAGTGAAACCCTAGCTTCAGAAACCATTGTAGATGGAGGTCATTGAGAAATGGACAGGAGGAAGAGCCCCCCCCCTAGCTAACATCCCATGTCACGAATCCAATAGAATTGACGTTTCATGAATCGAAGACCCGAGCATCCATCTATGGCAAGTTACAGGTCACCTCCACATACCGTTCAGGGACACCTCATGGACATGGGCCCAATGTGCAAAAATCCTCACAGAGCGGCAATTTTGAATTCCATCAACTCCTGTTAGCGTGTTTGGGCATGGGAAATATGGCAACACCAACCGCATCCCCACCATCTGCGGCTTTATAGCTTTGGCCATCATTGGCATGACTGCATTGTCCCCTACTGAGCGAAACCATAGCTTCAGAAACCACCTTAGATGGAGGTCATCAGGTAATGGACAAGAGGGAGAGGCCCCTCCCTAGCTAAAATCCCACGTCATGAATCCAACAGAAGCGATGGTTCGTTGATCGGAGCCCCCAGTATTGACCTATGGCGAGTTGCAGGTCACCTCCAGATACCGTTCAGGGACACCTGGTGGACTTGGGCCCGGTACGCAAAAAACCTCACGGAGCGGTAATTTTGAATTCCATCAACTCTTTCTAGCGTGTTTGGGCATGTGAAATATGGCAATGCCAACTACATCCCCACCATCCGTGGATTTCTAGATTTGGCCCTCATTGGCGTGACTGCATTGTCCCCTACTGAGCGAAACCCTAGCTTTAGAAACAACCATAGACAGAGGTCATTGGGAAATGGATAGGAGGGAGAGGGGCCCCCCTATCTAAAATCCCACATCACAAATCCAACGAAATCTACAGTTCCTCGATCAGAGGCCCGAGCATCAATCTATGGCGAGTTGCAGGTCACCTCCAGATACCGTTCAGGGACACTTGGTGGACTTGGGCCTGGTGAACAAAAAACCTCATGGAGCGACAATTTTGAATTTCATCAACTCCTTCTAGCATGTTTGGGCATGGGATATATGGAAACTCCAACTGCATCCCCACCATCCGTGGCTTTCCAGCTTTGGCCCTCATTGGCATGACTGCATTGTCCCCTACTGAGCGAAACCCTATCTTCAGAAACCACCGTAGCTGGAGGTCATCGGGCAATGGACAGGAGGGAGAGGCCCCCCAAGCTAAAATCCCATGTCACGAGTCCAATGGAATCAATATTTTGTCTATCGAAGGCCTGAGCATCAATCTATGGCGACTTGCAGGTCACCTCTAGATACCGTTTAGGGACACCTGGTGGACCTCGGCCCGGTGCGCAAAAAACCTCACGGAGCCGCAATTTTAAATTTTGTCAACTCCTGCTAGCGTTTTTAGGCATGGGAAATATGGCAGTGCCAACCGCATCCCCACCGTCTATGGCTTTCTGTGCATCAATGACTTAATGTTACTTTTGAGTTGTCGAGCTGTCATTGCTAGTATGTTGTTTTGTTTTAGGATTTTTATAATACATGATCAATGAGAAATATGAGGAAATGAGTTTATTGTTATCTTTTAATTGGAATTAAACTCCTTAATAAAATCATATCTTTTAATTGAAAATTAAAATATCACAATTTCTATTACACCAATGACCCAACATGTCAGCCTCCCAAAATTTTCTATTATGCATTACATGAAACATTAACCTTTCAAAAGCATGAGAGGTTCCAAATTTTGTTTATTTATTAAATTTATCACTTAATATATTCACATGCATGATGTGTACCTACTTCACATGCATAATGTTAGCGCATGTTACTTTTGAATACTTCATACGCATAATGTTGAAGCATGTTACTTTTGAGTTGTTTGTGTCAATATTAGTAGGTTATTTTCTTCCACTTTCAATGTCCAAAAAAACATAATCAACTAAAAACAAAGTTAAATAAATCTCTTATTATCTTTTATTATCTTTTAAGTAGAAATTAAACTTCTCAATAAAAAAAATGAGATGAAATTCCAACACTACTAGGCACTACCCCTTTGGTAATGTACATGCGGGTATAAGAGGTGACTTGTTAAGAAGGAAATTATACAAGCCTTAAAACATAAGTTTATCGTTGCGGCATCTTGTTTCCATCATCCTAGTTGTATATATCGGCTGAAAACATTGACAATATTACCTACTTGAAAAATTAGGGTTTTAGTCCTATAAGAGAGCCTACAAAGAACTTTGATAGGTATGACCTACAGAGGTACATGTATGTATTCTAATGTTATGTATATCATGTGAATGCGATCTTGAAATGTTCATATGAGTGATATATATGGTTTATTGATCATATGTAAAATTTGGCATGTTCATTAACTTGACATACAAGAGAACTTTTGGCATATTTATAAACAACATTATAGAAAAAATTTCATATCAAGAACACAAAATTGACATATTCATAAGAAACATACATGGGGAAATTAAAATAATGATACATATCTCATCATGCTAGATCCCACCTATTATCATACAAACAAGCCCTCCGGATCATCTATTATAATGATGGTCTCCATTAGTCTCTCGTGCTTTGTATCCGGTAAGAAGTAGCGTACCTTCAATGAATTTCGGCTAGGCATTGTTCGTACCTAGAGGTTTATACCAATGATTAAGTTGGTAAAGTTATACACACTTGCACCTGGTTTGTAATCCCTGTAAACATATCCACCCTTCTTTCTTGAATTGTTGTCATGTGTAAGGTATTCACCTTTAACAACCATAGACCCAATGGGGAAGTGGTTTTTTTCATCATGAGTCATGGACATAATGAGGGTTTGCTTTCCCTCTATACAACATGCCAACCAGTAATCACCACCCCATTCACTATCTTTTGAGGCAACCACTGCATATATGTGTCCTGCATAGTATGATTGTAGGTATATGATCAAATATTTTTCATGTGATACAAGCCCATTAATGTGAGTTTCAAGACTACATAATTTTTACAAATTTTTTTTAAGCAAATGCATCATACCAGGTTGTACACGGTCTGATACATGATCAAAATCTATAGAAATAGACGATTGGTCTTCTTCCAATGTTAACTCAAAAATTGCATACTGATCAAGTGGAAGTGATATGCGATCCCATCCATCAACCCAATACAATGAGTCACACACATCCCAGTCACCATCACAACAAGGCGGGCAAAAACAAGCGAGTTTTATGGTCCAAATTTCAAATACTGGGTTATCAGAGCTTCAAACCGAATGAAAGGCATGAGTCCCAGGAACAGTCTTGCATTCCCATGCATGTGAATGATCTATGTCTACCACCTCCCAAAAAAATCTCTCTATATGTCTATGTCTTGTGGATTCTACTCGCATAGCCGATTCCTCTCCCATTACTAACATGCACCACCTGACTATAGATTGAGCATTTCAGATAGCATATATTGTAGATAATTTCAATTCCTCTCTTCGGAGGGATGTTTTGACACATGTTCCGGCTCCATCATGCTCTCATTTACCATGCCTAGTCTCAAAATAGTTCCACATATGTGGAACTTTGTAGTTTTTATGCAATGAACAAAACCATTGAAATATCTGTGCATTTTTGAACTGACCAGCACATCCGTTAAACCAAATCCAGTGTCGATCCATCTATATGTTCCTGCCCTTCAAATGAGCATAGAACATGATGAAGCAATGACGTACATAGTGAAGTCATGGCACCTATCATCACTTATGTAGAAGTGATATTCCTTTAGAATTTCTCTTTGTTGTTCACTGCTATTTGGGCCATGCCTATATATGACATGCAATGTCAAAACCCCAAAATTTCGACAAATTTAATTTTTTTTAAAATAATAACATTACAGATAAACAGCTCAACTAATATTAATTAGTTATATTAATGTAACGCAGTTTAACTGGTATTTATTATATCTATATATACATTAACAGCGGGTTATGGAGTTTATCGGTTAATATGTATAGTTATAAAACATACTTTGCAGCTTACTGACTTTTCTTCCTTCTTGTGACCATAAGGTGATCTGTTATGCGTCACCAGGCTTACTTAGCTTTCGAGGTAACACAACGGTTTCTATTTTTCTTACAAAGGTACAGGTAAGAAGTTGTGGTGTTGCCGTTAAAATTTTAAAGTAAATATTATAAGTTTGTCGTAAGCAAACAGGTTTGAAGGAAGAGACCAAACACTCAACTTTAAGTTGAGGTATAATCATCTTATTTCTTTCTAGCAGAAGTACATAAAGTTCATACAGATATGTCAATTTCTTTAGTCTACTACAGTTGCATTTTCTATACCATTATCTTGTCAATTCCTTAAGAATCACAGTAGAGAAACAAAGTTGTAATATCTATAATAAGAAATTAAACCTATACAAGAAAATTGAATTGAAGGAAGACTGATCAAAACTTCTTTTATTACTGCAGGGTTTTTGGCCTGTAAAACTATTTCTGCCAAGTCTTTGCTTGTTACTGAGGTTATCTCCTGAAGTAAAACCATTGTCTTGCAAGGTAATTCATTACTTCTTTATCTTATAAGTCTTATATTACAATTACTACTTTAATATTTATCAATAACCCATTTAGGAGATAAGTAGAAAGAATATAACTTAGACTTCTACTATCATACTTTCTTTGTAAAGTTTTATACTATGCTAGAAAATTTAACGAAAATAACTAATTAGCATCAGCTAAATTCATTGATTTATTTTATCATTTACCAAGCCTTGAATTTGAATTCAAATACAAAATTATCTGCTTAATACAATTTGTATACTATTGAAAAGTCATTAACTCATTCAAGAAGAGATGGTTTCAAGGTTTAGAGGTCAAACCAACTTTATGACTCTAGGAATTTCCTAGTATACAATCAAATAACACCAAGGACTTTATACTTATACTCTTCTTACTTGATTTAGGGACTTGGATCTCTTATACTGTAGGAAAGAGTTTATATAACCTAGTACCAAGTTTTCATTTCATGGAAACAATGGTATTATATATATATACTATAGTATAACCTCCAAAGGAGTACATATATAAAACAAACTATATAAACTCAAGGTTAAGATTTAGATCGGATATCTCCCAACATCAACGTTATAGATTTTGGTTATATTATTCTCCATCTATTTATGATTATTGTGATTGACTTATTAGTGGAGAGTAATGATGCATTATTTTCATGCAATGCACGTTATAGCCCAATGCTCCATGACCTTGGTAAACATTACTCCACAAATGATTTGAAATCATTTCTCCTTCGCGACGTTGATGGACTATATTGTAAAACCCACTCTTGGTTAAATATTTAAGCACTGGCATGGCAGCACTCCAGCCCTGCAACGAGTGGATATAAACCTCATGAGCTAACCATAAACTCTTATTTCCACCGTGCCTCTCGGTGTTGTTTGCTCTACAATGGTGCCGAGCACTCTTGCGTGGTCTCTGCTCCATGAGAACTCCTCCTTGTCGACTTCAGTCGTGGCTATCTCCCTCCATTGCGTGCTGGTTATAGTTCTTTGATTCTCTTCTCTTGCTTCGTAGAAGTCTAAGCTAAACCCTTGCTGTTGTTCTCCCTTCCTCCGAGGTTTCATGAGTTGAAAACAGACTTGTTCTCTGTACATGGCCGAGATATAAAACTTCTTTCACTTCCATACAGGTATTACTTACCTATTCTGTGAGCTGTAGTGCTGGAGACGACACCTTGCCTCTTTCATTATACAGGTAATGAAATTACATTACTGCTAAAAGATAATTTTTTGTAATTTAATCTTGCTTTAAGTACAACATACTTATATAGGGTTTGAATAAATGCAATGCAGGTTTTTACGACTTCCAGCGTGGCCGAAGGTAGAAGACAAGGCAAGCTGGCTTCATTCCTGGTAAGTCTGCTCATGCCATGGTTGGTTTTTCCTTGTGGTTTTCAGTTGGAACACTTTTGGGTCGGCTCGAGGAGTCTGAAACCCTTCCAGTTTTCTTCATACTTTTAGGACTGATAGCGCTACGGCTTAGGCCGAGATGTAAATTTTTTTGTTGTCTTTTAAGCTTGCGAGAATGCTGTAAGGAATTCTAGGCTTAAAGCCTGTTGTAAAGAGGTTTAACCTCGACTACAGCTTCTCCTTTTACTGTATAAATTTTGGATTTTGAAGCCGCTGGGTGTTTTTGCCCATAGTCCACCATAAAACTTAATACAGGTTCTCATATCTTTCGTAGCTTTGCTAATACTACTGTGTCTGATTTTTAATTTAAAAACTGTTTATAAAAAGTGAATCCAGATTGTGTAACCTTGATATGTTGATTTGAAAGAAGGCCGTAAGTAAATTTTGGGTTTAATTTATAATTTCTTATTTTATTTACTTAACTCGTACTTCCAGGGTTCTAACCCTACTTTACACAGCTATGATATACAAAAATGGTTTTCTTATCTCATATTATATATTATAATTAATATATTAATTTACTTCTGTAAGTAATTATTTGTATATTAACTCAATAAACGAACTATCTAAAGTTCTGTTGATTATTTTGTTTTATAACATTAATCTGAGTTGTTTTTGCAATAAACAACACTCAAATTTTATAATAAAAGTTATTACTAAGTAACAGTTAGGGTTTATATTCTTATCTTAAGATTTTTGTGTTTAGGCTTTTTAATAGTTCTTATGTTTTGTTGTATTTTACTTATTGTATCTTCTGAAAAGAGTTTACTTATCCTGCACAACAGAGTGCATTAACTTAGGGTTTGCAATTGAAATTCTTTATACTTCCTAAGTCTATCTGTTTTTATTTTTCTTTAAAGATTACTAATTTTATTTTGAATAATATAAAAGTATAATATAAGTATTATACCTATAATACTTAATAGTTTAGGAAATAAACCTGCCTTATTTAAAGTTTTTAAATTCTTTATAAACATAACCTGTCTCTTTTATGACGTACAGAGAATAGCTTTATGCTATTAATTTCCTGTACTAAATTAACTTTATAGAGTCTAGTTTATATATATATATATATATATATATATATAGTATGCATCTATAATCTGTAAAAGTGTTGTTAATATTACAGATGATGTTATAAATTGAAATGAAAGTAGAAAGAAAAGTAAAAGAGCTTAAAATAAATAATATACAGTTCTAGCTAGCTTACTTAAGAGAGGAAATAAACTCACATTGTTTATTCTTATTATATATTCCGAAAGTGCAAGTATTAACATGTTAATGCCTCAGTAAGGAGAAGTAATAGTTCTGAAATTTTATTCGTGCTTTAAGTTAATTTCCAGAAATGTAATTACCTGGATACAGAAAAGAAATCTTGTAGAGTAAGAAGTATAATCTAACATTTGCCTTCTATAGTGTACAGCAGCATTTTTAAGAAACAAGGAAACGAATAACCCTAAAGATACAGTAACTCATTCAATGGGAAAACAATTATGATTGTTGTAAGTAGATATATAGGAAACTTGGTTCAGAAGCATATTACTTCTCAACACCAAGTTACTGTGCTAGAGTACAGTCTGATGGTACCAGATGTGGAAAAACACAGTATTTACTGACAGATTAACTAATAACATCCTGAGGTATTGTCTTTACTGTTACTAACTAGCTCCTCAATCATTTAAAATAAACATAACAACATCCATTCATACTTAGTAACATAAAGAATTAAAGAACAGAGCCTGTTTTTAAGCTGTGGACAACAACAGCAATGGGAGGCCGTTCCTCCCTACCAACTCCTGGAGAGCGCTCAGACAGCGACTTCTCAAGACCCCCGAGCTTGCTCTGGTCTCCCTGGCTGGAACTAGGTGCAGCAAATCAAATACCAGTCTTCAACTCAGTATTAACTCAGAACTATCAGTCAGTCCTCTCAGCCCAATTAGCTGAAAAAACAATCAAGTTACTGCAGCCATTCACTCAAAACACTTCCTTCTGTCTTTCCCTCTTTCCTCAATGAAATTCCTGATTAACATTCACCTGAATGAATTCTCTCTGGAATAAAATCTGAGCAGCCTTAGCTCTCTTCATTGAGTACTTTTAAAAGATCGCCTAGGTCTTAGTTGGGTTAATTGTCATTTAATGAGCCACCTGCTCAGATTCCACTTTCTTGGGGAATCATGGCACCAAATATAGGGAAGTTGCCACCTGCAACTTAGGAAGTGTTTGAGGATGCTGTCACTTGTCCTTTTGCCTTTCCACCTAGTTCCATCCACCAGTTTGACCAGTAACCTCTTTTAACAGCTCTCCCATGCTGTTGTCTCCATAATTTATTTATTATTAATAAAATAGTTTGAATTACACTCCATAACTATTGACTCTGCTGAGTCATCAATCCCTACATAGGATTAAGTTTAACATAATGTCTCAAAAATATAATAAAGCAAATTACATAATTTTACAAAATTGGGGTATGTGACATACACACCCCCTTAAAATGTAACATCGTCCTCGATGTTACTTATTCTTCTTCCTTAGGAACCTCCTGGAACAGATTCGGGTATGCTTCCCGCATCTTGCTTTCCAGTTCCCAAGTAGCTTCTTCAGGTCTAAGGTGCTTCCATTGCACCTTCAGCTGTCCAATTGTGCGGTTCCGTAGAGTAATCTCCCTCCTCCCGAGAATACAATCCGGTTCCACCAGAACTTCCCCTTCTGGTTCTACCTGTACAACGTTCGAGTCAATCACATGAGTAGCATCATGTATATACTTTTTCAGAACAGAAATATGAAAAACATTGTGCACTTTTAAATTAGGTGGTAACGCTAACTGATAAGTAACTTGACCAACTCTAGATAGAATTTCAAACGGACCACAGTAACGTGGTGCTAATTTTGCACAACTCCCCAGTCTTAGGGAGCTCTTCTTTGGTCTTACCTTTATGAACACATGCTCACCCACCTGGAACTCTTTAGGAGTTCTTTTCAAATCTGCTTGGCTCTTTTGTCGATCCTGGGCAACCTTCAAGTTCTCCTGCACCTGTTTTACAATCTGTTCCATCTCTTTTAATAATTCGGGCCCCAACACTAATCTATCTACTGGATTATTATAGGAGATAAGAGTGTTACATTTACGCCCATACAAAATTTCAAAAGGGCTAAACTTAGCTGATGATTGATAATTGTTATTGTATGCAAATTCTGCTAAATGTAAGTAATCCTCCCACTTACCTGGCTGATCCTTGACATACATTCTTAAAAAATCTTCCAACACTTGGTTAACTCTTTCAGTCTGTCCGTCCGTCTGAGGATGGAAAGAGGTGCTGAAATTCAGAGTGGTGTTTAATCCTTTAAACAAGGATTTCCAAAAATTCCCTGTGAATTTAGGATCCCTGTCTGAAATAATAACTTTTGGCACACCATGTAGCCGAAAAATCTGTTTTAAGAAAATATCTGCTATATTTGCAGCCTTGTAGGTGGTTTTAACAGGAATAAAATGTGCTGCTTTACTTAATGTATCCACTACCACCATAATTGAATCATTCTGATTTTGATTTCTGGGTAATCCCGTAATGAAATCTAAGCTGATTATTTCCCACTTCCAGCTAGGAATAGGAAAGGGTTGCAACAACCCAGCTGGATGTTGATGTTCTATCTTTACTTGTTGACAGTCCAAACATCTAGCTATATACTCAGCTACTTCAGATTTCATGTTAGGCCAGAAATAATCTTTTCTCAACATGGTGACAGTTTTCTGGTAGCCTGGATGTCATGAATAAGGGGTTTTATGCACTTCATCCAGAATCAACAATTTGACTTTAGACACATTTGACACATACAATCTGTCTTTAAACAATAAAAATCCATCTTTTTTTAAACTATAACCCTTAATTAAACTTTCTGTGGGTTCTTCCTTGGCTGTAGCTTGTAACTTTTGATAAATTTCATCCAATTTTATACCTTCAATTAGCTGTTCATTTAAATCAGAATTATATGTACTGATTGCTGTTGTAAAATTCAATTTTGCATTTCTGCTCAAAGCATCAGCTACTTTATTTTCTTTTCCTTTTATATGTTGAATTTCGAAATCGTATTCACTTAGGAAGGATAGCCATATGGCTTGCCTTGCATTTAAGTTAGGCTGATCTAAAAGGTATTTTAAACCCTTGTTATCAGTCATTAAAGTAAACTTTCTACCTATTAAGTGGTGTCGCCACATTTTCAAGGCATGAATAACAGCAGCCAGCTCTAAATCATAAGTGGCATAATTCTTTTCATGGATCTTTAGCTTCCTGGACTCATAGGAAATGACATGCCCATCCTGAGTTAGTACTCCACCTAGACCGTCATTACAAGCATCGGTGCAAACCACAAAATCTTTATTGGGATCCGCTATTCTTAGAATTGGCGCAGTTGTTAATAAA
Source organism: Pseudotsuga menziesii (assembly GCA_001517045.1). NCBI lineage: Eukaryota > Viridiplantae > Streptophyta > Pinopsida > Pinales > Pinaceae > Pseudotsuga > Pseudotsuga menziesii. Next base: position 35,524 of record LPNX011131563.1, on the reverse strand, counting down.
GTTTTTAGTTTCTTAAAGCTTTCTTCGCATTTTAAGTTCCAATCAAACTTCTTGCCCTTCTTTTGCAAAGAAGTGATTGGGTTAGCTATCTTTGAAAAACCTTCTATGAATCTCCGGTAATAACCGGTGATTCCCATGAAAGACCTAACATCTGTTATGTCTTTTGGTACTGGCCATTCTTCAATTGCTCTGATCTTTTCAGGATCAACTGAAATCCCTTCCTTAGTCACTACATGGCCTAAGTACTGGATTTCATCCTTGAAGAAATCACACTTACTGAACTTTGCGAAGAGCTGTTGCTCTCACAGTCCTTGTAAAACTATTTGCAAATGTTCTTTATGTTCCTCTTCATTTTTAGAATAGATCAAGATGTCATCGATGAATACGACAACAAGCTTGTCTAAGTATTTATGCATTATGTTGTTCATTAGACACATAAAGATGGTTGGGGCATCAGTAAGCCCGAATGGCATTACGACAAATTCGTAATGTCCATATCTAGTTCTGAAAGCGGTCTTAAATATGTCTTCTTCTTTAATTCTCACCTGATGATAGCTTGATCTCAGGTCTATCTTAGAAAACACCGTAGCTCCGCGCAGCTGATCAAACAGATTGTCTATGCAGGGAAACGGATACCTGTTTTTAATTGTCATTTTATTCAGCTGACGGTAATCTATGCAGAGTCGCATAGTACCGTCTTTCTTTGTAACAAAAATTACTGGTGCTCCCCAAGGGGAAAGACTAGGGCGAATATATTTCTTATCGATTAATTCCTTTAACTGTGATTTTAATTCGTTAAGTTCCAGAATATTCATATGGTACGGAGCTTTCGAGCTAGGTACAGCACCTGGTACGAGCTCTATTGTGAAATCCAGTTCCCTCCTAGGAGGTAATCCTGGAATTTCCTCCGGAAAGACATAAGTAAATTCATTTAACACAGGAATATTCTCTATTTTTATTTTATCTTTTTCAACATTATTTGCCTCTTCTGTAATGATTATAGAATAGGCCTTGCATCCTCTCCTGACTGCTCTTTTGAGCTACAAGGCAGAGATCTGCCTAACCACAGTCTTTCTAGGAATACCTTTAACTATTACAGGCTGTTCATTATTATTTATACATGTAAACGTTTTATCAAAAAAATTTAACACTACTCTGTGTTGTTCTAACCAGTCCATACCTATAAGTATGTCATACGAACCAAGTGGTAACACATTTAATTTAACAGTAGTTTAAAAACCATTCATATCTAAAACACAATCGTTAACATAACAATTTACCTTCCTTTTTGCCCCTGTGGCTAGTTGAACTAGCCAAGAGTTATCAAACTTTTCAACATTCAGATGACACTTTTCTACTATCTGTGGTGAAATATAACTTAAGCTAGAACCTGGATCTATCAAAATAGTTACAAGAGTTTTGTTAACCATACCTTCTACTTCCACCATGGAAGTTTGATACTCAGCTTGTCTATTTTCCAATGCTGCATTGATCCGGGGCATAGTCCTTGCAAAGTCTTCAACTGTCATTTCATCTTGTATTGTATGAATATTGTTGTTTGGCTTCTTTCGGTTTGGGCAAACTGAAGCATAGTGTGGGCCATTGCACTCCCAACACTTAACAGGTTCCTTCCTTTCGAAATTCTTAGTAAAATTTCCATGATTGTTAGAAACCTCCTTGCTGCCCTTGAAGTTATTAGAGTTATTTGAAGCACCATTTTTGCCTCCTTGAAAGTTCTTGCCATTAGAATGGTTTCTGTTCTTGTTGTTCTTGAAATTTTTCTGGGGTACATACTCCTTTTTCTTGAACTCAGCCTGATTACCATTCTTTTTAGCCTTCCAATTGGCTATTCCTTCCTTCTTTTTGTTCTGTTCAAAACAGAAATTTGCTTTTCGCATGGCTTCTTCCAGAGTTTTGGGATTGTCATATTCGCTTCGGTCTTTTATATGGTATGGCAGGCAACTGAGAAACCGATGTACCTTTGGTTTCTCATCAACTAAATACGACACATACCTTAACAGACTTAAAAACTTGCGGTTTAAGTCTTTCATAGTCATGGACCCAATTTTTAACTCATAAAACTCTTTGGCCCTTTCTTCATAGTACTGTTCAGACAGGAACTTCTTCTTGAAGTACCTTTTGAATGTACTCCAGTTGACCTCTTTTTCTTTAATCCCCTTAACCCTCTTCAAATATTGCCACCATATATCTGCCTTCCCTGAAAGGTTATATATGTCCATTCTCGCCTTCAGCTGGTTTGAATAATTATAAATCTGAAAGTATTTTCTCATCCCGGATAACCAGGATTATGCCTCTTCTCCTTTTTCTGTTTCTCCATTGAAGGTTGGGGGTTTTATTTTCTTGAACTCCCCAGAAATCTCTTCGTAAGGTCTGTACTTTTTCTTTTTCTTATACACCTTTGCTACACTACTATCACTGGTAGAATAATAGCTTTGTTGTTCCTTAAGGCGTTTAGATGAGGAACTACTATCAGATTTAGCTAGTTTCATCTTTTTTGACCCTTTTTGATGACTAGCTCCTTCAGATTCAGACCTTCTATTTTTCCCTTCAGTCTGAAATTTCTCTATCAGAATTTGATTTAACTCCTCTTGAGTTTTCAGAATTCGTTCATTATCCTTCTTAACTGATTCTAATTCAGTATTTAACCCTTTTATGGTCTACATCAATTCTGAGGAGTGAGCAGTTTTCTCCTCAATCACAGGTTCTCTGGACATATGTCTGGTCTCAGTGTTTGGAGTTTCCTCTTCAGCATAATCTCTTAAGTTCTCCATACGTTCCTGTTAGATTCAAAAAAAAAAAATACTGTTTTTCACATAAAACAAAGTACAGATTAGTATATTATTTTACTGTTATGCGGAAAGTAATTGAGCCACATCAAGGCCTAGTGTTTGAACCATGCTCTGATACCATATGTCAAAACCCCAAAATTTCGACAAATTAAATTTTTTTTAAAATAATAACATTACAGATAAACAACTCAACTAATATTAATTAGTTATATTAATGTAACGCAGTTTAACTAGTATTTATTATATCTATATATACATTAACAGCGGGTTATGGAGTTTATCAGTTAATATGTATAGTTATAAAACATACTTTGCAGCTTACTGACTTTTCTTCCTTCTTATGACCATAAGGTGATCTGTTATGCGTCACCAGGCTTACTTAGCTTTCGAGCTAACACAACGGTTTCTATTTTTCTTACAGAGGTATAGGTAAGAAGTTGTGGCGTTGTCGTTAAAATTTTAAAGTAAATATTATAAGTTTTTCGTAAGCAAACAGGTTTGAAGGAAGAGACCAAATGCTCAACTTTAAGTTGAGGTATAATCATCTTATTTCTTTCTAGCAGAAGTACATAAAGTTCATACAGATATGTCAATTTCTTTACTCTACTGCAGTTGCATTTTCTATACCATTATCTTGTCAATTCCTTAAGAATCACAGTAGAGAAACAAAGTTGTAATATATATAATAAGAAATTAAACCTATACAAGCAAATTGAATTGAAAGAAGACTGATCAAAACTTCTTTTATTACTGCAGGGTTTTTGGCCTGTAAAACTATTTCTGCCAAGTCTTTGCTTGTTACTGAGGTTATCTCCTGAAGTAAAACCATTGTCTTCCAAGGTAATTCATTACTTCTTTATCTTATAAGTATTATATTACAATTACTACTTTAATATTGATCAATAACCCATTTAGGAGATAAGTAGAAATAATATAACTTAGCCTTCTACTATAATACTTTCTTTGTAAAGTTTTATACTATGCTAGAAAATTTAACGAAAATAACTAATTAGCATCAGCTAAATTCATTGATTTGTTTTATCATTTACCAAGCCTTGAATTTGAATTCAAATACAAAATTATCTGCTTAATACAATTTGTATACTATTGAAAAGTCATTAACTCATTCAAGAAGAGATGGTTTCAAGGTTTAGAGGTCAAACCAACTTTATGACTCTAGGAATTTCCTAGTATACAATCAAATAACACCAAGTACTTTATACTTATACTCTTCTTACTTGATTTAGGGACTTGGATATCTTGTACTATAGGAAAGAGTCTATATAACCTAGTACCAAGTTTTCATTTCATGGAAACAATGGTATTATATATATATACTATAGTCTAACCTCCAAAGGAGTAAATATATAAAACAAACTATATATATATAAAAACAAACTATATAAAGTCAAGGCTAATATTTAGATCGGATATCTCCCAACATCAACGTTATAGATTTTGGTTATATTATTCTCCATCTACTTATGATTATTGTGGTTGACTTATTAGTGGAGAGTAATGATGCATTATTTTCATGCAACGCAGGTTATATCCCAATGCTCCATGACCTTGGTAAACATTACTCCACAAATGATTTGAAATCATTTCTCCTTCGCGACGTTGATGGACTATATTGTAAAACCCACTCTTGGTTAAATATTTAAGCACTGGCGTGGCAACACTCCAGCCCTGCAACGAGTGGATATAAACCTCATGAGCTAACCCTAAACTCTTATTTCCACTGTGCCTCTCGGCATTGTTTGCTCTGCAATGGTGCCGAGCACTCTTGCATGGTCTCTGCTCCATGGGAACTCCTCCTCGTCGACTTGAGTCGTGGCTATCTCCCTCCATTGCATGCTGGTTACAGTTCTTTGATTCTCTTCTCTTGCTTCGTAGAAGTATGAGCTAAACCCTTGCTGTTGTCCTGCCTTCCTCCGGGGTTTCGTTAGTTGAAAAAAGACGTGTTCTCTGTACATGGCCAAGATATAAAACTTCTTTCACTTCCATATAGGTATTACTTACCTGTTCTGTGAGCTCTGGTGCTGGAGACGACGCCTTGCCTCTTCCATTATACAGGTAACAAAATTACATTACTGCTAAAAGATAAATTTTTGCAATTTAATCTTGCTTTAAGTACAACATACTTATATAGGGTTTGAATAAATGCAATGCAGGTTTTTACGACTTCCAGCGTCGCCGAAGGTAGAAGATAGGGCAAGATGGCTTCATTCCTGGTAAGCCTGGTCATGCCATGGCTGGTTTTTCCTTGTGGTTTTTAGTTGGAACACTTTTGGGTCGGCTCGAGGAGTCTGAAACCCTTCCAGTTTTCTTCAAACTTTTAGGACTGATAGCGCTACGGCTTAGGCTGAGATGTAAATTTTTTTGTTGTCTTTTAAGCTTGCGAGAATGCTGTAAGGAATTCTAGGCTTAAAGCCTGTTGTAAAGAGGTTTAACCTCGACTGCAGCTTCTCCTTTTACTGTATAAATTTTGGATTTTGAAGCTGCTGGGTGTTTTCGCCCATAGTCCACCATAAAACTTAATACAGGGTCTACAGTGTCTCATATCTTTCGTAGCTTTGGTAATACTACTGTGTCTGATTTTTAATTTAAAAACTGTTTATAAAAAGTGAATCCAGATTGTGTAACCTTGATATGTTGATTTGAAAGAAGGCCGTAAGTAAATTTTGGGTTTAATTTATAATTTCTTATTTTATTTGCTTAACTCGTACTGCCAGGGTTCTAACCCTGCTTTACACAGCTACGATATACAAAAATGGTTTTCTTATCTGATATTATATATTATAATTAATATATTAATTTACTTCTGTAAGTAATTATTTGTATATTAACTCAATAAACGAACTATCTAAAGTTCTGTTGAGTATCTTTGTTTTATAACATTAATCTGAGTTGTTTTTGCAACAAACAACACTCAAATTTTATAATAAAAGTTATTACTAAGTAACAGTTAGGGTTTATATTCTTATCTTAAGATTTTTGTGTTTAGGCTTTTTAATAGTTCTTATGTTTTGTTTTTATTTTACTTATTGTATCTTCTGAAAAGAGTTTACTTATCCTGCACAACAGAGTGCATTAACTTAGGGTTTGCAATTGAAATTCTTTATACTTCCTAAGTCTATCTGTTTTTATTTTTCTTTAAAGATTACTCATTTTATTTTGAATAATATAAAAGTATAATATCAGTATTATACCTATAATACTTAATAGTTTAGGAAATAAACCTGTCTTATTTAAAGTTTTTAAATTCTTTATAAACATAACGTGCCTTTTTTATGACGTACAGAGAATAAATTTATGCTATTAATTTCCTGTACTAAATTAACTTTATAGAGTCTAGTTTATATATATATATATATATATATAGTATGCATCTATAATCTGTAAAAGTGTTGTTAATATTACAGATGATGTTATAAATTGAAATGAAAGCAGAAAGAAAAGTAAAAGAGCTTAAAATAAATAATACACAGTTCTAGCTAGCTTACTTAAGAGAGGAAATAAACTCACAATGTTTATTCTTATTATATATTCCGAAAGTACAAGTATTAACATCTTAATGTCTGAGTAAGGAGAAGTAATAGTTCTGAAATTTTATTCCTGCTTTAAGTTAATTTCGAGAAATGTAATTACCTGGATACACAAAAGAAATCTTGTAGAGTAAGAAGTATAATCTAACCTTTGCCTTCTATACTGTACAACATCATTTTTAAGAAACAAGGAAACAAATAACCCTAAAGATACAGTAACTTATTCAATGGGAAAAAAATAATGATTGTTGTAAGTAGATATATAGGAAACTTGGTTCAGAAGCATAGTACTTCTCAACACCAAGTTACTGTGCTGGAGTACGGTCTAGTGGTACCAGATGTGGAAAAACAAAGTATTTACTGACAGATTAACTAATAACATCCCGAGTTATTGTCTTTACTGTTACTAACTAGCTCCTCAATCATTTAAAATAAACATAACAACATCCATTCATACTTAGTAACATAAAGAATTAAAGAACAGAACCGGTTTTTAAGGTGTGGACAACAACATCAATGGGAGGCCATTCCTCCCTACCTACTCCTAGAGAGCGCTCAGACAGCGACTTCTCAGGACCCCCGATCGTGCTCTGGTCTCCCTGGCTGGAACTAGGTGCAGCAAATCAAATACCAGTCTTCAACTCAGTATTAACTCAGAACTATCAGTCAGTCCTCTCAGCCCAATTAGCTAAAAAAACAATCAAGTTACTGCAGCCATTCACTCAAAACACTTCCTTTTGTCTTTCCCTCTTTCCTCAATGAAATTCCTGAATAACATTCACCTGAATGAATTCTCTCTGGAATAAAATCTGAGCAGCCTTAGCTCTCTTCATTGAGTACTTTTAAAAGATTGCCTAGGTCTTAGTTGGGTTAACTGTCATTTAATAAGCCACCTGCTCAGATTCCACTTTCTTGGGGAATCATGACCCCAAATATAGGGAAGTTTCCACCTGCAACTTAGGAAGTGTTTGAGGATGCTGCCACTTGTCCTTTTGCCTTTCCACCTAGTTCCATCCACCAGTTTGACCAGTAACCTCTTTTAACAGCTCTCCCATGCTGTTGTCTCCATAATTTATTTATTATTAATAAAATATTCTGAATTAAACTCCATAACTGTTGACTCTACTGAGTCATCAATCCCTACTTAGGATTAAGTTTAACATAATGTCTCAGAAATATAATAAAGCAAATTACATAATTTTACAAAATTGGGGTATGTGACATGCAACATCAAAGAAACCTGCTCAGAGTGATAATACTGACTTTGGATCTCATTTTGAGGTTGCAAAGTGTAGTTCTCGGCAAAATCAACAACCGAAAGTATAGTACCACGAGGAAATGTATATCTACATATTCTAAACTTCTCATCCTGCCATCATGCCAAGTGGACATGCTGAACATATTGATGTGTCTTTTCAATAAATTCCTTGACGAAGACACTAACTTGTACTTGTTGACACAAAATGATCTCAATATCAGGTTTTTTTTAAAGTAATGAATGAAATGCAACTGTTCAAACATAAATTTATAGAGAAATGCATGTACCTGAGATTTCACCAATTGTATTTTTTTGCTTTCTTTCCCTAGGACTATTTCATAGTTGATATATTTGAAACTTTTCATGTCTGTAACCATATTCCCAAATTCATTGTCTCCGGTCTCATGCATACATTGGCTCAATAATTCCATTCCAGCACAGTTGGAGCAACTTCCATCCAAACAGGATTTTGCATAGTAAGTTTTCCCCTCAGGCCTATTGCACATGATACTATGAATGAATTCTCTTGATGAGGTCAGAGGTATTTTCAAGGAGCAATCCTGCACATGGTTAGTATGCAACACACGACGAATGTACAAAAATGTTTCATAGTAATATTCGTATTCTACATGGTATCTAAAACAACAAGTGTTACAAAGAGTATTCATTCTAAGATACCACGGCTTACATTTCTCAAAAGATATTTTCCCCAAATTCAATTGTCTAGGTTCATTCCTAAATTTCTTGTCTAGTTCTATCTGTGTTATATCAAGAAGATGCTTAATATGTGGTTCACGGTCCTTTGAACCCCTTCTCAGTTTTAGTACATCCTTCCAGTTTGAAGAAGGGCTTCTGTGATCATGCCAAAAACTCTGCACTAGTCCCTTTATTGCATCAACTACCTTCATGTCACAACGTGGCAACCGACCAATAAAGGCCCAAAAATCTGTCCGGGTGGTTGTGTCAAGATGTTCTCTTCTAATAGAATACCTATGGAGGGTTTTTACATTCAAATTAACTAGTTTAGATGTAGGCTTCAGAAAACGAAGGACCCTGGTGTTCTTATTTACAATTGCTTGTGACAACACACAACGAGCCGCATTGTGGTCCTTTGACCGTGTGTTCTTACTAATTTTACCAAAGGCATCTACTAAGATTTTAACTATATGAGAACTCGGTGCAGAAGTCTTTATCATCTTTATCCATAATGATTTCCTAACAATATTCATGCCCCTAGATTTTAACAACGATAACATTAATCTACATTTATCTCCATCACATTTAGAAACAAAATATTTATTTAGTATATGTTGAGTTTGATAAGCAATACTACGTTTAGATAGCATACCTTCAATGGAATTGAGGAGTCCTCCATCAACTTGTATACGCTTCTGAGTTCTTTGACATGTGCTTTCTAATGGAGCTAAGGGGGTTGGATTTCTATCATCTAGTGCATCAAAAATACGCTCTGGCATTTCAGGAGCAACTTGTTGTCCTTCATTCTCTTCCTGGTAGTTGGATGGTGGAAGTCCAACATCTTCATCGATGGTCTGGATAATATTTTCTTCTTCAACAGTAGGCTCCATGTACAACACCTCTTCATGAGCTTTGTCTTGAGATGGTAACTTATCACTTTGACTTGATGTGGGATTTGAAACATCCCCTAATGAGCACCTACATTTTGCTTCTTGAATACTTCCATGGGGTGCTTGTTCAACAACTATTGTGGAAATTGAAGGTCCTTCTAGTGAATGCTTCCTTTTTTCTTATGCTGGATTAATAGGATGAACCACCATATCCTCTATAATTGGATTTGAATTAGTTTCCAAAGAAATCCTCCGATTCATCATGTCTATTCTTTTCTTTTCTTTCTCTTCTTTGATGACTTCTTGAGGTCTCTTCTTTCTTGCTGATTTTCTTCCTCGGTTACGTACATTCCCCATCACCACAATGATCAATTCAATAGTTTGTTTTTGTTGCTCCTCAATTACAAACTTTCAAACCTTTAACTTGCTTTATAACTATTGATCCTTCAAGTTGCTTTAATCTTCCTTCTCAATTGTTCATATTTCCCATCAAAACAATAATGAATGGGAAAATTTACCTTTGGTTCTTTTGAATAATAAGCAAATGAAAGTTATATCCACCATCACCATGAAATGACATTTAAGCTTGATATCTTATCCTGTGTGCTCCTCAACCATGAAAGATGTCCTCAATGCTGCACCTGCATAACAAAAAGAATGATGGAGAATGTGTAAATTATGAGTATTACCACAGGCAGGCTCGTGCTCTTGAAAAAAAATGCGCGGTAATCGGATTCTCATAAAAACAGAGTGAACTTGCTCTCACACAAAAACAATCCACTGTTTTTACAGTCCCAAAAAACGCACACATTATATAGAGTCAAAACGCGTACGCGATTTGTATAACCAAAACTTGCATGTAATATGTTTAAGCACAATTAATGGGGTGGGTGCACGACTAAGGTTTTCTCAATTTCTTAATTATTAATTTCTTAAGGATTTCTTAATTTATTTATTATTATGTTTTATTATGATTATTATTCCATTCTCATCATTCTTATTACTTTAGTTTATGTATTTATTCTTCTTAATGTGGCTTATTACATACATTCCCCCTTAAAGAAATGTCATCCTCAAGCTCTTTTTTAAATGTTACTTATATATTACTTGGTGAATTACTTGTTCTTACTATTATTATTATTATTATTACTTGTTTATTTATTATCATTAATATTATTGGTTTACCTATTTTTCCACATAACACTTGATGGCCCCTAAAATGGTATATTATTTGACCCATCTAATGGAACTTAAAATTATTGTTAGGAGGAATAAGGATTTAAATAAATAAGATAAATTTAATTATTTCTCTAAAGCCTATGCATGCCTTGTGGAAATTGAAGGTCCCTCTAGTGAAATTGATGATGATGTTGATGATGATGATGATGATGATGAAGATGAAGATGAAGATGATGAAGATGATGATCATGTTGTTGTTGATGATGATGATGACAATGGTTATGATGATGTTGATAATGTTGATGTTGACGATGATGATGATGATGATGATGACGACGATGGTGATGATGATGTTGATGATGTTGACATTGATGATGATGATGACGATGGTGATGATGACGACGATGGTGATGATGATGTTGATGATGTTGATGAAGATGATGATGATGATGATGATAATGGCAATGGTGATGATGATGATGATGATGACGACGA